>JAXQQM020084614.1:0-340950 GCA_034641835.2 Pinus albicaulis | reverse complement strand
CAGGCTCACAGGCAGCTGTACCAGTAGCACGGCTCTTGATCAAAATCCCTTCTTCACTTTCATGATTTCCTCATCCCACACCAATTATCAGCCCTAACGTTTTCTTTTGCATTTAATCCCAAACTAGTGTTTTCTACTGCACATGTGGAAATAAAGAAAACAATTTTTTCAATGTCCACAAATGACCAAAATATGTCAATGGGACAACTATCTCAAATCCTGCACAAGGTGATAAGCCCAGTGGAAAAGGGAAGTGTCACCACTATTCCCGAGGCAACAACTTTCCTCATTTTAGTGAAACTCTACCTATGCCCTTTCTCCTTGTCCTATGCATCTACACAATATCCATATCCAGCTCCCTTGTTGCCATATGCATCACTACCCATCACCCTGTATCTCCTATTGTCATTCTTGTTCCCCATCACTCTGCCCAACAGATACCCTTACAAAAAAACTTCAAATATATGGACAATTTACTTGTTGCATTCATTGATTTTAATTTATTTATCACACATATTTAATTGTTATTCTCACAAATCAGTCAAAATTTAATGAACATGTTGGTAGATTTATTGCATATTTTTGAAGGATTTAAGACTAGATCCATGCTTCTGATTCACTAATTTGGAAGGTTAAGTGACAGATTTTGGATTCTGGATCAACCAATTATCCTAGATACATGCCCTAGAACTAGCATTCACTAGCTTTGACGTGAGGATTATTGTCGGCGACAGTTGTAGCTTTCCTAAACTGTCCAATCAAACCCCTTGGGATTTATTCAAGGGGAAAAAGTGATTGACAATACTACCTATCTGAATTTGGATTAGGAGTAAAGAAAAATTCACTTTGAGAGACCATGGATTCTTATACAAATCAACAAAGAAGAATGCCCACTGAAGATGATGAAGCCCACAACTAACAAAAAGTAGTGTTCTGAGTTTTGACATTTACATTAAGGAAAATCCTAGTTTTGATATTTTATAGCTATAAATTGCTAATATCTTTCCATTGAGAAATTATACTTTCAATTATTGCTATCTTTGAATGTATATCTAGCTTAAAGTTGAAAAAAAATTTAAATAATTTCTCCAATATGTCTATGATTTACCAACATCACAATGGATCCATAATGACACTCATTCTATGTTTAAGATTCTAAATGATATGCAATTTCGAAACAAACCTGTGACGCCCATGGGGAAAATTGTTGATGCACTTCACTCACTAGATCTCCCTTTATAACTAACTGTATAACCTGTCCATTCATAAAAGTTGTTAAAAGCCACCACTTGTTAGCAACACTAAAATTAAGATGGGGAGAGCCATGCCTTAAAATTACCCATTTCGAGAGGTAAAGTATAGTTCATTTAGTTTTGAAAGCATTTTCAAAGTTCAATCTGCAACTGCATACATAAAATACACTTCTAGTTGGAACTTAGTTTAGATCATATATGATTGTGAATATTCTATTGTATAAGAAAGAAGGCACCTAACTCATCCTCACAGTGCATGTTATCCTAGATGATGCAACATTTCTTCTACTTAAATGTTGTTGATGTACCAATGAAAGGGTCAAATCTCACAGCTCTACTTGCTAGAAGTCCCAATAGGGAATCATCTTGAACTATTAGGACCAAAAACATAAGCTCCAAAAGCCTGCAAGAAAAGTCATTAAAGTAGATTATAAGGATTGTTTCCCTTATTGGTAGAGAGAAACATTTAAAAAATATAAACACATAATAATTAAACATATTTGAAAAATGAAACTTCCTTCTATGAATCATTACTCTTAACCAACCATATCCTATTCATCATAAACAAAATATCAGAGAAGGAACTAAATCCTAGCAAGAGGATATAATGTCATTGTAAATTATTTATTAAGTACAACAATCCTAGCCTATATGTCTTTAAGTTTTGATTTTAAAAGTAAATTTTGACAAGATCCTGGTGCATCGATGTTCAATAATGACTTTGTATTCATATTAGTTCCATATTACCTTGAGTTCTTACATTAGAAGGTAAACATGCAATGCTCAGTGTTATCATTTTTCTAGTATTTAGAAGACGACCAACATGTGAGAATGAATGGCATACATTACTGAAATGCCTTTTTTATGAGAGTATAGTTGCAATTAGAAGTGTAGCATATGTAACTCAATCCAAGAAGTCTAAAAAAGTTTAAATTCTTCAAAAATAATGTATGTTGGTGAAAAAAGTTCAAATTCAATATGATTCGAAATACATAATAGAAAACTCTAAAACAAAGATAGGTTTAAAGAGGATATAAGTAGAGCACAAAATCATTCATGAGCCTTACAACACAAACCATCCCTAAGCCTTGAATATATTTTTAACATAATTTTGGGATTAGCTAGACTTATTATTTACTACTATTTGCTACGTTTTTTACTCATCCAGGCCTCATTAAAGCAATATGTTTGTAGTCCGGTGCTTTCATTTGGTCACATATTGATGAAAAGTTGTAAATTGTAGGAATCTGTAGGGTTAGGTAAAGTAGACCATTAGGAGGTTGTAGAGCTTGAGTGGGCCTGACAGTAACAAACATGTGTTTCATAAGAGGCCAAAGGATCAAATCCAGAGTGGGGTAGAATATATACACCTCAGTAGACTTTTGCAGACAAATCACTAGGTGGAGGTGGGTCCTTTGTCCCTTGCCTCAGAGAGAAGAAGTAGAATTGATGAAATATAAAGTTCTCTCAAATTTATAGCTTATCACTCATGCGAAACCTACCCAAATTTGATTTCTCAAGTAGTCTAAGGAAAATTTGAGATTTATCTTGAAAATAAGTTCCAAAACCCTTTCACTGTAGTCACTGTACAATGTTTCCAACTGCCTTTTTGCAGTACCTTTTATATTTCTCATACAGATAACAAGGGCTTGACTAGTCTGACTGATAGCTTGCACAGAGGTACTTCTTTATTTTACACCATTTTAGTTGTCTTTGATCTTGAAATCCTATGTACTGTCCAAAGATTCCTACAATGCAAGAAAACTATGTCATGGCCTAAATCTGGTAAGTATCTCGTAGCCGACATCTGCTTTGCCACTGCTGATAAACATTTTATTTTGTTCTGAGCTCAGTTTTTCTTAAGTTTGCAACCTCAACACTACTTCACTTTCATATGATACGCTTTGGTATGGGTGTTGTTGTGAGGTTGCTACAACTGATCCTAGATGTATATTTTTGTCCCATTTAATGAAGTATTAAGGAATATATAAAGGATATTCACTAAGCTTACAATTAAAAATTACCAAGTAACAATCCAACTAAGAAATATTATAAATATAGACATTACCCACATTCTGATAAATCATAACAACCCTCAGAGGCAGAAAGTTCTGAATATGAGAAGCACTTTGGATTTTGGACAGCAATAGAATAGGAAGGAATGCTTTTATTTACTTGGCATCATCATGTTGTGCTAGATGAAGACTTCTATTACATGATCAACTGGGCAAGAGTTGGGACAGGTATCAATTTTTATCAGACTACAGGTATCATTTTGTTAATTTTGGGCAACTAGATCCAAAATCCATGTTGCATTGCTCATATGATGATGCTGATATTTTTGTTGGATTCCTCTTTCGGAGAGGTGCAAGATTGATCTAAAGATCATCTTGTTTGGATGAGAAGAACTTATATTTTGATTTTATTTTCCACACATGTGCAAATTCTCAAGGTCGACCAGAATTGTAATGAAGGCTTGCAAGCCCAATAGATGTGTCACACACCCTCATTGATGGATATAAATTGGAGAGAGATGATGTCCATTTCATCATCAACTCATCACGCATTTCCTCTTGTGATCTGATTGGTTCATTCAGCCTTTGGAAGCCTCTCTCTCTGACATGTGCAGATCTGAAGCGGAAGGAGTGCGAATTGTTTTTAGGGCTCTTTGCTGGTGCATTGACACGCGTTGACCGTGGGTCAAAGATTGGATTTTGACCTCCATTCTTGTGCAGAAAATCCAATCTCTTGAGGCAGCATTAGAGAGCAAAAAGATCGAGGAGAAGGGTGACATTTGACCACAGCCCTAGACCGCAGCGTTGAATTTCTACATTGACTTTTTCTGTTGACCAGTGTTGACCTTTTTGGAGCTGTCTTTGAGGGGTGTGTGTGTGACACTTGGAGGATTGGCTGATCCAACTATGCATACTCTTGAGCAAAATGGTTTTGTTGAAAGGAAGAATAGAACCATTGTGGAAGTTGCCTGTGCCATTGTGTATGTTCAAAATAGATGCCCGCATTCCACATTAGACTCCAAGACTCCCGAAGAAGTCTTCTCTAGTAAGAAGCCCGATGCCTCCCACTTTAGGCTTCAAATGACATCATCAACATGAGATCCAAGTTCGACGAAGTCAATCTTGAGCTCAAGGCTCAAATTCTGGCAAATCTTGCTTTTGATTACACCAAGGACACACATCAATGGGTCAAGAAGTCGTTGTCATCAAGCCTACAATAACAAACCCTAGATAAATGAACATGACAGCAAAAGGGGTCACATCAATGGGTCAAGAAGTCATTGTCATCATGCCTACAATAACAAACTCTAGATAAATGAACATGACAACAAAGGGGGTCAATGACCTAGCCAGGGCCACATTAGGGCTAGTAGTTACAATTGTAACCACAGAGAATATTGTTAGTGGATATATCTAGCATCTCATGCCAAATGAGGTGCCACCATATATTTTGAAGATTCTTCACTTGCCAAACACTAGGGCAAGCAATCTAGTATGGCCTTTGTCTAACTACTATAATTGTGATACTATCTAACATGAAAATTCAAACAAGGGGGAGCCATAGCAGATCTTCACGTCTTTATGAGGTCCCCTTCAGAGGACCCCCTCCATATTATCCACATTTTTTGTTTATATATTAAATTCATAGAAATAATGAAGGGAGGGGATCCCTCCAAGCAATAAAACACTGTTCTGCACATGGTTTATGATAACATTTTTGCCAACTAATTAACTAGTTTAGATTTGCATGTTATCTCTTTTTTGGGATTAATATAAGAAACTAGGGAGTTACGCAAATATTTAAGAGTCAAAACAGTTCATGAAATCAAGGGCTTGTAAATCCATTGCTTCAAATGCCAGTGTCAACATTAGATTCAAATTTGACAAAGTCTATCTTGAGCTCAAAGCTCAAATTATAGTTGATCTTGCATTTGATACATTAAAAAAACTCATCAATGGATCAATAAGACATTGAATGAGTGCTCTGTCATCATGCTTGTTGTAGTTAATCCTAATTAAATGAACACAAAAATAAAAGGAGTCAATGGATGCGCTAGGACTACATTAGGATTGGTAGTTAAAACTATAACTAGAGAGAGCATGTGATCACCGGCTATATCCATGGAATTTCAAGCCAAACGAGGTGTCACCATCTCATTTTAAGAGTCGCAACTTACAAACACTAGATAAGACTTTCATCTCTAATATGGTCTTCATTCAACTAACACCATTGCACTCCTATCTAACACAAATCTTAAAAAATGAGGCAAAGTCACTGCAGATCTTCAAGTCTTTATGAGGTCCCATTCAGGGGAATTCTTCTATTTTCATATGAAATCCATGGGTTCTATCTCTATATTGAATTCATGGATACAACAACGACAAGGTTCCCTCCAAGCCATTAGAAACGACTCTATGCAAGAAGGCAACTCCTTGATAGTTTCTTTCCCGTGGATTTTGGCATAAGCAAGGATGCTATCGTGCTTTTTGTTTCAAGCCTTCTTGGAGGATCCCTATGCAAAAATATGCCCTCCTCCCAATCCCATCAATTCAAGGATGAGGTGAAGCCTAGGCTTTCTATTCCCTCAAAGAAAAAGCCGCCCCTCAATTCTGCCTTTATAGTGGAGAAATCAAAGGACATTTCAGTGTTGGAACTTGCATGTATATGCCCACAACTTTTTGTATTGAAGGGATGGCACTCTTTGTCCTTTGAATGGGCTTTGGCCATCTACAACAATGCTTCATGGGTGGAAAAATCAAACCTAGATTACCAACGATGAGCTCTTCCTCCATTCCAAGTGTTACTTCATTGTAATTTTTAAGGCCATGGTGGATAGGAAAAATAAATTCAACCTAGGACCCTATTTCTAGGGGAAAATGCACCTCTCCTTTCATCCCTAGTTCTGAAAGTTTGATCCAAACACCATGATTATTACAGCAACTCTGGTCTACGTAAGAGTTCCAAACCTCCTCTTCACTTATGGTATCCTAATTTTTTTGCAACTATTAAAAACTCCCAGAATCATTTTATTAAAGTTAATGGAGCTCATATTTTCATGGGCTCAACATCTTTACCCATATCTGTGTAGTGCTCAACCTAAGTTGTGAGTTTCCCAACTAGTTGCTCATATAATGGGTTGATCTCACTTTTACCGAAATGTTAGACATTGAAAGCACAAAATTTAGATGTAGATCATGCCAACAAATTGTACACCTCCAAGAAACCTATTCATCTTGATTCTTCACCAACATCTTCTACATCCAATGGACATAGGAAAAATCCCAAAGGATGGTAAGTAATACAGGGAAACATATGTGCTCCAAGAAAGAAAATGGCTCAACCAAAAGAAAAGAAACCTATGCAAGTTCCCCTTAGTAGTGGTGGGGAGACACACTCAACTTTGGTGCCATCAAATCTCTTTTGAGGTTTAAAGCATCTTCGTGAATCGAAAAAGGAAAAGCTTAGTCCTAACAACCTTGCGTTCATGATTCCCTTTCACAAATCAGTATATCACAATGCCACTAACCCATGTGAACAGAACTGGGTGGATCTATATTAGAAAGAAAAGGTGATCCTCATGAGACAAACCACAACACCTAGTGACCATGTAACTTCTTCAACTCTCTACAAACGAGTCAAGTTGTGTAACATGTTTCTCTATGTTCTCTGCATTTATATCTATTTCATAGTTATGTTTCAATATTATGTTCATAGTTATGGGATTGAAGCATGACAGAGGAAGAAGTAAATCATGTAGCATCCACATTTTGCCAGTGTGAGTACCCATTTCTTTGTATTCACTTTTCATCCACAGAAGAAAAGAGCAAAGCATAGGCCTCTCCTAGTTGGGTTCATCCTGTATTGGGTTTTCCTAGGGTATATATTGTATTCAATGTATGGATGGTGTGTAATTGTTTGTTTCCTTCATTTCACTTTTAGCTGATTCTCAGTAATTTCTGTGTTAAATCTAATGATATGAAGTCTGCAATCTTGAGTAGAATAGTGCTAGTAAAAGACTGTATAATATTATAAAATTTGTTATGAAGATCCGATGGAACATCCACGACAATGTACAAATCAGAAATGGAATAAGAACCCAATGGCATGCATTAACTCCATTCCTTCTCTATGCTTCCAAGTTCCCAGAGATAAATAACATCAAAGAGTAACAAAGATACAAAGCAAGACAAAACTGCATATCAAAATGCACACTTGCATTTCTGAACCAAATGACAAAAACCTGCAAAGCCTCCAAACTAAACAAATTCAACTCCACAACAAATGAGATTACTCGCACTAATATCAAATGTAAATCAATATACACTATTCATGGCACGGAAGCTACATTATACATGCAATAATTGTTTAAACTCTTACCTTCTCATAGACCTCTCAACAGATGGAGGAGGAGGGTGGCCTTCTTCTTCTTGAAACTGAATAATCGTGCTCGAGGCGAACTCTTCAATGCATTCAATATCGATGAGAGGGTTTTCAGGTTCCCCTCCTGTAGCTCTAGCTGTGCTCTACTGTTTTGGTTGGTAACATAATGTTATGTCTTTTGTTTGCCCGCCAATACTCCACGACAATCCCCTCTTCAAATTTATTGAAATTTAAATGGAGTGGGAAAATTATTTTCGGATGAGTCAAAGCATTTTAATCGAAAGGGTAAAACCTTTAAAAAAACAACAACAACAACCAAAAATTTATTCCAATATAATAAATATTTAAATTTCTTAAACTTATTCAAATATGGTAAATATTTTAATATTTTTCAAAACAAAGGTGGATGCTATGTTGGGTTTGCAAATCACTCTTTTTTTTTTGTTATTTTTTTTTTTTCATGGTATATGATTAATCTAGATTCATCTTAGCTTCCAATCTATCAAATGTCTATAGAAATCAAATCTAAGGAATTTTGCATTTCAAGAGATTTAATTCCTCTCTCTCGGCCTTGGTAGATCTAGAGTTAAAATATATCTAGATTGGGTTAATTATTAATTTTATGTTTTTAATTTTTATTTTATTTTGACAAACTCTAACTGTTAAAGATAACATTACAACGTTTTGACCATGGGAGAAGAATTCAAAACTGGAGAAACCCTAGAGGCCCAAGGAAAAATTGCAGGCGGAGAAAGGGTCGTAGTTTTGACAAAGAGTGAACAGGATCTAGACAATGTGATCGTTGATATCCTTGTCAAAATGCAAAATAAGATTAAATGGTAACAATGAGTTTTTTATCCACATGATATATATTTTGTACAAATATGGTGGCCATGATAAACCCTTTGAAGACATGCAATTATTCATCAAATATGTTTTTTAGATGACATTTTGACTACTTACTATTGGACCCACATGGAGGAGGAGGAGGAGTTGGTGGATTATGAACTAGAGGAGGGGGGTTTTCAACAAATTTGGTCTAGTTCCAAGGATTTTATCCATTTGCATTTCAAAGTCAACTTAGAAGGTCACCATACTATAGTTTCTGGGCCTACCAGATCTTTAGAAAGCAAAGTTAAGAATTCAATAGGCAACTGTCTAGCGGTTCGAAGGCCCTAACCCCTACTCCAGCCATGCACTATTTGGGTCCTTTAGTTTCGGCTAGCCTAGGGCCTGAGGACGTTTGTTAGGGGCTAGAGAACTCTTCTTGGGGTGTTTGGCTCTAAGTTTAGTTTCCCTATTGTCCTAAATATTGGAGGAAGACATATAATGTGTTACTACTTCCTTAGGGTTTTCAGAATTTTTTGAACACAGTGGGGGTTCTTCACTCTCATAAGCCTCTCTGGATAGTTTTCTTTTATGTCCTTCATCTCAAGTGCCATCAGCCTCGCCCTCCTTCGGCGAGCTAGTGAAGGAGAGCCTTGCCTCAACAACGGAAGAAGGTCAAACTAACATCATAAATGGGCTTGTGGTTTTCAGGGAGAAACACCCTTGTGAATAAGAATGAGTTATGATTCAAAATGAATCTGAGAAAGAAAGGAAGTGGAAAATCCATTGTAGTGTAAAGAAGAAGAACAAATTCCTTCGTTCTCTATTTTTGGGAGTCAACGTCACCATTCAAAAGACTGAGGAAATGTCCCAAAAATACTTGGCTGGGTAAGTAAGGGGTTGAAAATTAAGGTCCTCAACCCTAAATGTGTGGGCAGACAAGGAAATCTTACCTATTGTAAAATTTCCTACAGAGGTGTCGCTATTAGCCCAAGGTTGGATTCATTTGTGCTTCAAAGATGTAGCAGACACCCGAGAGGTACAACAAATGGTTTAGAAAATTGATTCATCTCCTATCCTTGTCAATTTCTAGATGTTCCTCTTCGATGCAAAGTAGGAGAGACTAGATATGGCCCCAATCTAGGTTCATCTTCCAAGTCTCCCTCCTAGCTATCGAGACACCCTAATTTTCAAAGATATAGGTAACTCATTGGGATCTTATCTAGCCCATGAATCTACATATTTAGAGATGGGAATTAAGACATACACCCATATTTTGGTTAATATGGACCTCAGATAAGGGCTCATAGAAGGTGTTGTAGCTCCTACAGATAGCCTTGAGTTGAAAAATACTAGTGCCTAGGACATGTTAAGATCGGAGGTTAAATATGGACAACTATATGAATGCCTCTAACAGAAAATGGGTCAAGAGAATAATGGTTTTGGTGATTCAAGGATGGAGAAGACCATTTGAGCCTAATTCATGTGAATTTCCTATATTCATGAGTGCTCAGGAGGCTATGTGGCTTGATGGATTTTAAATGGGCCAAGTATAAAACAATGAGCAAAAACCTTAAAAATATGCAGAGGCATTGAGAGAGAATGGAGAAGGAACCCACAAGAGACAGGCAGGGTAGGAAGGGGTAGATGGAATGAATGAGGGAAGTATGGATTTCGCTCACCATCACACTTAATCAACGACACTTTCCTCTTTCAACTAAATTAAAAGGCAGATAGATTCATTTTAAACGCTTTGATAGTTAGGATTTCCCTTCCTTTCTCCTTCTCCACTTTGTGTGTGGTCACAGGCCAATAGAAGGCATGGATATCGGGATTGGGGTGTAGTGTATTCAGATATTGGGTTATGAAGGAATACATTTTAGGTGTAGGCGGGGCCATATGTATGGGCACCTGGCTAAAAACTATAAGCTTCCACTTTTTGTGTAGGACTATCCATCAAGAGGCAAGGACATATTAGGTTAGAAAAGGGTTCTAGATTGGAGATTTTGGGCACCGAGGAAAAGCTATATGGTGCAACTCCTCTCTGCAAAACATCCTCCATGTCGTTGGTGACAATTGTTAGGAGATGGTGTTTATGTTTACAGTTGTCTAAAATCCCTACTAAATGGGTGGAGTTTCATTTCCTTAGATGCTAATGGAAGGTTTTAGGGTTTACTAGTTGGATGCAAAGCCATAAATATTTGGGTATTCAATTCTTGGGGTTTGGATTCTAGTTTTTTCATTGAGGACAGAGAGCGAGAAGTGGAGGGAGATATGAAGAGGGGGGTAGGGAGAAGGAAAGAAAGGGAGGGAGGGAGGGAGCGATATGGAGAGAAAGGGAGAGCTGGAGACTAACAATTATGCACACTATTTGTTTGTCTTTATTAGAACGAAGGCTTGAGATTGTATTTTGTTGAGGAAAACGAGAGAGGAAACCCCAATTTTGGGGGATGAAATGGTTATGGTAGCAAGGAATCTTTTGAATGAAACATTTATTTTTCATGTTGTAAAATTCCACCTGTGTAAGCAAACTACAAATGATGTTCAAACCAAGTTGTAAAAATCTAGAATCTTTATTAAATGTAAAATCATTTTATTGTTGAGAACTATCTAGGCTAGGAATGAAAGTCCAACACCTTCCATTAACCAATTTTCAGTACACACTTCATTAGAGGCCTCTTTTATACTCAATTTAATATCAATTTTATGCTTAAATGCTAGGACTGCCACACAACTTCCCTCATTCCATGCTTTACTATATGCCTCTTATATATTCATATCTTGTTTATCATGTAGGAACCTCTAGGACATATGAATCCAGCACATGAATCAACCCCTAGAAAAATACATTATATGCTTCCTCATAATTAAGGGGTTTATTATAACTCTTAAAGGAAGTTTAGATTATTGGTTGTGGGCTGATACAAACCTTTTTATCGAAGATATAGTTATGATTATGAGCCTTGGAAACTTAACCTAAATCCCATGAAATTCTCTATCTCCAATCCATATCTAGGTTGATTACTCATATTTTCTTATCCTTAATACCTTGTTTAGAATTAGATAGGTCTAGTATCGTACCTAGCCTAGTCATTAGCCCATGTGATTCTCTAAAACTAGGCTACATGCATTGATTATCGTACTCCTTAAAGGTTAGTTTCACAAGTGTGAGTGTTTTTCTTTGACATCCCAACTTGTACAATTATCCCATAAATTAGATTTATTTCCAAATACAAAGAAGCACATATGATATACCTTCAACATTTGTGTATTTTCCATCTATAGTGCTCTGTCGAATTTCTTCTTGTGCCAAATCAGACCATAATCGCTCCCAATCTAGAAGCTTCTCCCTCCCATTAACAGAGTCCTGGGATATATGCCACCTCTTGGGAAGTCCTATAAGAGCTAGGCTCACCAAATCATCTGAGGCAACATAGATCCCAACACTTCCAAGCTCATCTTGACATTGAGTGAACTTGGTCAAGTATTTTTGGATCGTGTCGCCCTTCTCCATTTTTATCTTCCTGAGCTTGTCTTTCAGCACCAACTTCCTGTGGTTGCTGCTATTCATGTACATATCTATTAAGGCCTTCCACATTGCAATGGTTTCACCTTCTCATGGAGGCTTGAGACACTATGGCCTCGAACTCCCTCTAACAAGATCCTTCTCGCCTTTGCAACCAGGGTGTGTTAGGAAGTGCTAGGGTGTGTTAGGGAGTGTAAAAGCATGCCCAGGATTGTAGGGGATGTTAACACATGCCACATAGTGCTAAGGCATTTGAGACATGTCAGGTGTTATGGAATGTCAAGATGTAAATTATGTTGCTTAGTTGTTTTATGACCACAGTTGGATGTGATGAGCTTTGTATTGGTAACTTTTTAAGTGGGATGCGTTGAGATTGGAAACGAGTAACCTAAGATGAGTTACAAGTAGTTCTTAGGTGAACAAGGCATATGTTGAATTTCCACAACACATGAGAATCTGGGTTTGGTCTTAGAATATTTGATGCAAACACACAAAAGTGCCACAACACATCTACTTTTCACAACAAAATCTACACACATCAAGGAATCATGAACTAGTACACATGAAAAATTTTAAATTTTTCAAAACGTTCTTCGTTAAATTACAAACTATAATAGAATAGGCTAGAGCTCGCATACCTGGGATCATGGCCCTTTACAATCACACTGATATAACTAGGGCTTGGTGTTAGTCCTTTGACAACCAATCTACCTTGAACAAGACAACACCTGACCCAATTTTTTATGGTGGCCACATATATCCCTTTTAGTCCACATGTCTTGAACACATCTGACAGGTCCTCTTGCCTCTCGTTATGCAACTCCTCAATCTGCCTCTATCAATGAAATCAACTCCTTTAGGTTACTGAACTTGGATAAAAACCCCTTTAGGTTATGGGTTGTGATAAGGGAACCCCTAATCCACTTATCACAACTAGAAATAGGCTTATGAACACCATCAATATCTATTGTAAGTGTTGTGATGAAAGCAATAATGAATACAAAATTTGTGGTCAATAGGACAGGGAAAAAGTATGCCAGAAACATAGTAGGAAATTTTGGAAAAAAGGTTTAAGTAACCGGGACTGCGCTTCCTCTCTTATCTCCTTAACCTTGCTCTTCTTTAAACTCTTTAAACCCTCCCTGTAATGGGAGCTTGCTCCTTTTCATTTACAACTCCTTATGTGAGAGAACACTACAAGCTCCATCTCAACATGATGAAGTGTATATATTGTGAGTAATTCAAATCAAGGCTTTGCAAATTATCCAACTGTCTACATTTGGTATACATGATAATAATGGAAATACCCACAAACACATATCCTCGTAACCAATACCTAGTTCTCTAAGAATCAAGTAATGTTTCTAATATGCTCAATTAGAGATCAAGGATTCTCCTAGGAGGTCAATTTGCTGGTTTGGGGTGTTGTTTTCGGCCTTGGATACTTAGTGGTTAAGGGCTTCAAGGGTCAAGCGTTAAGGGCCAAAGGGATTTAGGGCAGAGGAATTAGCAGTTAAGGACTCAATATTTAGGAGATTTAGGTGTTAGTGGTTAAGGGTTTAGTAGTTAAGGTTTTTAGTGGTTAAGGGTCACAGGTTAAGAGGATAAGGATTTATGGCTTAGGAGGTTCATGAATTAATATAGGTTAGGGGTTAATGTCATAAGATTTAATGAATGAAGGGGTTTATGGGTTATGATTTGTGAGTGCAGGGGTTAAGGGAATATGGATTGGGGGTTAAGGGGATAGGGAATTTAGTGGTTATGGGTTAAGGGCTTATGTTTTGTGATAATTGGACTCCTAATCCCCTTATCACCACTATTTTGGGTTCCTCTATCAATTGCTCTCACTTCCTTCCCTCTAGGTCCCCTAGGCCCTATGAAATTAGGTCCTAAGCCCCCTTCTCATTCTCTAATGCTAGGATTATAGATCTTACTAAACCATGCTTTCACCTCTGACTTCTACACATACATGCTACCCTTGTGTCCCCTTCGCCTCTTCAAGACACCATAAGATACCCCCTCCCCCCCATAAACTTTTTTATTATGTCATTCCACTTTTCCTAATGTTATGACCCCCCAAATTTGGTCTCAATGCCCCTACAAGTACACCCTTGGCCCCCCTTGGCTAAGGGAGTAAACGTATTAGGGGTTATGGGTTGTGATAAGGGAGCCCCTAATCCACTTATCACAACTAGAAATAGGCTTATGAACACAATCAATATCTATTGTAGGTGTTGTGATGAAAGCAATAATGAATACAAAAGTTGTGGTCAATAGGACAAGGAAAAAGTATGCCAGAAACATAGTAGGAAATTTTGGAAAAAAGGCTTTAAGTAATCAGGACTGCGCTTCCGCTCTTATCTCCTTAGCCCTACTACTTCTTTAAACTCTTTAAACCCTCCTTGTAATGGGGGCTTGCTCCTTTTCATTTACAACTCCTTACGTGAGAGAACACTACAAGCTCCATCTCAACGTGATGAAGTGTAAATATTGTGAGTAATTCAAATCGAGGCTTTGCAAATTATCCAATTGTCTACATTTGGTACACATGATAATAATGGCATTACCCACAAACACATATCCTTGTAACCAATACCTAGTTCTCTAAGAATCAATTAATGTTTCTAATATTATCAATTAGAGATGAAGGATTCTCCTAGGAGGTTAATTTGCTGGTTTGGGGTGTTGTTTTCGGCCTTGGATACTTAGTGGTTAAGGGCTTCAAGGGTCAAGCGTTAAGGGCCAAATGGCTTTAGGGTCAGAGGATTTAGCGGTTAAGGACTCAATATTTAGAAGATTTAGGTTTTAGTGGTTAAGGTGTTTAGGGGTTAAGGGTCACAGGTTAAGAGGATAAGGATTTATGGCTTAGGAGGTTCATGGATTAATATAGGTTAGGGGTTAGTGTCATAAGATTTAATGAATGAAGGGGTTTATGGGTTATGATTTATGAGTGCAGGGGTTAAGGGAATAGGGAATTTAGTGGTTATGGGTTAAGGGCTTATTTTTTTGTGATAATTGGACTCCTAATCCCCTTATCACCACTATTTTGGGTTCCTCTATCAATTTTTCTCGCTGCCTTCCCTCTAGGTCCCCTAGGCCCTATGAAATTAGGTCCTAAGCCCCTTTCTCATTCTCTAATGCTAGGATTATAGATCTTAGTAAACCATGCTTGCACCTCTGACTTCTACACATACATGCTACCCTTGTGTCCCCTTGGCCCGTTCAATACACCATAAGATACCCCCCCCCCTAGAAACTTTTTGGTTATGTCATTCCACTTTTCCTAATGTTATGACCCCCCAAATTTGGTCTCAATGCCCCTACAAGTACACCCTTGGTCTCCCTTGGCTCATAGAGTAAACGCATTAGGGGTAATGGGTTGTGACAAGGGATCCCTTAATCCACTTATCACAACTAGAAATAGGCTTATGAACACCATCAATATCTATTGTAGGTGTTGCGATGAAAGCAATAATGAATACAAAATTTGTGGTCAATAGGACAAGAATCATCAAGATGTTGAACCATACAATGTAAAGATGGTTTTCAATGCTAGCTAGTGATCTAGTCACATAAAAGAGTCCCCCATAAATTTGCGCTTTGGGACACCCCTAGGATTCAATAATTAATCTAAAGTGAGAGGATTCGTTGCTAAGGTGACAATGGAAACGACCTTGGGTTGACGCAAAATGAAACTTGGTGATCCTTACAAAACTAGGGTGTCGATTTCATCATCAACAAGAGGCACAATTGACAAGTGGCAACATCTCACATTTAAGGGACTTAGCAACAAATATTTATGCATTTTTTTCCACTGAGGGTACCTTAATTCACATTTCCTAAGGCACAAATCACATATTTGGATGAATTTTGGATAACACACGATCGCACAATCACATATAAGTAAGAGAAAGAATTTATCAATCGCACAACACAAGATGTAGTTGGGGAAGCAACTGCTCAAAAACATTTATCTCTATTTTGTATTAAGTCAAGGAATCATGAAACAATACAATGCTTAATCTCTCTTGATATTCTCCAGCACTCTGCCAATTGTCTCCTGCTGATCTAGAAAAATCGGTCTAATACTTAGCCAATTCTCAGCCTACCTTGCTCACACAATTCCTATGGAATTATCTCCATATTAATTAGGAAAATCCACCTTCCTTCATTGCACAATCCATCATGGCATCCCAATGACTTTATAATTGCACATTGGAAATTTTCTATAAATACAACCGATAGTTATGTTCCTCTGAACTGTGTTACAATGAGGATGAAGGGTCTTTTTTATTATTTAAAAATAAGATAAAACCCTAACCCGAGGAGATGTAACACCAAGAGTTTATGGGCCCCGTTGGGGTTAGTTGGGCAGCCAACTTTCTGGGGTCATAACTTGGTCATATGATCTTCGTATGACGCACATGATACCTCGTTAGAAAGATATCTCTGAGGACTACAACTACTAGTGCGATTTCTATGAAATCGCTAAACCTTTCATGCCCAAAAAAGCGTCGTTTGGGGCCTCAAAACAGCTCCTGAAGTTCAGGACCCAAAAAACTGACAAAAATAGTAAATTGTGCTATAATTAAGGAAACTGAAAAACTGAAAGAGACAATGGTGAGGGCCCAAGTGGAATAGGCGAGTGGCCACCAATATCCACCTCGATCACCTTAAATCAAATTTCTTGAGCTAAATCAATCATCATGACTTAGTTAACTAACAAAAGTTGTTATGAGACGAAAGTACAATTTATTGTCCAATTTATTTAAGGGGAAAATAAATTAGACGCCTCACATTCCTCACTCCTGGTACATCAAAATTCCTCACCAGTGTGGGTGCATTTTTTTGTCCTTTCTAGTTTCCAATTTCAATGTTTCTTGTTGCAAATTTCAACACTCCCTCTCAATAAGAAAGGAATTCAATATATCTCCATCCGGTACCTTTGGAATGTTCTGCATGCTACACTTCTCTAGTGTTTTTTGCACCTGCAAATCCTGAAACTGAATAGCCTCCGAACAACTTACTCAGTATAATGCATCTGTCATCAGAGTCTTCTGACTGCTGCTAGCTACTGCACATGTCTAGTACTGGATTCTCTGCGCTACTGCTGACATCTGCATCCGTGCCCTTTGAACTATTGCTAGCTCTGATTTGTGATCCAATATTTGACATCTATCACTCTGATTTGTCTTGTTGACATCTGACTACATAAATCTAACTGATCCTTCCTACTACTATTGTACTGTGGGCTCCTCGTAGCCAGGTTTGATCCATGAGACACACCATCTCAATGGACCTTGCCCAAATTTCTTATCTTGGGATTATGTCTACACATCACCCCACCGTACACCTCGAGGTATGGCTACTCCCTCTTCCCATCTATCTCAAAATTTCCCCCTCATGGAGGTCTCTGCTTGAGTGGACGCTTCCACTCAGTCTCCTCTCTTCTTCTCCAATTGTGGCAGCGACTCCACAACCTTCCAAGACTGCTTCTCATGAGGATGCATGTTGAGAGGTAATTTATGCTCCCTTTAAACCACCAAGTCTCTAACTTTTGCCTTTCTCCTCAAATATTTGCATGCATCTGGTACCTCAATTACATATAGGTTCTTGACTCGCGCACAGTGTAATTGTCCCAACGTTACAAAAAGTTTCTAAAAAAAAGTTGATTTTAAATCGATGATATCTCCCTTATCCGAGCTCCGATTTGACCGATGTGTTTTTTTTTTTTTTTTGGGGGGGGGGTATATTTTCGCAAGGAATCCAAATATTCTATTTGTTTTCGAAAATTTTACACCAAAATATTCAAATATTCTCTGCAAACTCACCACCCAAAAAATTCCTGCTCTGATACCATGTAGAAAATATAACCAACGAGATTCAATCTAATCTTGTAATCTACTAAAACAAGATATTGAATCCTTCCTACAATTTGCGGAAACAAAACACGATCGCGCAATCACATATAAGTAAGAGAAATAAAGTATCAATCGCACAACAACAAGATGTATTTGGGGAAAGAAACTGCTCAAAACCCCTCTATCTCTATTGTGTATTAAGTGAAGGAATCATGAAACAATACATTAATGCTTAATCTCTCATGAGATTCTCCAACACTCTGTCAATTGTCTCCCGTTGATCTAGGCAAACTCGGTCTAGTACTTAGCCAATTCTCATCCTTACTTCAGACTGCCTTGCTCATGCAATTCCTAGGGAATTAACTCCCTATTAATCAGGAAAATCAGTCTTCCTTGATTGAGCAATCCATCATGGAATCCCATTTACTTTATAATTTCACGTGGGAAATTTTCTCTGAATACAACTGATAGTTATGTTCCCTTTAACCTTTGTCTCAACTGTGTATTCCTCGAAACTGACATGCATGCAACTATTAATAGCGAATTATCAGTTATATGATTTATCACTCATTGTGAATTAAATATAATTTAATTCACTGGACCTCTCACTAGCTCATCACTCAGTTAGAACCAGTTAAACTGATTTTAATGCATTTAATTGAGCTAATTACACTTGCACCCTACTACTGCATCAACTTCAATTGGACCCAAAAAATATTAGAATCCCTCTAGATGCCTCATCTCAGACCCTCAAGTACTTGAATTTCTTGAGCTAACTCGGTCATCATGACTTAATTAACTGACACAAGTTGTTATGAGATGAAATTACAATTTATTGTCCAATTTATTTAAGGGAAAAATAAATTAGATGCCCCACATTCCTCACTCATGGTGCATTAAAATTCCTCACCAGTGTGGGTGCATTTTTTTTTTGTCCTTTCTGGTTTCCAATCTCACTGTTTCTTGTTGCAAATTCAATATTTCAGAATTTGATGCGGCCTTCACACAAAGACACCATTGAAATCACATGCCCATATTCTCATGAGAAACCTCTCTTAAGCTCGATCTGCCAGAAGAGAACCAACAATGTGCCATCCTACCTCCTAGCACAAACTGACCCTTAAGGTATGCAACATTCTTCTGAACCCTCACATGATGATCTTGCTCTTTGAGGATGATCATGACCTCCCTTTAGCAACCCTTACTCTCCCTCGTACTCGACCTACTTTAGGACTACATCTCTCTTCACCTCCTTGATGTGCCAGATAGTGGGAATACATGTCAAAAATGATAAGATGTGCTAAGTGATGAGGCATGCCAAGATGTGCAAGGGTGTGTCAATGCGTGTCAGGGACTGTCAAGACAAAAAAAGGGAGAAAAAAGTTAAACTACAAGGAAATGAACACATAAGAGGGTTAATAAGTCATCAATTTACCTTTCCAAGAGGGCATGCTAGGCACACCAACACTAGGCAGCAATAGGTGCCAAGTGCAAAGGCTTAGTGCATTCTAAGTGCCAAGTATTCCTTTGTTGTTTCTCATCTACTTTTCAACAATGGATAATCACAAATAAATTTAATATTAAACCATGTCAAATCATACCAAGGCATCTCAATGTATTCCATACATGCTAAGACTTTCCAAGCGCCAATATGTGTTAGGGAATAGTGTTATGCATGTTATGAAGTGGAAGGGAATGTTGATGAGTGCTAAGGTGTGCTAGAGAGTGATAATGCATGTTGATGAGTGTTAAGGATTACTAGGAAAAAACATCAAGGGAGCACTAGGTAAAAATTCATGGAAGTTAATGAATATGAGGAACGTGTGCCAAAGACTAGTGTTAATGAGTGTTAGTTGTCATGCCAAGGAGGGACTGATCACAAAGTATGCTAAGCATTGGTAAGGCATGCTAGGGAATATCAAGGCATGTCAAGAATTCCCAAAGTGTGCTTGGGAGTTCCAGGGTGTGCTAATTATATCATGTGCCAATTAATAGTGTCAAGATATGCCAATACATGCTAGGTGCTAAGGATGTGGTGCATGGTGCCAGGGTATGTTAATATGTGTCAAGGCAACAAAAGGAAGAACCGATAAGAGGGTTAATAAGTCAGGACTTTATCTTTTTGAAAAGGGGCATGCTAGGCACACTAGTAATAGGTCCCAATACATGCCAAGTGGCATTGTGTACCAAGTGCTAATGTATGTCAATGTATTCAACCAAGGTGTTCCAGGGCATGCTAGGGACTATATGCAGCATGCCAACACATGCTAGGAGAGTTCGATGTTGTGCTAATGCATGCTACCATGTGCTTGGGCGTCAGTGTCATCACAATATGTTCTAGGTACAAATATGTTCCAATACATGTGGGGTGCTAAGAAATGTTAGTGTGTGCCAAAGCATTAATTTTAAGGCGTGCCTAGATTGGTGAGGATTGTTAGGTCTTTCTCATTAATAGAATTGTCAAAGCTTGATTATGTATTAAATAATATATTTCATACACACAATAATATAACTTTATCTAAAGGGAATTTTCTAGATAATAAAATTAATATATATGAATCATGTGTTGACTCATAGGAAATCTCTATTCGACTAGTCATTACTCGAGGGAAATGATACACACTAATTACTTCTAAAAAATTGATTGACCCTAACCACTATGGCCTTGGACATATTATAAAAAATACTCCACAATAATGGTATTAAATCTTTAACTTTTGACAAAAAATATATTAACAAGCACATAGCGTCATCAAAAACTCATTGGAATGATCAATGATGACAGGCATTTTTTGACCGTCACCAAAAGTAACAAAAAGAGCATTGGTGAGGGTCATTAAAATTTCGCCACTAGAAGTGTCACCAAAGAGAGAATTAGTGATGGGCCTTTAACGACCCTCACCAAAAGTGTCATTGAAAATGTCTTTGGTGACAGACCATAAAGGACCATCACTATATACACTTACAAAGGATGCTTTTTTAATGATCAATGATGACGGATATTTTTTGGACCGTCACCAAAAGTAACAAAAAGAGCATTGGTGAGGGTCATTAAAAGTTCGTCACTAGAAGTGTCACCAAAGAGAATTAGTGATGGGCCTTAACAACCCTCACCAAAAGTGTCATTGAAAATTCTTTGGTGACGGACCATAAAGGACCATCACTATATACACTTTCTGATACTAGTTTTTGGAACCGTCACCATATGCTGTTTGATGGTGATGGACATAAAGATTAGTTTCCAAATATGACCCTCACCAATGTGCTTTTTTCTTGTAGTGTCTCATGGTGACAAAATAACGTGTAACACTTACATACCTTGATAATATGATCGATTTCCATGAGGCCTTCTCTGGTTGATCAAAACAAAGTTGAACTATTCCAACTTCTCCACCTTGATATACAACCTTGAGTCCAGGTAAGGAGGGAAATTTTTTTGTTGCATGATTCTCCTCACAGACTAAGGAAGCCTCTATGGCCTTTAATGGACATTAATTTCTATCATATTTTCTAGTACATCTAGGGCTAAATATAGCCAAGGCTCTTTCCACTTCCTCTTGCTTCCTCTTGATCTGCCTTTTCTCCATTTTCAAGGAAAAGGTGTTCAACATGTCACTCTTGAGGTCCTCCAACATATTTACAATCTCATGGTTGATGGAGGTGGAAGAGGAAGGGGTATTGGTTTTACTTTGGATAGTTCTACATTTCTTCCTAGCTTCCCTACAATGGTTCTTGAAGGCAGTTTTTATTGTCTCATAAGGAAGCTAGTATATATCTCCTCATGATAACATATTGAGGGTGTCTCTCACCTCCTCCCTCATCCGTCGAATAAGTATTAGTTTAAGTGATCTAGGATCAAGGGTACATTTGGCTCTCTTATAGTCTAACTAGAACCTCTTTTCATAGTACAGTAGGGATTCATCAGTGTTACACCATTTTTTGGTCATCTAACCTATTATCATTAGATGGACCCAAGTACACCATGTAAGACCAATTTTACCCTAAGTAAAACTACTTTCACTATCTTAAAACAGGAAACCCCAAAAGGAAATATTAAACAAACCCATATTTGTTTGATTTTCCTCATGGAATAATTAATTAAACCATAATTTAATTATTATTCCCAGTCATGTTTAACCCAAAATCAAAGAAATTAATTAGATAAACCTTTATTTATCTTATTATTTTCTAGGAATAATTTTTTAAACCTTATTTAGATAATATTCCTTGTTAAATATGACCAAATCACCCACAAATAATTAAATAAATCACTATTTATTTAATTATCTTTCAACCACTTCCTTAAATAATTAAATAAATCATTATTTATTTGATTATCTTCTAACCCCTTCCTTAAAAAGATAAATAAATCATTTATTTATTTATTTTTGACAAATTAAGGGATTTGACCCAAGTCAAATACCTTTTCCCTCCAACAAATATAATAAAATATTCTATAAAAAGTGGATCTAGATCTGGTTAACCCATGCACCAAGATCTAGAATGACCCAATATTTTGTTATAAATAGGAGGGTTTTTCCTACCATTCTTCACCTTTTGTTGCCTATTAGATCACTCTTGATCTATACACTTGGTCACCATTTTCTGCCATTTGCTGCAAGAGCTCCCTTTGAGTTCCATTCTTTGTGTGGGTCTTCTACACCAACAAGAGAGAGAAATCTTAGATCTGAAGTGCTGAGGACTTCCAAGAACCCATCCCACTAAGGGGAAATGGATACACCTTCTTGTTTTCCTCCCAGGTGCCCCATTAATATAAAAATTCTTTCAAAAATTGTTCTTGTCTTGTCTATTGGTATATGGAGCAAACCCTTATTTTTTTTGCTTAATGTCTTTCCATGCATAGATCTGGTTTTTGCAGCTCTTTTATGTCTAACTAATCGCAGATTTGAAGATATTTGCAGCCACTTTTGTTTTTAGGGCTATTAGTTATGCGTCGCTAAAGTGGTCCTTTTTCGTACACTTCGACAAAGGATTCATACTAACAAATGGTGACTCCACACGAGTTTTAAATTACGACCACTGTCGTTTTTCATATTCCTGCATATCCAGCTACTTCAGACCCTAGGGTTTCTTTTCAGCTGTTTATTTTTCCTATTTTTTATGTTTTTTTTCTCACATAAAACCCTAAAACATTAAAATTTCTAACTTCCATGTGTTTCTGGCCCTATTACGCATGTAAGCGACATCAGCCGCAACTGAGACGGCAACTTTTCCGACAATCTGCCGCCGAGACAACCGGAACGGGAGGTCGCACTTTTCAGCCCAAAAAGTGCGACCTGGACCTCCAGGTCACACTTTTCAGCCTCTTTACTCTCTCATCTAAGTGCCGAAATGTGCTCGAAACTAAGACCGCCGCCTTTTTTCGTTGATTTTTCTCGCAATTTTTTTGGGCCTCCCGCCGTGCTCTTCGTCGTGCCTGTACCTCCGTCTCACCCCCCCCGCCTCGACTCAAAGTTCTCGATCTCGTCATATAATTTGTAAGTGGGAACCTAGCCCCCTAGGGCTTTAGTACCCTCCACTTTTTGTGGAAGAGTTTTAGCTATTTCAGCCGTCTGTTTTTCAGAGCTTCAGCCTCCTTTTTTCCCAGATCTGTTACCTCCCTTTCAGATCCTTTGAAATCAGCTCTTCTACCTCTCAAATCACCTCCTGAAGATTTGTTTGGATCTACTTTTAGGGCCTCCACCTTGCCCCCTGCTTTTTTTGCTGATTTCCTTCCTTTTTCTAGCCACCTTGCCTCTGTCTTTTGGCTATGACCTGCACCTCTTTTCAGCAGCTTTATCCTTTAGATCCCTGTCCCTTTTGACCTTATATCTATTGGCCTCTTTTCCGTGTGTTTTTCATAGATTTTTCCCTTTCTTTTCAGTTTAGTTTTGAGAGACCCGCCTTCTTGGGTTAGATAGATGCACAAGTAGTTGTTATTTTTCTGTTATTTCAGCATTATATATTGTTCTCTGTAGGTTTATTTTTAGCTACACAGCACACTTTTTTCTTGCTCTCAAAATGGAAAGGGTTTAAAAATTAAAATTAACGCACGCCACACACTGACCCTAAGCGAAGAAGCGCCTGGTTAACACCGCCTAGCAAAGACTCTAAAATCAATCGTCACTGCACCTTTTCTGCCCTTGACCTTAATTGATTCTGTCCCTTTCTGCCCCTGTCGGTTTCCTTCTTCCTGTCATCATTGCGCCCCCAAGGCGCCTTTCCCAGAGACTTCTTGGCCTTCACCCTCAGTTTCCGGTCGATCGACCTACTCCGACCCGTCGTCGTCGAGCCAGTCCTCCTTCGAGTCCGCACTCTGACTCCTCTCCTGATTCATCGGGTTCCCCTTCTCCTCCTGGTTCTCCCCCTACCACCATGTCTGGTCCAGGGCCTAACGCTGGCGGTTCCCCTGGCCCTAATTCCGGCCCGACTACTAGTGGAACCGCCACAGGAACGACTCCGACCACCCCATTGCTACCGTACATTGCAAGCCTCAGCCTCCCCGCTTTCAATCAGTTGATCAACGACCCCATCCACCACGATGTGGGTTGGCCTGCCATGCCAACTAAGCTCCCTTCCGACATCCCTAAATTCGAAGGCCAAGCTGGTGAAGATCCAACCAATCATGTCCGATCTTTCCACATGTGGTGTTCCTCCAATTCTATTACCGATGACTCCATCCGTCTTCGTTTGTTCCAATGCACACTTATCGGCGAAGCTTCCAAATGGTATGTTGAACAAGCCACCTCTTCCCATACCACCTTTGCGACCCTTGCTCAGGCCTTTTTGTCTTATTTCCGCCCTCATCCCCTTCATTGCGACACCGGCACCGAGCTCTTGACCTTCAAGCAATCCTCTCAACCCGCCTTTCTGCTAATGAGTGAATGGCGAAGAAGACTCGCTTATGTCGAGCCCCTCCCTTCGAAGATCGGGTTTATATGGATCGGTTCCTTCTTTCGCACCTTCCGCCTTTCCCATCGACAAGGATGTCGCCTCCCATTTTCTTCAAACCGAAGAAGCCGCCCTCCAAATAGCCTTGAAATATGACCTGATCTACGCTCAATCTGGTTATGTTTATACCGTTCTTCCTGAACTCCCCAGGCCCAGTGGCGCTAACGCCCCGGGGGCATCTCATTCCGCCGATGGTATCGTTGGAGCCCTTTCCCATCCGTACGCTCTACCTCCTATGGGCTATGGTCTCCCTCAGGGAGGGGCCAGCTCCTCCAGAAGTCTTCCCCCTTCCGGTAGCATGTATCCAGGATACGGCATGCCTCCTCCTTTTCCCCAACCTCCTGCTTACCTCAATGTTGCCCAACCTACCCATTACCCTTATCCACATCCTGGTGCGCCAGCTCCTCCAGCATATGCGCTTCCTCCTCCCTTGCCTCCTCAAACCCGAAAGACCAAGACCTGCGCCCTCCAGGGCAAGTATTTTCACAAAATAGGGGAAGTTAATTAATCCCCCTTCTTCAAAGAAGGTGGAGGGGAGAGGCAATCCAACCAATCTGCCCCCGGGTACCCGTGGACCCGACCTTGTGGACCCTAACACTAAATTAACCAGCAACAAGGCATCAAATTTCTGAAGGCAGATGGTGCCGCTTCTGCTACAAGTAAGCCTTGTATTTCATGTTGCAGTGTTTATGGCCATTACACCCACGATTGTCCCCTCTTACCCCAGATGCGGCAGATGTGGGAGTCTCAAGCCACATTGCACGGACAACACGCCTCCCCTCATGCTCCTCCTAATGTGGCCACTACCCAACCAGTTGTGTTTACTGATCCTTTCCCTCAGCAAGGATTCGTGGCTAGCCAACCGCTCGACAGCCAGGTAGCCGCCCCCCCTTCCCTTTCTGGTTCCTCTGATTATCAGATCCTTATGGTGCACTCCGATCCTAACCCGTCCGTGAATCTTCACCTCCAAACTCGGTCTCGCCAGTACCCCAAGCCTCCTGCTCAGTTTACCCCCGAGTCTCCTTCTTCAGGTTATACAGAGCCTCTTTCGACACCCAGTGGCCCCTTACATATCCCTCAACCCAAAGTTGAGCTCCATACCAAGATTCCTAAGGGACCATTACGTCAAAACGTTTCTTCTGGTCGAGCTGCTCATTCGTATAGAATAGTGGATGATTTGGCGCAATCTCCTGCTGCCATTTCCACACTGGAACTCCTCCAGTCGTGTCCTTCCCAAAAGAAGGCTCTACTATCTGCCGTGGGCACTGTAGATCCTGCTGATGACCAAATGATTGTTTTCGACGCCACTCAATCAGACCATCCTCCTCTCCCTCCTTCCGTCGCCTTCCAAATCCCAGTCAAAATCCGGAACGCCAACGTGTCCCGGTGTATCATTGATGAGGGGGCATCCACCTGCGTGATGTCCTCTTCAGTTTGGAAGCAACTCGGATCCCCTGAACTGGCTCCTTCCATGATCACCCTTCGAGCGTGGGATGGTCATACCTCCCAGCCCATTGGCCTGTTTCGTAACTGTCCTATCACCCTCGCCACTAAGACTGTTTGCGTTGATGTCGAAGTCATCGACGCCCCGCTAGATTACAATTTTCTATTGGGGCGAAGCTACACCTATGCTATGTCTGCTGTCCCATCCACGGTCTTTCGCAAGATGTCTTTCCCCCATAATGGAAAGATAGTCACCATTGACCAGTTGACATATCATGAGCCAAAATCTCAGACCTCCCCTGAGACAACCATCTCTTCTGTAGCCAACAAGCAAACCGTTGATTCCTTGACCAGTGTCTCCCCCGACGTTTACAAAGATTCCTCCCTGCTTGGAACTTTCCCTGACCTCCCCCCCCTTCCTGTCACCGATCCCAGCTCATCGAATGTTTGCATGATGCAATTTTCCCAGTCTACCCGTAAGCGGCCTGCCTCAGCTAGTCAGCAACCTCCTCCTCGCCCTCCGTAACTCGCTCCTAGCTATTCATCTCAGCCAGCCGGACCACCTCCTTCTAGCCCTACCCCTACAGCTAATATCCCTGAACCCCTTTATCATCCTGGATCGGTTCCTCCTGGCCTTAACCATCTCGAAGCCGTCCCTCCTGGTCATTACCCTACTGGGAAGATCCCTTTCCTAGCTCCCCCTCCCACAGTATATTATGTCCCCATCATGGCCACCCTTTCTCTCCCTAACTTGACCTTGGGTATACCGGTCTGGTACCTTGATCCGCCAGCCGCCACCCCTCCTGGTCATCCCAAGCACTATATGGCTTTGAAACTGGTTCAACCGGTCCCCCTAGCTTCCTCCGTTGCCACTGTGCCCCCAGCACCTCCGCAGGACCCTTCTCCTGTCGTGACGGCTCCCGGGAAGAAAGGAAAAGCCCGCAAGGGGGCACCTAAAGACAAGACTACCACGACTGACCCGGCCCCTTCTCCGCCCGCGAAGCCTTGCACCTTATGTGATGTCACCGGTCATGCCACCCATGCTTGTCTCGAGTTGCCCCGTATTCAGCCCATGGTTAAAGTCGCGTTCCCCGAGTCTACGGTCCCTGAAGCCCCCATTCCTTCTCCGTCCGTAACCAAGAACCCCAAGACTCTCTGCACCAACAAGCCCTGTGATTTGTGTGGCGTTCATGGCCATTACTCCCACCATTGTCCTCACTTGATGCACTACCGCACCTCTTTAGAGGTAATCCGAGAGTATGAGGTTGAACAAAATCAATCCGCCTCTCCTATCCTCGCGTAGTATGCTTCAGGCCAGCCTGAGGATCCCCCTGCTCCCATCGACATTCCCCCCCCTGATGTTCAGATGATGGAGTCTACTGTAACCATTATTTACCTATCATCCTCTGCGAGACACTTGGAGCCTAGCCCATCTGCATCCTCCCCTGTTGTGTCCCTCGACCACCCCTTTCCTACACGAGATCACTCCACCCGTGTCTCTGTTGACCTCCGCAGCCCGAGTCCTCACCTTACTTCCGATATCCCTCATATACCACCCTGTATGAGTCATGGTCATCCTGCTCCTTGCACTCCCTCCTGCGGTCACCGCCCGATGACTTCTGTGCACTCACGCTGCCGTCATTGCCTTTCCTCCCTTCATTTGTTGTCTTGTCACACCATTTCGTAGGACCCCCCGTCCACACCCTTTATCGGTTACGTCGATGGTGCAAGTCGTTACTCCAGGAATCTAGCCTCAGCAGGTTGGGCCATCTTCACCCCCTTGCATGCCCTTGTTCTTTCTAACGGGGTATGCATTGGTTCTGCCACCAACAATCAGGCCGAATATGATGCAGTGCGTGGTCTCTTAGCCGATGCCCTCTGTCATCGCATCCACCATCTGCACGTTTGTTTGGATTCCTTACTTCTTGTAATGCAACTTAATGGTGTTTATCGTGTGCATAACCCTGTGCTGTTTAGACGCTATTTACGAGTGAAAATCTTGATACGTACATTTGAAACCATAACTTTCAACCATGTACCTCGAGAACAGAATCACTATGTAGATAGTATTTCAAAGCATGTTCTAGATTGGCAGTTATCACAAACATTTCATACAAGACAATAACATGCATAACCATAAAAAAACGATGCATATCCATAATATGTGTCGTAAAACATGTGTTTAGAGTCCATCTACTCTGATACATATGACATGCCCATAGCATGTTAACCCAAAACTGGGGGCACCACCTGCCCCTACATACATCATACGGGGCACCACATGCCCCACCCCTAATCACTATCTGGAGGATCCCGGGCTAATGGCTCTGCCCCTGCAGCATGTAGATCGCGCATAGCCTGACCGACCATCGCCATGCGCCGCATGACACCTCGCCACTCCAAGGGTAGACCAACACATGGCTCTATGAACTGGTCGTCTAAGTCCTGCCACCCGCGCTCTGATACTCCGGTCAACAACCTTTCGCATCTACAGAGGATGTCCTCCAATAGGGCGGCCGCATCCTCATTCTGTGCCGCTCTCGACCCACTCAGACCTGTAGCTCCAGACGCTGCCGGTCGTCCCATATATCTGGCCGGTTTTACCGGTGCTATATCTGCATACCAAAAGTACATGAATCAGTACCATTAATTACTATTCAAAAACTTTAACATGCCCACACAAGAATAGCAATATGTCACTTACCATCAGGCCCCCAGACTCGACTAGGTGGAAGTGGCAGGTCCAGATCTCCACAATGGCTCATCCCACTATAGGGATAGTCATCTATGTACAATGGCATCTGATCCCAATGGGCAAAAAACTCAGGTCGAAACACTCGCCCGACCGCCCCTCCTCCTCCTCTGCACAGTAGCCATCCCCAACGGCGCATCCTTAGCTCTCTCGGGCCCCCATCTGGAAGTTGTACATGAGGCCTTTAGGTCGGGATCTTCTCAAAGAAGAAAGCGCACAACAAAGTCCCATATGAGCAATCATGGTTCATCTGTCGCCTGCATAGTGACAACTGTCGCTTTAGCGACACCAACATCATTTGGGCCCACCCATAGTAGGTCCCACCCAACACACTTTCCACTATCATCATCTGTCCCCCAGTGATGTGATGGAGTGCCTGGTTGCCCAGGATACGCAGCACAGCTGCAGCCACTGCACGGGTTTCTAGCCTCTCTAGATCCCCGACCGGTATTCGAGTCCCCTTGACTTGGAGACCCGGTCGACAATGACACTCCACGAACTCCATGATATGCCGCCCCCGCGGCAACACTGGTTGTGTGTTTCCCACCATCCCCAGTGGCGAGAGACCCGTCAGGAAATACACGTCCTGGACCGTCAGTTCGATCCTGTGCCCCTGCACTACAAAGATCTCTTGATCTAGATCCCAGTAACTGATAATCTGGGCCAGTAAAGGCTCCCCTTCTCTCATCAAAGGGTTCTCCAAAAACTTGAGAACCCCAAATCTGGCCAATACACGGCGGACGCCCTGATCCGCCTGGATCTCTACCCGCAGTGTCCCCAGATGTATCTTTCTCCAGTTGACCCGTAAATATTCCATACCTGCACAAACACATCATTTTTGTCATCATACATATCGGGAAAACCATAACCAAACACAAAAACCCAACTTCCAGCCATCAAACAGCACCAAAACCCCCTCATCTCCCAGGTCGCAGTTTTCTGCCCATTTCTGGGAAAGGTCACACTTTTCTGCCTAAAACCTGCTTCCGAGGTCGCACTTTTTGGCCAAAAAAGTGCGACCCGGCCGTAGAGATGAAGGAGGGGCTGTTCCTGGATTTTTGGGCCCTAAACTGAAAATGTAATCCATCAAAATACAAGAGAAAAGTTAGACCTCTAACCTACAACTGACGGATCGCGATTCCAATGGTCGGTTCGTCTGCTACATTCACCGCAAGATTTAGGGCCTTCTCTCCTCTCTACATTCACCACAGCAACAATAGAAAATGAGTCATTTTGGAGGGAAAATTTCCTTATTAAAAGAGAACCCCTGTTTCTTCTTTCGACTGTTGTGACCACACCGTAGCCCCGTTTGACGAACCGTCTGCACCATTGGAAAGCTCTCACTGAGCCCTCAAATGGGTATCTATTAGTTTTTTGAGATATGATACTCCACGATGACACATTTTGTCTAAGAAGGGTCACTTCACCCCTCCTAAAAATCGAATTTTCTCACTTACGACACTTGTACTTGGGGCACCATCTTGCCTCCTTACTCATCCTTGTTCGTGTCGATTTCGTCATGAGTTCCCATCATGTCCTCATGTTTCCACGGTCCCCCCATTAAGGCCTTTACTATGTGGCAGCACCATCGAGTCGCCCTTGTTTAGAGCATCCAAGTTGAGTCATAATTCCCTCCATGGAGTCTATACCGAGTCCCTTTGTACCCCACTATAGCCCTCCATCCTTCATTGCTTGGTCTCTCTCTTGTGTTTCACATTATGACCTTCAGTTCCACTGTCCCCCATCCTTGATGATGTTGTGTCAGTCGCTGCCATGTCATTCATGCCCTTTATGCTCTAGCAAGGGAAGTTGTCCATTAGCTACTCAGTCCTTTCCACTTCACTATCATCATTAGTGTCAGTCTGTCCGTCGCTCTACTCTTTTCTCTCGTGCCTTAGTTGAGGACCTCTCATTGCCTCACCTATGGCGGACCTCCTTCTGTCGACACCAGCTCATTCATTCCAGAAGCCAGGTCTAGAGAGCGGTGTACCTTGGTTCCAGCTTCCACTCTCGTTCGGTACCTCGGATCAGGCAAAAGGATATCTCCTTTCCCTTTGACTTGATTGTTTCTCCAGCTCCTTTCAGCATGATCGAGATTCATATACTTGATGGTCCAGTGATCCAGCAACAGCTCTTGATGATTCCCGGGTGTGTGTGAGATGTTTCAACCCTCATGAGGGGGTGGCCCTGCAGGTAGCCCCCCACATGCTCGGATGTCCTCTTCTTTGCAGCCTTCGATGCAGCTCCAGATATTTGATGATGTTGGCCATAGCCACTTGCAGCGCCTCTTTGACTTGCATGTATCAGTCAGATTTTGTGAGCCCTTCCCCATTTACAGGGGGCATTTGGGTTGTATTTGTATCTCATGTACTCAGATATTATTGTAAAAGTCCTGGCTGTTATCCCAGGCACAACATGTATGTGAGATTCCTCATTGTATTTTTATCTGGCTCATGATTATGCCAGCTGTACTTTATGGTTCGTTCCCTTGTTTACTAGACACACTATTCTTTTGTACTTTGTCTCGGCGGGCATAGGTATGCCTCCCCCGCCGCCTTCAGCACAGGTACCCTCTCATAAAAAGAGACTTGTTGCACCTGCGAGTCTCGTCTCCTTAGGGTCTAGTCCTTCAGCACACTATCTACCTTACATTTCTCTCTCTGACATCCCTTTTGTTGTCTAGTGATTGTGTTATTCCAACGTACTTCGGTCATACGATTTGCTCCTGACACTCACACGCTAGGGGCAATCTGTTACACCATTTTTTGGTCATCTAACCTATTATCATTAGATGGACCCAAGTACACCATGTAAGACCAGTTTTACCCTAAGTAAAACTACTTTCACTATGTTAAAATAGGAAACCCCAAAAGGAAATATTAAACAAACCCATATTTGTTTGATTTTCCTCATGGAATAATTAATTAAACCATAATTTAATTATTATTCCCAGTCATGTTTAACCCAAAATCAAATAAATTAATTAGATCATTCTTTATGTGGGTCTTCTACACCAACAAGAGAGAGAAATATTAGATCTGAAGTGCTGAGGACTTCCAAGAACCCATCCCACTGAGGGGAATTGGATACACCTTCTTGTTTTCCTCCCAGGTGCCCCATTAATATAAAAATTCTTTCAAAAATTTTTCTTGTCTTGTCTATTGGTATATGGAGAAAACCCTTACTTTTTCTGCTTAATGTCTTTCCATGCATAGATCTGGTTTTTGCAGCTCTTTTATGTCTAACTAACCGCAGATCTGAAGATATTGGCAGCCACTTTTGTTGTTAGGGCTATTAGTTATGCGTAGCTAAAGTGGTCCTTTTTCGTACACTTCGACAAAGGATTCATACTAACAATCAGGCCCTACTGTCATATTGAATATTTCATATTTAATTTTCTTGGACCTACAGTAGTCCATGTACTTGTTTTTTGAGGCCTCCTGCATTGTTTCTGAGGTAATGATGTTGCTCCTAGGTAGACCAATGAGCTAGTGCAAGGTTGCATCTTTAAGGGTAGATGGGAATAGCTTCGGCTTCCAATCATATGAGGCATAGCCATAATTCCTATATACAATAAAAAATTCAAAAATGAACGTTTCAGGGTCTTCATAGGTAGGTCCATGGAAATGAGGACGGGATGAGGGGCTAATTTTCTTCATTTTAGTCTCCCCATCTACCTCTCTAACGGGAAAGGCTCCCCAGGCTTCATTTTTAGCAATGTTTTGAATAAATGAAGCAAGATCCTCTGGTGAAACAAGATATTCTTCTTCTCCAATAGGTTCCTTAAAATTTTCAGAAGGCTCACTTATGGTGTGTTCAACCTCACAGCCACTGAAGAAGAGTGAAGGGTTACAATGTGGTGATGTGGTGGTTTTAGGTAACAAGTTTCCTTGAGTATCCCTACTCTTAAAAGGCATGAATAGATATATATATATATATATATATATATATATATATATATATATATATATAGATATATATATATATATAGATATTTCAATATTTTTGAAACAACATGTAAAAGTGAAGCAGAAAAAAATGCTGAAACAAAATCAAAGCATCTACTAGACACCTCCCTGAAAATGGCGCCAAAAAGTGGTGAGGCCTTGTATTGTAGCAAGGATGTTGCAACTCCCAAAGGCTACCATAATTTACTTTATCAACCTAGGGTTCATACAAAATTTGAGATAATAATCCTATATACATAACGGATGTATTCTACTCATGTCATCCTCTTCTAAGCTCTACGAAAAGGGTGATATTTCTACACTTTCTGAATCAAGTCTATGACACTTATAAATTTAGACCTAGGGATACAAATGATTCAGAGCCACTACTCTATCAACATGAAAAGAACTATTTTACATCAATTAATTACATCTAACTACTTCTCAATGAAATAAACCTACACATTAAGCTATGGTAGGAAATCGAAGCAAACTAGGTGTCTTGCATGAAGTAAATTTCTGAATTGAAATTGCATAAAATAAGCTAATCTAATCACACATTTATGGGAAAAATGTATAAAAAAAAATCTTTCTACATAATGTTCTATCTATCATTATTTTAATCATGCAGGTAATCATGACTTAAGTATGCTTCTAAATGTATTGTTTTGTAACTAGGAGAAGAAAGTAATAAGGTGGCTTATGAAGGGCTTGAACTAATAGGTGCATGGATGAAGGTGTTTTGGTTGCTTTTTTAGGTATTGATGATGTGGATGGTTGTTTCGGGATTTAAGTTGGGGCCCACAGGTGTGGCTACAAGTGCTACCATAGGTTTCCTATACTGCTATCGGAAAGTCTTGAATTGCTACATGAAATAGTTTGAGGGCAATCCGAGGCCAAAAATGTGTGAGAAAAGTTTAAGGAAGGTGGATTGAAGGTATGTTTTGATAAATGGAAGGTTGAAAATCCCTTGTAGAATTTCAAAACCTCTTGATAAGTTTGTCTTGCACCTCTAGGGTTTTCCCACTGTACGAAGATGAAAAATATTAAAACATGGGTGATGGCGCTTTTGATGAAAAGAATGATGATGAAAGGTGTGAAATGAATTTTAAGGTTCTCAAGAAGTCCTCCTTGGTTGTGCTACTTGAATCTGCAAGAAAAATACCTATTCATGCAACCAAAATTGACAAATTCATGATTACGGAAATGGAAAAAATGTGTTGAATATGGAAATAAAACCTAATTTAGACTACAAATAGAAATCTAACTCAACATTCTAAACACATTCATGGCACTACAATAACCTTACTATTCATTCCAAGAAATAATAAACTAAAAATAAATTTTTTCCTGTGGAGAAGGTCGACCCTCCTCAACCTCCAATGAAAGAGATGAGAGAGGGAGGCTTGACACACAACTTTTTGATTTTATAGACTATTCTACCAACATGTAAGAAAGCTTAATCTACACCAAAGATAGATGGAATCAACCTTAAAATAGTGAATTGAAAATTAATAAAACTAGATAAGTACTCATAATAAAACTAGGTACAATGACTTAAAATTAAATAATGAATACACAAGAGAGACTAAGAACACTGGATTGGGCCCTAACCCACAATCTGTTGTGAAACCAGCTCCAAAAAGAGAAGAAAATAGATATCAATGCCTTATAAATTAGCCACTTCTAGGGGGAAACCTCCAATACATTACATGAATGAACAATTCTTGGATTATTCAAATTACAAAACATCATTTCTATATATAGGAGTCCATGACGCCACAATGTAATCCTAGTGGGGCCACAATGTAATTCTAGTCAACCTAACAATAATAATTTAAGGGTGCAATAATAACAATACGGGGGTTAAAAGGGTACAATAATAACAATAAGGGTCTTACACTAACAATAATAAGGGACTATACTAGTAATATAGGGACCTAACATGACCCTCTCCAAAAAATTGTTGTCCTCAACGCTTGAGTAGCTCTGGGTGCTTTTGTATAAAATTCTCATCCTCCCATGTAGAATCTTCAATGGGTAAGTTCTTCCACTTGATGAGATACTCTGAAATTGATCGATTCCATAGCTATCGAGTCCTTGTTTCCATGACCGTTTGAGGTTCCAATATGATTTTTCCTTCCTCATCAAGTTCTGGAAATATTGTTTGAACTGGAAGATTTTCTCCTATAACCTTTTTTAAGCATGAAACATGGAAATTTGGATGCACTCGTGAAGAAGCAGGAAGCTTCAATTTGTATGCCACTGTACCAATCTTTTGCAACACCTTGTAAGGAACATAGTAATTTGGCGATAATTTATTGTCCTTCTTAGCTTGCTTGAGGGACATTTTTCTATATGGTTGTAGCAGTAAAAATACCTAGTCTCCTACATCAAAATTTCTCTCGCAACAATGTTGATCCTCCTATTGTTTCATTCGATTTTGTGTCAAATTCAGGTTTTCCTTTAAGAGTTGGAGAACTTCTTGTTGATGCTCGATATGATCTTCCACCACTTGAACCTTCGAATTTTCTCTTAATGATGATGTGATGGATGGTGGATGATATCCATAAAGTGCCATAAATCGGGTCATTTTTGCTACAGTATGGAAGGAAGTGTTATACCACCATTCAGCTAGAGGTAACCACTTGACCCATTATGTTTGTTTATCAGATACAAAACAACGAAGATATCCTTCCAAACATTTATTTACTATCTGTTGTAGCCACTACAACACCACCCAAAATTTTGGGTATATTTAAAATTTCGGGTTCCCCCTCTGCTCGCTTAGGCGTTAAAGTCTTCCACCCGACCTGTAATCATCTACATCCCGTCGACCTATCCCCAACCCCTCATGAGTTGCCTCGCCATCATGATTCGATGTCATCGTTGCAATCACACCATATGTGGGAAGGATCATCCAGCGTGCGCCTGAACACTCTTGTCGCAGTCGCGCCAAGTGTAGCGAGGCTGCCATGCATATGTTAAATAGAAACCTTTTGTGTATTGACGAGTAAAAGCCATCCTGCTGTAGGTCATTAAGCATGTTGCTTGAACAATTATCTTAAGCTTGTTAATTTCATGTGTTTCATCTGTAGTCATCATTATTGAAGAGTAATTATGATGTTGTAATATTCCACACAGGGGTCTAAAGTCATCGTTTTTGTTTGTGCAATTAATTAATGTTGCCCCATTATTATTATTATTCAAATCATGAAGACATGTAACCTGGGTTATTTTATTGCAAGAAGAACCTCTCTGTTTGCACATAAGAGCCAAGGTTTTCCCCAGCAAACAAGGAGACCATTTTCAAAACAAGTAGATGCTGGCGAAACTCCAAGGAACTCACTGATCTACCCAAGGTCGCAGATCGCAAATCTGTTGAGGTCGCAGGTCGCAAATCTGTTGAGGTCGCATGTCGCAAATCTGCTGAGGTCGCAGGTCGCAAATCGGCTGAGGTCGCAGGTCACAAATCTGCTGAGGTCGCAGGTCACAAATCTGCTGAGGTCGCAGGTCGAAAATCTGCTGAGGTCGCAGGTCGCAAATCTGCTGAGGTCGCAGGTCGCAAATCTGCTTAGGTCGCAGGTCGCCAATCTGCTGAGGTCGCAGGTCGCAGGTCGCAAATTTGCCTAAGTCGCAGGTCGCAAGTTTACCAAGGTCGCAGGTCGCAAATTCAACGAGGTCGCAAGGTCGCAAGTTCAACGAGGTCACGAGGTCGCAAATACAAGGAGATCGCAAGGTCGCACATCTGTCAAGGTCGCGAGGTCGCAAATTTGCCTAAGTCGCAGGTCGCAAGTTCACCAAGGTCGCGAGGTCGTACGACTGCCCAAGGTCGCAGGTCGCAACATCTGCCGAGGTCGCAGGTCGCAACATCTGTCGAGGTCGCAGGTCGCAAATCCCAGGAGGTCGTAAGGTCGCACATTGCCCTGGGTCGCAAGTCGCGAAGTCGCACCCCTTGGTAAATGCTCGACGGCGCGACCCAGCGACCCAACGACTAGGTCGTAGGTCGCAACAACGGCTCAGGTCGCAAGTCACAAAAATACTGGGTCGCAAGGAAGTCCCACCGTCGGGAAGCGGAAAAGTCAGGAACCCTAGAGGGAAGAACCTCTTTGTTTGCACATAAGAGCCAAGGTTTTCCCCAGCAAACAAGGAGACCATTTTCAAAAACAAGTAGATGCTAGCGAAACTCCAAGGAACTCACTGATCTGCCCAAGGTCGCAGGTCGCAAATCTGCTGAGGTCGCAGGTCACAAATCCAAAGAGGTCGCAAGGTCGCAGGTCGCGAGGTCGCACAACTGCCCAAGGTCGCAGGTCGCAACATTTCCCAAGGTCGCAGGTAGCAAATTCAAGGAGGTCGCAAGGTCGCACATCTCCAAGGTCGCGAGGTCGCACAACTGCCCAAGGTCGCAGGTCGCAACATCTGCGGAGGTCGCAGGTCGCAAATCCAATGAGGTCGCAGGTCGCAAATCTGCCTAGGTCGCGAGGTCGCAAATCCAAGGAGGTCGCAAGGTCGCAGGTCGCGAGGTCGCACAACTGCCCAAGGTCGCAGGTCGCAACATCTGCCGAGGTCGCAGGTCGCAAATCCAATAAGGTCGCAGGTCGCAAATCTGCCTAGGTCGCAAGGTCGCAAATCCAAGGAGGTCGCAAGGTCGCAGGTCGCGAGGTCGCACAACTGCCCAAGGTCGCGAGGTCGCACAACTGCCCAAGGTCGCGAGGTCGCAAATCCAAGGAGGTCGCAAGGTCGCAGGTCGCGAGGTCGCACAACTGCCCAAGGTCGCAGGTCGCAAATTCAAGGAGGTCGCAAGGTCGCACATCCCCAAGGTCGCGAGTTCGCACAACTGCCCAAGGTTGCAGGTCGCAACATCTGCCGAGGTCGCAGGTCGCAAATCCAATGAGGTCGCAGGTCGCAAATCTGCCTAGGTCGCGAGGTCGCAAATCCAAGGAGGTCGCAAGGTCACAAGTCGCGAGGTCGCACAACTGCCCAAGGTCGTAGGTCGCAACATCTTCCGAGGTCACAGGTCGCAAATCCAATGAGGTTGCAGGTCGCATATTCACTGAGGTCGCAGGTCGCACATTGGCTTGGGTCGAAAGAAATCCCAACCGTCGGGAAGCTGAAAAGTCAGGAACCCCAGAGAGCAAGCTTTGCCCTATAAATACTTCTTCCGGGAACTTGTAAAAGGCTTTTATTTTTTTGGAAACTCAAGAGCTACATGGCATTGTATTGAAAGATTATACACTTGAGCATATGAATATAGATTCTTGTTAAAACACCCTATGGTTATGATGTGTTTTGCTATGCGAACACTGTGTGTATTCCTTGTACATTTTCAGAACATCCTATGATTAATGAAGCTGCACTCTTCATGTCATCATTTATGCGTCATGGCTATCTGTGTTGTATCAATGATGTTCATTTTGTCATCTGTTCTATTAATGAATGTTAATGAACTATTTTGTTAACATTTCGTTTTATCTTTCAGGAAGTAAAGAGGTATCTTATCATTAAGAACTATTTCTTTTGTGATCAAACTACCTTATAAGCATTACCCCCAAAAGATGTGTTGCTAATGACATCTCTTGAGGTGTACGTGCTTTATCTATAATCTTGCTACGCATAGTGTTTGATTCGTGTTTAATACATCAATCCTGTATTCTGTATCATGTGAATCAGTGTATGTCCGCAGGTTCAAACAGGTTCTTTTGAGACCGAAGGGAAGTCGTCTTAAGTGGTAGCCGGACCCACACCCCGGACGGGATCCCTACTCCAAACGGTTCAAGGTCTAATTGGGACTTTCTACCGGGGAGATCCCCTACTGTTGGCCGGACAAATTTTCCCGTCAACACTATCTTAGTTTGACCATCGAATTGAGTATGATAAGATGAACTATGAGCTGATTGAGTACCCAAACAAGAAAATAACTCCATCCAAAAATTTCTAGTAAAAATGGAATCTCTATCGCTCACAATAACCCTTCAGTTTCCATGTAGCTTTTGAATTGTGTCCATAAATGTAGTAGCAACTGTACTTGCTTTAAATGGATGAGATAATGCACAAAAGTGTGCATACTTGGGAAGTCTATGAACTACCACCATGATGACACTCTTTCCTTACGACTTAGGTAAACTTGTGATAAAATCCATTGAAATCTCTTCCCAACGTTGACTTGGAATGGATAAGGGTTGTAGAAGACCCAGGGTCTTAATTGTCTCAACTTTATTATGTTGGAAAACCAAAAGTTCCGCCACAAAATTTTGAATATCAGATTTAAGGCTATCCCAAAGAAAAAATTTCTTCACCCTGTGGTATGTTTTAATAAAAATTTGAGTCTCCTCCTAAAGGAGAAGTGTACAATTCCAAAAGAATATTTTGTTTTAGTTGGGAATTCTTACAAATATATAAGCGATCTTTGTACCATAATGAATCATTTTTCCAACTAAATGTATCATATGTACTAGGATCTTGCTGCAACTTTTGAATGAGTGTCCACACTTCTTAGTCCTTCTTCCATTCATCTCTTGCTTCGGTTATCCAATCTGGTTGGATAATATAAATGGCACAAAGCAATGCTTCCACCTCTTCATTCTTTCTTGAGAGTGCATCTGCAAAAAAAATTAGCTTGCCTTTTTTGTATATTATTTCAATCTCATAACCCAACATCTTTGTGACTCATTTTTGTTGCTCTTCTGAAGATAGTCTTTGTTCCAAAAAGTGTTTAAGACTATCATGATCAGCTTTTACCTTGAATTGTCTTCGCATTAGGTAAGTTCTATATTTATTTAGTCCATGCAGTATTGCTAACATTTCCTTTTTATAAATAGGTTTCTGTAAATACTTTCCTTTGATTGGATGACTTTCAAAAGCAATGGGTCTTCCTTCTTGCATTAAAAAAGCACCAATTCCATTTCCCAAGGAATCACATTCCATAATAAAGGTTTTTGTGAAGTCTGGCGTAGCTAAGACTGGTGCTAGGAACATTGCCTCTTTAAGATGTTCAAAGGCCTTAGTTGCTTCACGAGTCCATGAAAATGCAACTTTATTCAATAATGTTCTTAGAGGTGCCGCTATTCTCCCATAATTCTTAGCAAACTTTCGATAATACCATGTTAACTTGAGAAATCCTCACAACTGCTTTATGGTTGTGGGGACTTTCCATTCCTTAATGGCTTTAATTTTTTTAGGGTTTTCCATAACACCCTCATGAGATACAATATGACCCAGATATTCCACCTCTTGTAATCCAAAGAAACATTCGGATTTTTTTGCATATAATTGTTTCTCCTACAATAGTTTGAGCACCCTGTCAACATGTTGAACATGATCCTTCAAGGACTTGCTGTAGATTAGTATATCATCAAAAAATACTAGCACAAATTTTTTAAGGGTTTGAAAATGGAATTCATCAACCCTTGAAATGTAGAAGGTGCATTTTCAAGTCCAAAATGCATGACCAAAAATTCATAATGACCCTCATGAGTTCAAAATGATTTTTTCGAAATATCCTTAGTCTTCATTCTAATTTGATGATACCCTGAACGAAGATCCAATTTGGTAAAATAAATTTCTCCATGTAATTCATCCAATAATTCATCAATCACAGGAATGGGAAATTTATCTTTAATGGTGAGCTTATTGAGCTCCCTATAATCCGTACACATGCGCCATGATCCATCCTTCTTGTGTACCAATACTACAGGAGCAGAGAAAGAACTTTGACTAGGTTGAATTATACCTGCCTCTAACATTTCTGCAATCATACGTTCAAATTCGCTCTTTTGGAAGTAAGGATATCTATAAGGCCTGATGTTTGGAGGAACACTTCCTGGAATCAAATGAATAGCATGATCATGATCACGAATAGGTGGGAGTCCTTTGGGAGTTTCAAACACCTTGTAATGATTGTCCAAGACTTGTTGGAGATCTGCAGAAATAGATGATTTTGATGTTGGAACTTCTAGTGAGCATAATTGTGCAATTACGCCTCGCTGTTCTTTCTTTAGAAGCTTTGTCATGACATTAGAGCTTATTATCCTTCCTGGCTTCCCCGAAATACCCCATAATTTGACTTCCTTTCCTTCTGAAAAAAATTTCAAGAAAAGTTCTTGAAAATTAAAAGCTACCGTCCCCAAAGATTGTAACCATTGTACTCCTAGTACAACATCAACACCTCCCATGGGAATGGAAAGCATTGGACTAGTCAATACATATTCCCCCATGGTTAGCTTGATATTATGGCATTTTCCAGAGCAATTTATAGTTCCTCCATTTGCAACCATCACTTGACATTCGGGTGTTGGGTATAGGAAACAATTTAATTCCTTGGCTACCTTACAATGAATAAAATTATGGGTGCTACCTGAATCAATCAACACTATTACCTTTTTCTTCTTCATATGTCCTTCTATCTTGAGAGTTTGAGGAGTGGTAATTCCTGCCAGTGCATTACACGATATGGTCGGATTCATTTCTTCCTCTTCTAGGGCTGGTTCCTGGTGTATATCCTCTTCTTGTTCATTTTCTTCTTCCTCTTCACAATCTATGTAAAATAATTTATTCTCGGCACACTTATGACCTTTAGTGTATTTGCTATCACAACTGTAGCAAAGCCCTTTTGCTCTTTTTTCTTCCAATTGTTGTGGTGTCAACCTTGTAGGTTGTGGAAATCTAGGAGTAGCAATACTTCCCTCTTTATAGAAGTGAGTGGTAGGCTTCCTTGTCGCCATAATTTTACATTCAATTTTTCTTGCCAACCTGAATGCCTTCTCCAATGAATCAGGTTCCAAAATGTGAAATTCATGTTGGATGTTATCCTTCAAAGTAACTATGAAGAGATCAATCTTGTGTTCCTCTAGAATATCAGTTACGCTTATATTCAATTTTTGGAAGTCCTCAATGTGCTCCCCCATTAAACCCATTTGTTTGAGATTTATCAATTAGCTAAAGAATGTGTTGCTCTTTGTATCCTCATAATGTGTTATCATTTCCTCTGTAAAAAATTACTAAGTGACAATTTTTTTACAGGAGCAAAGCCATTGATACCATACAAATGTATTTTGTTCTAAATGTAAAGTTGCAATGTGTACCTTTTGTGTGTTTTTCACATTATGGAGATCAAAATATTGCTCCATCTATAGTATCCATGTTACAGGATCCTTTTCATCAAAATTCCTCATATCCATTTTTCGAATATGGTGGTTCTTCCCGCCAACATTAGATTTTATGAAATCACAATTAACATTTATTTTTTTCTCATCATGAGTTTCCTCTACTATATTTTCACCATTAGGAAATATTTCTTGTATCAACTTGTCAAACCTTCTATGTTTGCTTTTAGATCATTCTTCATGTTTTCCATCTTAGCTTCCATGTCATCCATCTTAGATTTCATGCCAACTTCCATTCCATCTATTTTAAATTCCATGCCATTCTTCAAACCATCCATCTTAGATTCCACGCCTTTCTTCAAACCATCCATCTTAGTTTCCATGCCTTTCTTTAGAACTTCCATGTCATTTTTTGTTGCTCTTTGCGAAAGCGAAATTTGTTGCACTTGCTCTTCTAATTTTGATATGTCATGTGGCCATTCTTCATCTTCATGTGTCATATTAGAGCTTTCTAAAGGCTTAATGGGTGTTGAATTATTTTTAGGAGCCATTTTAGAATCCAATACTCATATCTATTGTACAATATTCCCTTGGAATCAATTCAACTTGATTCTTCAAACAAGACTTATGAAATTCAGAAAAAAAAAAAATAACACACCTTTTACCTGCTTTTGAGGAGCTTGATATTGAAATTGAATTATCTCTATAATTGTGGATCCTCAATATCTGAAATTAAGATCTGTAGTTTCCCTCTGAAAATTCTTTCAAATCCCATAGGTCTGATATGATTTTGATTCTTCAAGCAACGTTATGCCCAATCTCCCACAATGACCCAATTTTGGACTGGTTTAGTGGAGTGAACTTGTACAACTTGCCATGTGTCAATGTTTCCTCCTTTGGCTCTAAAATTGATAGACCAAAAAATATAGTCCGTGTACTTACGACCACTTTTTACATCATTCCAATTTGATGCTCAGAGAGAGAGCTATGAATATATTCCCACGATCACCTCTTTGAGATGAAATTTAGAAGCCTCAAAAAGCCCTAAATTCCATAGATCATATCTCCGAAAATATTGCGTACAAATATCTAAAATTTTGCAATGATGTTCCTTAGGATTGTGGCTTCACACTCTAAATATTTCAACTTTTGAAACTTCGTAGAAAAAAATTTATTACGAAAATATCATGATGACCTGTTTAGGTTAAATTCTGGAGCCTACAATAAAACCTAACTTGCCCAGATCATATCTAAAATATTGTGAACCAATATTTGAAATTTTACGATGATGTTCCTCAGGATTTTGGCTTCACACTTTAAAAATTTCAGATTTTTAACCTTCGTAGAAAAAATTTTATAGCGAAAATTCCACGATGACCTGTTTGGAGCAGCGAAACCCTAGAATCTCAAAGCTCTGATACCAAATGTTGTGAAACAAGCTCCAAAAAGAGATATCAATGCCTTATAAATAAGCCACTTTGAGGGGGTAACCTCCAATACATTACATGAATGAAAAATTCTTCTATGATTAAAATTACAAAACCTCCTTTCTATATATAGGAGTCCATAAGGCCACAATGTAATCCTAGTGGGGCCACAATGTAATCCTAGCCGACCTAACAATAGTAATTGAAGGGCACAATAATAAAAATATGGGTTTTACAAGGGTACAATAATAATAATAAGGGGGTTACACTAACAACAATAAGGGACTATACTAGTAATATAGGGACCTAACATAATCATATCACTCTAAAAATAGATCACAAAAGCACAATCTGAATACTCATTTTGTTGCAGAAAATAGTCTCATTATATCAACATGAAAGTCTCAAAAACCTATTACACGAGCTAAGAGTCTCTTAGCTTCCTTAAAATTTATAATCCTACTGAGATATTTATCACCCTATTTAACCTAAAGGGTAGCTACCAACAACTCCCTAAAAATTAGGTGATGTGTCAACATTGACTGCAACTGAAGTGTAGATTTCATACACTTGATCTTCAGTTTTCTTAGTTGCCTTTGATTTCAAGTTGTTGGACAGAATGTCGAGGATCCCTTGGTTGGATTTGGGAGATAAGGAGGTAAAAAATACCCTGAAAATATATCCTTCTTGTCTACTCCGAGATTTAATGGAAAAATATCAATAAAAAATTTAATATATTTTTATTTTCCTACATTTAACTCATGTTACGCATTCAAAGTATGACAAGCCTTAGTTACTATCTACACTATCAACATAAGACCATAATATAATTAAATGTGAGAGAAATAGACTTAATAAGGAAAAATGGTGACTATTAACCTCTCCAAATGTACCTAATATTGATTGAGCTCATCACCTACCCCACCTTTCTCTAGAAAATTTTTCTTACACAGATTAGATTTCATCGAGTAAGAAGTATTTTGGAAGGCCATGTGAAATAATCGATTTAAGAATTGTTTAAGGATTTAGACCACCTATAGTATAGAGGCCATTTTCTTGAAGATGTCATGTTTTTTTGAATTATAGTAGCATCTTAATATAGTTCTTTTGCACTTGGCACTGTTGCATTATATTTTTTCTTGTTGTTTTTTTTCTCTTTTTATCCTATCATCCTTTTGTAATTTCAGCCATCACTGTGCCCCATATGCATTTGTCGCAGAAAATTCATGGCCTTCATCCATGTTGGGTCAAAAATATGATTGTTGAGATAAATCTTAATGCTTCACATTAATCATCAACCCAGGGACAGTCTTTTTATTTAAAGAGAGCAAGCAAAGTATATGCAAGTGAAATCATAGGTTAACTATTATAAATTGTTGCAAGAAATACTATATAATTATCCAAGTTCAATCTATCAATTCAAAATTAAACTGTGCGATACTTCAACTCAATCAAAGAATGAAACTCTTGTCTAAACTTATGTAGAAATTAAACACTCAATCCTAAAAATAAAGATCTTTTGCAACTGAAAAACAAGATTAATGAATTGAACAGTGATAGAAAATAAGTACTTGATAAATTGAATAGAATTCACCTATTGAAATTTTGAAATGGAATTCTATATAATTCAATTAATAACAACATTCAAAATTGAACAAAAAACCATACGTTCACACTTAAAATGGCTAAAACTAAAGAAATAAGAATGTGAAGAATTGAAAAACAACTACTTAACCATGCTGCAATCAATCTAATAAATGGGAAAACATTACTCAATAGTAAAGGAATATTAATGATAAGTTCAACCTGATTGAAAATGAAATCGGAACACACCACACTTGCAGTTAATGAATTGGATTGTAATTATACAAAGCATAAGAATAAATAATTTGTGAGAACCAGTAAATAATCATATAACAAAAAATAGCAGTAGAAATCTTAGGGACCAGGCCCCCCAAAATTTGTCTACCAAGAAATACTCAGAATCTCCTTGTAACGAAAATTCTAACTCGTTCATTATTCAATAGAACATGTACATCATCACGAGCGCTCAAAGACTTTGTATGAACAAATGTTTATTACAGAAAATCACAATATATAGAAAAATATCTCTCGTTCTCTTTCACTTACCTCCTTTTATAACTTTAAGGAGAAACAAAATACAAGATAGTGAATCCTCAGAACCAAGAGATCGTAAGGCTTCGTAGAAATCCACTGAATGCTTCAATAATAGACGTGTCTTTCCATCTCTCGCTAATTCACAGGAACCAGACGCGATTTAATTTTCTTTTCTTGACAACTGTTGTTTGGTCATTTGGTCAGGAGTTGGTTGGTTCGTATTTCCTGTCAATAAAGACATAAAAATTTATTTTTTATACTTTTAAACACATTGTTTATTAATAGTTCGGTTTACCCTACTTTTACACTATTCTCCTTTGATTTATTTCTAAAATGAAGGAAACCATATAAAATTTAATAATAAATCAAGCTAAAGATGTGGGTAAAACTTACCTTTTGCATGGCCCAACATACTCCCTTTCTTACCTTTTTTCATGTCCTTGTCAAAACAGATGATGGAGGTGTAGTTGAGTTAAGGAATAGGCAAGATATACCTCTTCCCTATAAAATCTAAAACCATGCTTGTGTTTCACTTTTGTAAATGCCAATTTTGTATGTCTCTTTGGAGATTTATAATCATGGTGGTAATCTTCGGGAGCGTACCATATTATGGGGCATCTATATCCACATCCTATCCATGTAGGGCCCATGTTTAAAATTAAATTTCTATACAAATGAAAACAAAAAGGAACAACTTTAAAATTCCTGTAACCAAATGGCTCTCTATTCTTAACGTTATTGGTAGAGGCTTGCCATATTTTCTTAGCTTCTAATAAAGCATCCCCCTGAATATCCTGGAAGTATGATTTTCCATTATGTATAATATATTTGTGAATTGGCCCTATCTTGGCTATCACTCCTTCATGTTTCATAAACCTCTTATGTTAAATGAATAAATGTAGGGGTTTTGTAGGTTCCCCTCTGACCCATAAATCTAACCCATGTTCCTTTTTCTAGAAGATATTGTAGGCCTTAGCCCATCTAATATATCTTTTAGCAAAATAAATAAAATATTGAAACTAAATGTCCCTAATTAATGGACTAGGGTTACTGTCTATTTCATATTATAAAAATAAATTGTGCAAGTATAATTTGCACAGAAGACGTTGGACCTGTTCATCCTGTTCATTACAACATTGGAAAAATTTTGTAGTGGACTTAAATGTAGTAGGCTTCCATTCTCTAGCAACTTTTATATTCAATAAAAAATACCTTTCAACTAGAAATAAGGCATAATTGGTGGCGAATGATCTGCAAGACAACACATTTGAGTAAAGAGAACAAAGAACACTGGTTTGTTTCTTAACCTATTCGAGTTCAGCCTGTGCCTTTTTAAATTTCACTCTATCTTCCCTAAGATGGGAAAAGGCTTCACCTTCACGTATATTAAGGTCATTAAATTGTTTTAGTAATTATTGATGTTCTTGCAAAGGCACTACTTCCTTCCTATACCTGACCAATTCTTGCTAAATTTGAATCAATTCATTGTGAAGAATTGTATTGGAAGCTCTTTGTACCATAGGGGTATAAGCAGGTGTTTCCTCTGTTTGGGTTTCTTTTTCATTTGTAGGTATTCAATCATTCTATAGAGAGACTTCAGTTGTATCTTGGGGATTACAGCCATTAGCTTGTACAACAACATCTACAGTTTTTGAGACAAATCTGTTTGGGTTTCCTTTGGTTCGGTTTGAATGACAATGTCCTCTGTAGAACATAGTTCTATTTGGGTCCTCACAATATCTAATTCATTTTTTGGCTTTCAGGCGTTATCTTCCTCTTTGAATCATTCGCTTAATTATTTCACTATTTTTCTCAATTCTATACATTTCCTGCGTATTTTTCTGAACTTAGCCCAACCTGATTTTTCCTTCAAAGGGGTTATGGTAGGAGAAGGTGCAGCAGTAGCTTCAGTTTCATATGGGGTTGTGCCAATATTATGGTTATCATTTAGTGAAATAATTTTTTCTTCAGGCACTAAAGAGGTTGTGATGACATTTGTAATATTCCCAAATGGGGAAGAAACAACATATGAACACAAAACTAGAAATAGGAGTGAATAAATCAACACACCATGATATGAGAAAAATGTACAACCATGTTATTAAACATATCAGCAAATAATAGGCAGAATATATTGAGTATCTAGTCACTCAAGCAATATAAAACTAGCCTCCTCTAAGAAAATATGTCAATATATGTAAAAATATATCCATACAAGTGCTAGAAGCCATGGTAGAGCAGTTTTAGGGCATGAATAATATAGAAATGATATATAAATATACATATGCTGTTATATATCTCAAATACTGCCAGTAATGGAGATCTATGCTCCCAAGAACATTTCCAAGGTAACCCAAAAAGGGTTTCCTGAAATACACAAAAATGCAGATATACAAATATGGCACTACGACTGAATAATATCTGCAACTAGATCGATTATAGGAGGTTTATGATCTGATCTGGGAATGTATGAAAAATCCTCCTATATATTCTCCAAATGCAAGGTTGATCCACTCACTAAAAATCTATCTCCCCCAAATAAGGCTCCAAACCCTTCACTGCAATTGCACACTAAAATAACGCAGTTTCTTCAGAAAATTGTTTGGGACTTATAACAGTACCCTAGCTTGATGCTGGATGATGAAATAAAACTTAGGGGTCCCCTTTTGTGGACTCTCAATGGAAGGAAATTTCCTCCAACATAAATCAAGGAAGGAAATGACCCAAATAAAATCTCCATTGCTGCACCCTACAACACAACACAACACTCTCCAAAAGCTGCATTGTACCACAAGACTGAAGCTTGGTCTGAAACGTGAATGTGGAATTATAGTGCAATAATCCTCCAAGATCTTCTTAATGGAAGAGGTGGGATTTCTGATCAGGAATAATTGGTGCTAAACAACACTCAATCTTTGCTAAACAGCTAGAGAAAGATATATGTCTAAAGACACCATATAATAAAAAACATAACATATCATAACATGAATAATATGGCTGCCATCCTCTTCCTCATATAATAAATGATATTTCTAACCCTAAGCCCCATTCATTTATGACACTAGCTCCATGCAATGTGTCTCCATATTAAACTGCGTTGTCTCTCCATATATGTCCACTCCTCCATGACAGTCCTATTTATTTGGTCAAAGTTGACCCAGTCCACATGCTCTAGTCCCTGTTCACACCTTAAGGTGCTTTATTAAGCTTTAAATATGATCAATTTTCACATGAGAAGTGGTTTTATTCATAGTAAATATATTTATTTGTCTCCCTACCCACTTATTCATCAAAGAGGAAAGAAAAATTAGATTTTAATATTCCAATTAGTTGCATGCTAATTTACGAATATTACAATCCTCCCGTCCTAACTCTTTCTTGTCCTCAAGCAACTGTAAGGATATATCTACAAAATTTAGGGAACTTTCATCCCCATGTGAAGTTCCATCCTCCAAGCTATCATCCATATAAAATGAGTCACCCTCCATAATGTAAATTCAAAGAAAGACTCCTCCCATGTGAGAGGCTCCTCCGAAGAACATAAATCAATCATATGGTGCCCTTCATAAGGAAACAAGTGATATAATGTAGCAGTCATATAATGTCTGATGCTCCCCTTGAAGCATGAATAAATGTGAGAATTTTCATTCCCAATGGACACGTGCAACCAATGTGTCATCCCTCCAATCATGACCCCGAAAATAATAAGAAGATCATCAACATATGGGATCACACTCAAAGTCATGCTAATGTCCATATGTAGTAATGGAGAAGGAAAATGGTCCCTCAAGTGTAACCAACATATTTTTACTCCTGACTGCATCAAAATAGGGCATGATGAGTGGTTTCCCAACCAATTTTTTTCTGCCCCAATCTACTCACAAGCTTGGACAAGGTGTCTGGTGTATGGTGAAAATTAAGCATACGATGCATAAGGTATCATCTCCAAAATATATTCTAGGGAGTGGCCATCATCAACGCTTATTATGGCCTCAAGTATACCATGAATTCTAGAAGGAAAAGTGCCCCTTCTAGGAGCAATGTCATGCACATGTATTATAAGGAAGTGAAAATACATAGTAAATGAATCATGATGTACATAAATACAATCTTTACCATGTACTTGGTTCAATCTAGTACAGTGGGTCATAGATGGACCTCATCTCACTCTCAATGAATAAAGGAAGTGGTATTGATAACTATACTAAAGATTCATGTCTATCCTCATCCTCCAAGTAGTCCATGCATTTCCTCATATGTTGGTGCATGTCGTCTTTGAAGCCTTCCGAAATGAATCCCTCCAGGATAGTATGGTATGCTCTTATAAACCAGTGGGTTTGGAGAGAAAGCCCTCAGATGCTCCATCTAGTAGCTTCTCCTTGAGCTTAGAATCTCTAGTAAAGAATAATCTACTCTAAAAATATATGACCCCATCTATCACTGCATATCTCCCATCAGATAACTAGTCATCAAGCACTCTGTGTGAAAAGAGATCCTTGGAGTATTCCACTAATAGATTGGATCTCCAATAAGGGTCAATACTCAATAATTAAAATGTTGTTGATATATCATGTGAAGCACCTGTCATGTTGATACCCTCTACTTTGACATCTCTCATGCCAAAGTAATACACTAGAATGTTGCAATCTTTCCTCTGTTGCTCCTTCTGCAGCTGCTATTGCTCTAAAAAAATGGAAATTTTTGGAGACTAGCCTTCCATGAGAAGCTATCACCCATCGAAAAATTTCTGAGTTTGGCCAAGGTAAGCATGTATGGACACCAAAGTCTACCAAATGTGGAATATTTCTTCCTATGTGGAAGTATCTTCTGATTCTCCATGGCTATGGAGTGGTCTCCTTGCACCCTAATGGTGCCATCCATCCCCGAAATATCTTCTATCGACGCAAGATGTTTGGTGAGAGTGGGTAATATTGACAATGGGAGAATGTCTCCCTCCTCCTTGAGCCTACCCCAGACTCTCTGCACTGTGTCAAGTGCTCCCAAGGTGCTCACCCCTCTCAAATCAATGAGTGGTGCAACTAGATGTGAACCATCTCCCATCATCTCTTGATCTGGTGGTCTCCCTGTTGGAATGCCTCCATGAAATGAGACATAACTATCAAGAGTAGACTATATCCATGAGTGGAATTATTTTTCCTTGCTCTCATTGTGAAAATCAGTCTACCTCTTTTGTGCATCCATATTCTGAAATATATAGGAGTGTGTGTTCTTAATCATATGATTATGGTCTTCCTCCATATCCTCTTCTTCCTTCTTCAAGTTCTCACAACCTATCCATGATGGCACATGTTTCTCAACTATTGTACCCTGATATCTACATGTGATATTTTTTTGATCTTCTTGCAAACATACAAGGGATCCTCTCATTGGAGAAATTGCTCCATCTTCCTCTCCATGAGGTACTAGATTTTCTCCTGATGTGACAATGTTGTTACCTCTTGCCTTCTCTTCCCCTTCATCATGAGGGGAGGTTACCTCATCATCATAAAGAGGCCCTTTGCCTTGATCCTCTTTTAAAAAATAGATCTCCATGTCTTTCTATTGGGAAGAGAGGTCTTCTTGAAGTGAAGAAATTGCCTCAAGAAAGGTATTTTTCAAGTTCTTAACCCCCTCAATAGTTTTCTGAAATAGAGTTGGGTTTATAGATCCTTCCAACCCATGTGAAGGTTTTTTTTGTTTTGGATTGTATAGCTCAACCAAGGATGTTTTAGAATGTTTTTCATCAAACCTTTTCACTATCCTCCTAGTGAACCTTGCATAAGTAGATATATTTGCATTATTTAATGAAAAGGATTCAAATAACCATCAGGCACAGGCCTTACCTTCAAGATGCAGCATTGCTACTCTAATTTATTTCTCTTCTGAAACTTGATGCAGCTAAAAATATGTGTCTAGTTCCTTGACTGAAGCCTTGGTTGTGCTCTTTGGTGACCCATCAAAAGTAGATAGAAAGAATCTACCCAAATCATGCTGCTTACACCTTTTGCTTCTATCATGGTCACTAGGTATTATATTCTCCTTGATCTTGCAAAAACCTTGGAATTTTAGATGATCTATGAATTTCTGATATTGGGATTCATACTCTTGAAGATAGTCACCAAGAGTCTCCTCCTTTGGTATATCTCAATCCTCCATCTCTCTTGCTATAAACATAGGAATGGTAGAGTATTGTAGATATGATTGTGTGGCTGAATGATCACACCCATAATATGAAGAAATGGAGCTTTCTTAATTTTTAAATATTCTAGAGGGATCTTCATGTATTTCCATCCTCATTCCCCTGATTTCTTTGTTAAGCTCATGCATAGTTTGGAGAAGAAGTTCTGAAAAATTCTTTCCCTCCATTTCTCCAAATAATGGAGACTTGCCTTTGTATATTTTTTAAGCCTTCTCTTTTCCATGAGAAGCTTCTTGTTATTTTGATAACATAGATGCAATTTCTTCACAGGTTGAGCCAAGATTATGTTCTGAGACCACTATAATATTCCCAAATGGGGAAGCAACAATATGTGAACACAAAACTAGAAATAGTAGTGAATAAATCAACAAACCATGATATGAGACAAATGTAAAACCATCTTATTAAACATATCAGAAAATAATAGGCACAAGATCTTGAGGATATAGTCACTCAAGAATTATATAACAAGCCTCCTCTAAGAAAATATGTCAACACATGTAAACATACTGCCATACAAGTGCCAAGAGCCATGACAACGCATTTTTAGGGCATAACAGTTATAGAAATGATATATAAATATATATCTATTGTTATATAGCTCAAATAATGCCAGGAATAGATATTTAAGCTCCAAAGCACATTTCCAAGATAACCTGAAAAGGGTTTCCTGAAATACACAAAAATGCAGAAACACAAATATGGCCCTAGGGCTGAATAATATTTGCAAATGGATAGATGATAGGAGGTTGCTGATCTGATCTGGGAATCTATGAAAAATCCTCCAGTAGATTCTACAAATGGGAGGCCGATCCCCTCACTGAAAATCTATCTCCCCCAACTAGGGCTCCAAACCCTTCACTGCAACTGCACACTGAAATAATGCAGTCTCTTCAGATCAAAACTGAACTATAACTAATCACAGTACCTTATCCTAATGCTGGATGACGAAATAAAGCTCAGGGGTCCCCTTTGCTAGTATCTCAATGGAAGGAACTTTCCTCCACTTGAAATCAAGCAAGGAAGTGACCCAAATCAACTCTCCACTGCTGCACTCTACAACACAACACAATACTCTGTAGAAATTGCGTTGTACCACAAGATTGAAGCTTGGTATCAAAACTTAATGTGGAAATGTAGTGCAATACTCCTCCAAGAGCTTCTCAATGAAAGAGGTGTGATTCCCGATCAGGAACACTCGGTGCTAAACAACACTCAATCTCAGCTAAACACCTAGAGAAAGATATATGTATAAACATACTATATAATAAAAAACATAAAATATCATAACATGAATAATATGGTTTCCATCCTCTTCCTTATATAAGAAATGAGCTTTATAACCCTAAGCCCCATTCATTTATGACACTACTTCCATGCAAGGTGTCTCCATCTAAAACTACGTTGTCTCTCCATAAATGTCCACTCCTCCATGACAACATTGCTGATTTGGTCAAGTTTGACCTAGTCCACATGCTCTAGCCCCTATTCACACCTTACAGTGCTTTATTAATCATAGAAGATGATCCACCTTCACATGAGAAGTGGTTTTATTCCTAATAAAGAGATTTATGGGTCTCCCTACCCACTTATTCATCAAACTAGAAAGAAAATTTGGATTTTAATATTCCAATTAGTTGCATTCTAATTTAGAAATATTACAACATTGATATGTTAGTTCAGTGGATAAATTTTTTCTTCAGGTGTTAGAAGAGTTGTATCAACATTTCCGTCCTAGTCTAATAAAACAATATCCCCTTATTGATTTTTAGACTCAGAGGCTCTCTCTATTTGGCATTCCTTATTCAAAAATGCATTATCAAAGGGAGATAAATCCCTCACATCCTCCAATTCATCAGTGGAAGGTAGAATTTCAATGTGTCCACAAGTGTCAACAAAGGAAAACTGGTTCGAAATATTCCTCTAATCATATGATTGTTCCAATGGGTTCCTAGCTTCACAATATTATCTCACATGTTCTAATACTTGAGCCATTTCCTCCTCATAACCCTATAAAGGTGAATTTTGTGGGCTCAGAGGGGGTATATAGGATGCGTTTGGAAATGCTAAGGTATTTTTCTGTTGTTTTATTCTTTCAGACTATCTCCATTTTACTGGACCTAAGGTCAAGACACAGGTTCTCTTCTCTCTAGCTTTCCTGGGGACTGGAATGTCTATTCATGGATTCTCAATTCCTGCTCTATTAGAGTTTTATTCAGGGGCAGGTAGGGAAATATTGACAAAGCTATCCCATTCTAACTGATTTTTGTTTAATTCATGAAAAATAGTCAATTTTATCAGGTCATGACGGATGACAACTACCTAAGGGTTTTTAGCTTTCCTAATCCGTACAACAGTGTCATGATATATATAATTCAAGAAAAAAGGTAAATTAACTGAAATATTTTGTTCAAGTACAACTAAAAAGTGGATTTGACAAGAATTTACCACATCTTGGCATATGTCACATGTGATATACATTTGGATTATTACTGCCAGTTCTCACCAAGGCTACTTCAAGGATGCAGGGTAAATACATTTTCCTTTTCATACCAATTTCTCATGTGTGTCCTGATATACTGAAACTGCTTCTTGTATGAGGACATGTTTATCACTCCACTTCTTCCCTTCCATTGGAAGTCTGGAGACTTCAGAAATTACTTCTTCTGAGACTGTTATAACTCGGCCTTTAACTATGGTATTTCCTTCCCATAGGTTCTGTAGAAATTCAATTGCTATCTTCGTATTGAACCCTTGTAGCTTGTTCAGATATGAAATCCAACGATATTGTTGGAGAAAATTTTAAGCCAATTTTCTAACTTGAAAGATTGTGGGTTTGTTGAGAACAGAGTTTCCACCCATGGCTATTGTGCTTTCAGAACTGATTGCTTCACCCTTCTGCATGCGCCTCTCTTGGATTTTTTAGTTAAAACCAACACAAATACTGTATGTAACTCTTATAAAATTTATTATTAGAAATGTGACTACATGACGTTAATGCAATTATTTTATTGTCCAATCAGCCTATCGAACTAAGTATCATAGTTAATTTGCATGCATGTTTATTATAGATATTCGTACCCCCTCCAATGAGAGAAGGGAGTCCACGAAATTTAAGCACAAGAATAGAGGAAAGGTGAGATAAATCATGAATGCACATGAAATAGAAGTCAAAGTCTCGCAATAATCACAAATTTACATTAGATGGAAATGACCAAAAAAGGAGAAAAACAGAGGAGCAATTATTATAAAAAATAATTTCTATTTTCACGAAATAATATAACGGAAGCGTGATAGGTAATAGATTATGATGAATATATATTCTTAAATATCCCTTTGAATAAATTCAAACTATTTTTTTTTCAAACGAGACTTATGTAATTCAAAAAAATACACACCTTTTTCTTTACTTTGAGGAGCTCGATATTGAAAATGAATTATCTCTGTGATGTCGGATCTTCAATATCTGATATTTGGCCCTGAAGTAGCCCCTTGAATCATATTTCTAATTCCATAGGTCTGACATGATTTGGATTCTTCAAGGAAAAGTTATGCCTAATCTCCAATGATGACCTAATTATGGACTGGTTCAATAGAGCAAACTTGTACGACTTTCCACGTGTCACGGTTTTCTCCTTTGGCTCTAAAATTGATATACTGAAAACTGCAGTCTGTGTACTTGCATCCACTATTTACAGAATCTCAATTCGATGCTGAGAGAGAGAGAGTTATGATGTTTTTCCCATGGTAACCTCTTTGAGATGAAATTCGGGAGCCTAAAAAAATCCTAACTTCCATAGATCATATCTCCAAATATATTGCGAACCAAGATCTAAAATTTGTACAAGAGGTTCTTCATGATTTCGGATTCACTCTGTAAAACTTTTAGCTTCTGCAACCTCGTAGAAAAATATTTATAGTGAAAATTTCGTGATGATCTATTTAGTTTAAATTCAAGAGCCTACAGAACGCCCTAACTCCCATAGATCATATCTCCAAAAATGTGGCGAACCAAGCTCTAAAATTTTGCGACAATGTTTCGCAGTATTTCAGTTTCGCACTCTAAAAATTTCAGCTTTTGAACCATCATAAAGAAAACATTATAGATAAAATTCCACAATGACCTTTTTGGAGCAGCAAAACCCTAGAATCCAAAGCTTTGATACCATATGTTATGAAACCAGCTCCAAAAATAGAAGAAAAGAGAGATCAACACCTTAGAAATCAACCACTTCAAGGGGGAAACCTCCAATAAATTACCTAAATGAACAATTATTGAATGATACAAATGACCAAAACCACCTTCTATATATAGGAGTCCATGGGCCCACAATATAATGATAGCTGACCTAACAATAAAAATGTAAGGGCACAATAATAACAATATTTGGGTTACAAGGGTACAACAATAACAATAAGGGGGCTACATTAATAACAATAGGGGAATAAACTAGTAATATAGGGACCTAAGATTATATAACTCAATTCGGCATAGTTAAAATAATTCATATAAAATCAAAATTGATTATGCGTATAGGTTATTATACCAATAACACTTAGTCAAACAGTGCATTTTGCGTCACGAATGGATCAACAGGGGATAGGGGAATGCAAAATATTTGGCTGTTGTAAAAATACTCCAATACCACAAGCAGAGCCACTGCTTCCAGCAATCTTCCACAGCCTTGGCAGAGTTGTTGTTTGAACCCAAAAATGAGCCAGAATCCTCTACTTAAAAGTAGATACTTTTCTTGTTTTGTAGAGAGAATACTATGTTGGTGTGGTGGCTAGTAGTCATAGTTCCATTCATGGGGATTTAACAAAGTGATCAAGCCAATTCATGATGAGACCTCCTGTCCTTCAATAATTTTTAGCTTTCAAGAAGGTCACTACCCTAGTGTGGTGACCAGTGTGGCAATGTCACTTGCTATATCCTCACAATCATGTTAGGTTGGATCATAATGAGACCCCCTGTCCTCGCTTTTAAAATTTTTCACATAGAGAGATATTTTAGGGCTTTTATAAATTGAGAGAGGGTCATTAACTCCTAAGAGCTATAGATGGTATAAGAAATAGAAAAAAATGCCAATAAAAATAGTGTCCTTATTCCCATATTCACATGCCAAAGGGAATTACTATTTGAGAGTGTAAAAATATAAACCAACATAAGGTTAAGATAATGAATTGTGTGATAATATGACTGAACAAAAGATGTCCAGCCAATCATTATATATATAAACCATGTCATCTTACAAAGTAAAGATATCTATCAAAATTTCCAAAAACATAATATTAGTAACATCACATCTTTTCTCTACTTTAGGTGCAAATTCCTCATTCAATAAAATGTTTTTTAAGGAAATAATATATAAACAAAGATTGGTTATTTTAAAATAAAATTGGGAAAAAAATAAAAGTTCGCTACTTTGAACAACAAGCTTTTAAAAAAACACAACAACAACTGAATGTAGTTGTTCAATTGGCTCAAACGGTAGTTGCTCAATCGATTGAACATCAGTTTTTCAATAGATTGAACAACAAAATAAATAAATAAATGTATTAATTTTAAAAAAAACACGTTGAAAAACAACTGTTCTTTTCTTTTGAACAACAATTGTTCAATCGATTGAACAGTAGCTATTCAATTGATTGAACAAAAAAAAAATATTAATTTAAAAAAACACGCTGAAAAACAACATTTCATTTGGTTCAAACATCAGTTGTTCAATCCATTGAACAATATCTGTTCAATTTATTGAACAACAAAAATAAAAAAAAACACGAAAGGAAAAAAATGTGGTTGTACATTTTCTTTGAAGAGCAGTTGTTCAGTTGATTGAACAATAGTTGTTCGATTGACTGAACATCAAAAACACAAAAAAGGGAAAGAAAATGAATTTTTTTTATACAATGATGAAAAAAACTATAAATTACAATAAAATGCAAGAATAATATATACACTATTTACCACTAAAAATAAATAACAATTTATTTTTTTATGAATCTCTTCTTTTTGATGAGGTTGTCATGCCCCTTAGCCCATTGTTGCTGAATAATTGCAGTGCATTGTAGAGCAAGTAGACGTGCTTCATCGAATTTGTTTATCTATTGAATTATTTTAACTTGGGCATTTGTCAAGTCTAGTCCCACTTCATGGGATATTCTAAGAGTCTTTATCTCAAATTCAAAGGGGAAAATTGGTTCCTTTCCAAATACCAGGTGGTACAGTGAATATCCATCAATGTATCACCAAGTTGTGTAATAAGCCCACAAGGCCTCTGGCAGTCTAGTAGGCCAATCCTGACGATGTGCCAAGATTTTTTTAGTGATAATTTATTCAAAGACTTTATTGGTACTTTCAACCTGCTCGTTCGCCTATGGGTGGTAGGGAGAAGCAACTCTAAGAGTGATATGGTGGTTTCATAAAGTGGTTGTGATTTTATGTCCTACAAACTATGCCCCTCCATCATTTATCACTTCCATGGGTAAGCCATACCACAAAAATATCTCAAAAATAAAATTAATCACAGGTTTGTCTCTGGCTGTTGGAAAAGTTACTGTTTCTATCGATTTCATCACGTAGTCTATGGAAACCAATATGTAAGCCTTCTGGTCTGATTAAGGATTGAATGGACCAACAAAGTCCAACACTCATTGTTTGAAAGGTTCTACTACCATATGTGGTTGCAATTGCATCTCATTGGATTGGCCAGGACAACACGTTCTTCGGAAACTATCTTAGGCTTACACATATTTCCCTCCATCCTTAAAAATTGTGGGCCAATAATAGCTCATTTGTAATAATTTGTGCCTTGTCTTGTGATCTGAAAAATGTCTGCCACATGGTTTGTCATGGTAGGCCTTCAAGATTTCATGGATATCGTCTTCTCGAATGCATCTGCGTATGTGCATATCAACTCATGTGTGGAAAATATATCCACCAATCCAAGAGAATCTAGCACTGCGTTGAACAATCAACTTAAGTTCCTTTGTTGTCCAATGTCTCGATAATTTCTCTACTGCCATATAATTTGCTACATCTACGTACCATGGTGATTTTACTACCACAGCAAAAAAATACTCATCATGGAATTGATCATCTACCTCCAGTGGATCATTTTTCTTTGGAACTCGAGATAGGAAATCTGCAACTACGTTCTCCTTCCCTGGATGGTCCTTAATAGTTATATTGAGCTCCTATAAAATCAACAACCAATGATTCACTCTCCCATTTGTAATAGTTTTGTTAGCTAAATACCTAATGGCATAATGATCGGTATACAGAAATACTTTATAGCCAATTATGTAATGTCTAAATTTATTTATAGCATAAATGATGGCCAAGAATTCGTTTTCGGTCACTGTATAATTTAGCTCAACACGAGTGAGATTTTTCCTGATATATTAAATAACGCAGGGCTTCTTATCCTCTTCTTGACCGAGAATAACTCCTATAAATTTATCTAATGCATCCGAAGAAATATGAAAGGATAGCTCCCAATTGGAGCCATGTAATATTGGTGCGGTCAAGACCAGTCTCTTCAAATATGAAAAACCAGTGTCACATTTTTCAGAACAATGAAATTCAACGTTTCCATACAAAGACACATCAATTTTTGAAAAAATATTTATAAACATATGATTGTATCCTGCATATCCAAGGAAACTATGTAGCTCTGTCTGAGTACACAGTGTGGCTAATAAGAGAATTACCTCTATATTTTCCAGACCTACCTATATTCCAGCTGCAAAGATGTAGTGTCCTAGGATCATGCCTTTGGTCATCATCATGTGACACTTTTAATTGCTCAAGCATAATCTGGTAGTAATACATCGTTCCAATACTTTTTCCATTTTTTGAAGTGCCTGATCATCTAGATATGGACTGAAGTCATCCATGTAGACATCAAGTCCTTCATTTAATAAAAAAAAAAAAATACTAGCTATGGCGCTTTGAAATGTTGTTGGGACATTTCATAAACCGAATGGAAATACCCCAAGGGCAGGTGAAGGTTGTTTTATTCTGGTATTCATGGTCTATTTGGATTTTATTATAGCCATTGAACCCATCATGAAAGGAAAAGAACCATATTCCTACCAATGTATCAAGGAACTGATCAATAAAGGGAAGGGGGAAGTGGTTCTTTTGTGTGGATTTGTTCAGCTCTCTATAATCCACACAGTTTCACTAGTTACCATTATTTTTAGGGACGACCAATAATGGAGAGACCCATTTACTATCTAAAATAGGATAAATGAAATTACATCTAGCAGCTTCTGTAATTTGTGTTTTACAATCTCTTTTAGGTTTGGGTTTAGTCATCATTGAGGCTACCAGATAGGGCGAGCATCATTTTTAGTGTAAATATGATGTGTGCACTATTGGGGATCTATGCCCTTCATGTCTAGATAGTCCCAAAAAAAGGCTCCTTTATATTTTTGCAACTCTTTAATGATATTTTCTTGTTGGACACTATCCGGATTTTCATTGATGTTTAAAATTTTACCAGGTTCAATTTTAATTGCCATGCTGTTACACAAAAATGTTGTAGTATGTTATGATCATCGGTATCCACTAAAGGGTTTTCCTAGGCTTCATTATCAAGAACTTATTTTAACATTTATCACCTTAAATTTTCTAAAGTATATGGTTGATTTATAAAGTTATTGATCACATCATCTTCCGTTTGATCTTTGAATTCTAGTGCTTCTACTACTGTCAATGGTGAAGGGATGTTTTGTTCCCAGTATGCATGTGGTTGTTTGTGAATATTTACAGTGGAAAGAGTTGGTTTGGCAGGGAGATATATAGCAATATTCTTTATAGCATCTCTTTTAGCAATGGTCAAGCTATCTATTCGACATCCTATGTAAGCATTAGCCATCGCTAACCAAGGTCGTCCCAGTATAATCAGATGTCCATATAATCTACTTTTTGGGTTAATAACTAGAAAATATGTCAAGTATTCCCATGATTCCGTAGAAACCATGATATCTTGTAATGTACCTTCTGGTTTAACAGCATATCAGCCATCAAGTGCCTACAAGGTAGTGGTGGGTTCCAAAGCTATTATACCAAGTGTTTCACAGGTTTATGTAGTTAAAATATTAATAGTTGCCCCCAAATCGACTAACGTGTTTGAGAAGGAGTGGCCATAGTTCTAGACTATGACTATGGCGTTTCCTGGATCATCATATTTTATTAGTGTTTCTTTACCCAAAAGTAAATATGATAGTGTCCCTACAACACAAACAGATGGAAATTTTTTTTCTTTCCTCACAGGTGTTTTTACACACAATTCTTTAATTGTTTTATCATAAAGAGGGATGTCTTGTATAGCTTGTAGGAGAGGAATTTTAATAAAAAGATTTTTTAATTCCCCTATGAGATCAATACCTGAAGAGACAATTTTCTTGGGTATTACTAGTCTCTAAGGGAAAGGGGGAGAGGAAATAATAATATTTCCATGATATTTTTTCTCGACTGTGTCCTCCATTATTTTATCTCTATTTTAGTCACAATGGATTGTTTAGATGATGTTGGAATTTTAGACTCAATTTGTGGCAGGGCAGTATCTTTTACAGGTGAAATAACACACCCTCATATCAGCTTAGGTTCATTGCATTCCTTCTATTCAGTTTCTAGGTTTGGATTCTCAGTAATCTTAATCAACCGAACTGGTCTATTATTAGGATTAGTATTTGGTTGAGCTAGAACTTGAGTGTGTATAATAAGTTGAGATTTTTTTTGTATTGGGTATGGAGCTTGTAATGTGGGTTGAGTTTGTGCCCCTGTTCCCATAGGTAAATATTTTATTCCCAGAGGTTTCTATGAGTTTGGAGACCAATTTCAATTGTGTTAGGTGGAGGTAGAGTAGAGGGACTAATATGGATTGTTTTTCTAGAATGAAGGGGAGAAAGGAAAATTTGGCCAACCATTACCTGGAAAGGATTGAGTTGGCCAAGGGGGCATAGAAAATCGTTGGGATGGCCAGGCAGAAAAAGGTGATTGGTTTTTCCATATTGTCATAGAGTTCTATTGATTAAATTGTGAAGAAGGAAAGAACTGAGACTGGTCTTGTGACATACCTCTTGGTCGTGCTTGCCATTGTCGAGGTTGATTCATCAGATATACCACCTCGATTTTTTCTTCATCTTCTTTTAATACTACTTTCAACCCTCGAAGTGAAGGGAATTTTTCAGTAGCATGGTCCTTCGTACAAATGGAACATGTCTGGACCATGTCCAATGGACACTCCTGCTGGTTGTTCTTCTTCTGACAGCATGGTCAAAAAATAGCCAAGTTTTGTTCTACTAAAGCTTGTTTTTGCTTGGCTTGTAGGACATATAGCTGTGTTTTGAGGGTTCCCAAGATATTGGTTTTAAAATATTCCAAGAGATTACAAAATTTTTCTCTGGTTACGCTGCCACTTGACTGTTTGTAATTCTTAGCAATTGAATCCCATCTAGCTGACCTATTACGTATTACCTCAAGAGCACCTAATACACAATGCAATAATGTAATCATAATTTTCATGATAGATGTCTCATTTTCCCATTATATAAAGTGTTTCTACCCATTCTTCTTGTGTTCCTTTTAACATTGTTACCTTTAAGACATATTTAGACAATGCAATATATGGGCACCTAAATTATATTGGAATCATTCAACATATTTTTCTAATGTATCGTTATCTTTTGTAGTCATGTTGAAGATTTCATCTTTTAATTCTCTAGTCCGATAGTAATCTTGGTATATAGTAGCAAAATAAATTTTCATTTGATCCCAATTATTAATGGTTCCCCCACTGAGCCCCATAAACCAGCATAAGGCTACCCCTTTCAATGTATAGGGGAATACTTTTAATTTTTGAGCATTAGTGGTGTAATCATATCCCCTACACAAAACATCAAATTCAAATAATAATTCATCTGGATCTTCCAAAGTAAGTCCATGGAAGGTGTGGATATTTTGTAAAGGAATGGATTTCATAGGGGAATTTGCAACCAGGTCAACAATGGGATACTCCAATGTTGATGATTGTCCCTAGGGTTGATTGCGTGCCATATGATTAAATATGTGCCAATAACCTTCAAGGATTTCCTGGTCTGGGAGAATGATTTGAGTAGGATTAGGAGGTGGAATTGGAGGAGGCCTTGCAACACTACCTCTATTTGGAATTTTGGGTGTCTCTATCTCAACCACTATTTCAGGAGATCCAGGCTCTGGATTTTTTGGATTTATCCCTATAGCACTACTACTTTCTCCCTCTCCTTTTTAAAAATTACAAGAATTTCCCTGTCGTGAAGCGTAAGGACTCAAATGTTTTTTACTATGAAAGCATTGTTCAAACCCTTCAGTTTCACTGTGAATCTCGGCATGGGCCACAGATGGGGAGGTAGATGCCTGAGGGATTATTGTAGGATCTATTTGGGAAATGGTTTGGGGTCCTATGGATGCCTCAGATTAAGTGTGTCTTGTGATTTCAACTATGAAGTTTTTTCTACCAAGGGTCACCGATCCCTTAGGTTTTATGGATTTAGATGGGTGGTTTCAATCTAATTCTATCTTTTTCTTTCTATTCATTCATATAAAATAACACACCTATCCTATTCAACCTCTGCACAATTGCTAAAAAGAGGGCAGGTGAGAAAGCATTTTACTTGCTAATACACGGGTTCTTACCACTCGTTTTCAATACCCATTTCTTTCACAACAAAAGGAAAAAAATAAAATACATCACTGCTAAACACTCTCCCCAGTAACGACGTCAAATTGTTGGGTAAAAAATATGACTATTAAGATTAATCTTATTGCTTCATATTAATCATCATCCGAGGGAAAGTATTTTTATTTTAAGAGTACAAGCAAAGTATATGCCAGTGAAATCTGAGGTTAAATATTCTAAATCATTGCAAGAAATACTATCTAATTCTCGAAGTTCAATCAATCAATTCAAAGGTAAACTGTGAAATACTTCAAACCAATCAAAGAATGAAACTCTAGTATGCACTTATGCAGAAATTAAACACTTAATGCTCAAATTAAAGATATTTTGCAATTGAACAATAAGCTTAATGAATTGAACAAAAATAGAAAATAAATACTTAATAAATTGAATAGCAATCACCTATTGACATTTTTCAATGGAATTATCTATAATTCAATTAATTACAACATTCAGAATTGAACGAAAAACCATACGTTCACACTTGCAATGGGAAAAATTCAATAAATAACAACGTGCACAATTGAACAAAAAATACTTAACCATGCTGAAATCAATCTAATAAATGGAAAAACATTAGTGAGCAGTAAAAGAAGATTAATCATAAATTCAACCTGATTGAAAAGGAAATCAGAACACCCCACACTTGCAATTATTGAATTGGATTGTAACTCTATAAAGCATAAGAATACCTAATTTGTGAAAATCAGTAAATAAACATATAACTCGAAATAGCAACAGAACTCCCAGGGACTGGGCCTGAAACCTCCAAAATTATTTTGCCAAGAAATACTTAGAAGATGCTTATAACAAAAATGCTGACTATTTCATTTATCAATAGAACATGTACATAATAACGAGTTTAAAGACTCTATATAACTAAATGTTTATTAGAGAAAATTAGAATATACAGAAAAATCTCTCTCATTAGCTTTCACCTACAACCTTTTATAACTTTAAGGAGAAACAAAATGGAGAATAGTGAATCCTCAGGATCATGAGATCTTGAGGCTTCGCATCTATCAACCTAATTCTTCAAGAATAGATGTGTCTTTCCATATCTTGTTGATTCACAGGAACCAGATGCGATTTAATTTTCTTTTATTGACTCTTGTTGTTTGGTCGTTTGGTCCATAGTTGGTCGGTTCAGGTTTCCTATCAATAAAGACAACAGAAGTTAGTTTTTATACTATTAAACACACTATTTATTAATAATTCATTTTACCCTAATTTTACACTATACTCCTTTGATTTATTTCTAAAATGAAGGAAAACATATAAAGGTTAATAATAAATCAAGCTAAATATGGGGGTAGAAAGTACCTTTTCCATGGCCCAATAGTCCCAAATTTCTATTAGGACATATTACTCCTCTGTGTGGAGTTAGAGTTCATCCTCCTCCTCCATCGAGTCCTCATTTTGACTCTCATTCTGCTAATTCGTCGATTTCTTTGTTTAATTCCTTATCTTCCCAACCCCATACCTCCACCATTTCAAGTACCAACGTGGGTGTGGGAAACAAAGTTGCTAACCCATATATTAACTAGGGTAACCCCACAAGTGGTTCCTATACTGGTAGGGTCACTCCTTCTCCATTTCTATCCTTCATGGCAAGTTTGAGTCTCCCTCATTTTAGCCAGCTTACCAATGACCCTCTTCTCTATGACCCCAACTAGTCTTCTATGGCTACCAAGCCTCCTTGCAATATACCCAAGTTTGAATAAAATCTCAGAGGATATCCAAAAATTCATGTTTGCTCATTCCATATGTGGCGTCCATCCAATTCTATTATTGAAGACTCCTTTTGTCTTTGCCTCTTCCAACTCACTCTTATTGGAGCTACTAGTAAGCAACATGTAGATCAACCCAGGGCCACTCATTCCACTTTTGTGAATATTACAAAAGAATTTCTATCATACTTCTAGTTACCTCTCTTTTATGACACCTATACGAAACTCTTTACTTCATTTTGTCAAAATTTTTCCACTCACCTATCTCAGAATGTCCAAGAAGGACGCGGAACGAGGAGAATTTGTAGGTCCCTTGAATTCGAAGAACAAGTTTGCATGCATTAGTACCTTAGATAGATTTTTCCCCACATAGGTAAATATTTCACTTCACATTTACCTCATTCGAATGAATATGCACTCCATCTAGCTTTGAAATATGACGTAGTCTATGCACAATCATGATATGTTTATGCCATCCTTCCTGATCGTCATCGACTCGATGCTTATAATACATTAGGGGAATCTCATGACACATATGTTATCATTGGATCCATTTCACACCCTCAACATCCACAATCTACAGCCCCTTCGATGAGTTATGGTTAACTCCATGGGAGGCCATTTCCTTGTACACTTATCCCCCTACTAATATTTGACATGGAAACATTTATCAAAGTCCCAACATGTCAGACGCATATCCCCATATGCATTACAATATGTTAGTGGAAAATATTTCTACACCTATGTATCCTATCATTTCCCATTATCCTTACCATTTGTATGCATAACCTAGTGGTCTAGCCCCATTGGTACTAGCGCCAGAGCTCCCCATGCCTCCTCCACCTCTGCCATAACAACAAGCCCCTCCTCAAGGTCAAGTGTATTCCTAGGAGAGTGAAACCAATCCCCCCAACCCCAATAAATGGAACAAGGGGAAGGTAATTGAAAATACCAATCTCAATGTAACTAGGGTAACTAAGGTCAAACACCTACTGCACCTTAGTGAAACTAGCCTCATCCCATGACCCAACAACAGGGAGGAAAACAAAAAAAAAAGGATATTCATACGAATAAGCCTTATTCTTGTCGCAGCATATCTAGAAATTATAATCATCAGTGTCCCCTTTTATTTCAAATGCACTAGGTATGGGAAGCTCAAGTAGTTTCATATAGAGGACCTCAACCGATTTCTCCACCTCCTCCTCCCCCTACTTCATCTCAACTAAATATTATTACCAATCCTATTCCTCATCAAGGATATATCACTAATAAACCTAAAATAGGTCAGGAAACTCCCCAATATTCACAATATAGTCAAAATGGTTATCATATCATTATAATGAATTCTGGCGAAGTCAATACATAACAGGTCAACCTTCAGACTCGATCATGCCAATATGACATGCCACTTGTTAATTCAACGACTAATTCCCAACCTCAAGTTTCCACTAAGCCTCCATCATCATCAAATTGTACCTTACGATAACTCAACCTAAGGTGGAGGTTATCCCTAAGATCGAAAATGGTCCATTATGTTGAAATACTACTTGTGATAATGTCTCCCATCCATATAACATAGTAGATGACTTGGCGCTATCTCCTATTTCCATGTCAATGTTGGAATTCATAGAGATGTGCCCATCCTATTGTAAAGATATACTCTTTTATTTTGGTGCTGTGGATCCTTTCGTTGATCATATGATTTTATTTTATTTTGGAAAATCATAAAATCCCCACCTTCCTTCATTTGCTATTTTTCAAATCCCAGTATCCATAAGAAACACCACTTTTCAATGGTGTATCATAGACAAAGGTACCTCCACCTATGTGATGGAAGCTAGTGTTTGGAAGAAACTTTTTTCACCTGATATGTACCCATCCACCATCACTCTTCATGCTTGTGATGGTCATCCCTCACAGACCCTAATATGTACAATCACTATTGCTGAAAATACAATCTCAATTGAAATTGAGGACATTAATGTCCCATTGGATTATAACATCATCTTGGGTCATAGTTACACCTGTGCCGTGTCTACTAACACTTATGCAATATTTCACAAAATGTGCTTTCCTCATAATGGAAATGTCATCACTATCGATCATTCAACTTACTATGATCCTAATTCACATACTTCCCCACATTCCACTTTCTCATCGATAAATAGTAATAATATTATCTTGTCCCTCACCAATGTCTCTCTATGAGTCTACAAAGATTCCACGCTGCTTGTTGCTTATTATGATCCACCGCCTACCCCCTTAGAGCCTAGCTCTTTAAGTTTTTTCTTGATTCAAGCATCACGTGATTCCAACAAGTTTTTTGGTATGCCTTCATAGTAGCCATCCCCTCCAGAACCTGTTGTTCCCAAGTTAACCCAACCTTCAGTTATAATTTCCCAAGGCCCATTTTCTTCTACTCATATCTCTCTAGGGTGATTCACTGAAAGAGAGATTTGGTTCAACCTAATATATGGTTAGGAAGTATGTGTAATTCTTCACTTTGTTGGCATTTTCACCTATTAATATGAGACATTTTTCTATTCTAATATTGGGCCATTTGTATTGATTATGATTGTGATGTTATGGATGATTTTCCATGGGTTCTGTGATGGTTATAAGCTGGTTATATGATGTATTTTATATATGGTTGTTGACATGTTTTCATAAGTTATGGAATGGTCAATGATTTCATCGTAAAAAGAGTGTTATTGCAGCTATCTAGATAGGGTTTCAATATTTATTGCTAACTCTCAAATTAATATTTAGTTTATGATTACATATGCATTCATGACATGTAGCTTACATATTTTCCGTATGTTTGACGAAATACCTATTGTGTTCTAGGAATTCTAGGTCAAATTTTTAATTCAAGTTTGAAATTTTAGCTTTTCCATGATGTTAAATATGATTCTTGAAAGTTATAGGAAGTTCTAGGCAGTGGTATGGAGGATAACCTAGAAAATTTTCTCAGATCTCATGACCACGGGGCACTGAATTGAGGAATTTAAGTCATAATTTCATGGAAGCATGCCTTTGCATGTAGTTTTAGGCATATAGTTTCACCCTTTCCTTCTTATGCATGAGGTTGGTCTTGGATCCTTGGTTAAACTGGGTGGGGGGGGTGAATCAGTTTAATGCAGTCATGTTCTTATTATACTTTCTTTTATTGGAAATAGAACCTTTCTTATTTATATACAATGGGACAACAATCTTTATAAAAGAGTAGCAGGTATTAAGTAGAATAAATACAGTGTATCAACACATAATCATCATGCATATAGACAATATATATAAGTGGAAACCCATAAGGGAGAAAATCACATCTTATTATTGTTGCGATTCAAAGGCAAGCTCCAACTCCCTCTCACCACTGATTTTCTGTAGGCACCAACCTACAGGAGGCTCCTACCTGAATTCTGCAAGCTACAACTTGCAAGGAAGCTCCAACTCCCATCTATTTTCTGTAGGCTACAACCTAAAGGAGGCTCCTACCTCAGGTATTCTATGTAGATCACCATTTTCTAAAATATTAATATCAAAATTATAAGGAGGTTCAACCCTACACATTTCTTCTTAAATGGTACAATCTTATTCATAATCTAGGTCCAAGATGAAATTTTTAAACACGCCTTTAGATTGCAGGAAATTTTCAATCCACTTGTCATCTCCGAAGACTTGCCAATATCTCATATTACCATGGACTATTGAGCGGTGTTTAATCTGCACTGTATATTGTTTGTTAGGATGAATTAATTGACAAGTGATGGCTAAAAATGCTAATCCATTGGCAAGGATATTTTGATTTCTTGGAACTGCAGCAAGGTCATACTCTTCAAATGTTTTCAAGAGGTCAAGGGCATCGTTTGTGTATGCTCTCAATCTGGTATGATTCGTTGAATATTATCCTTTGATTTGTCTAATAACCAGCTTAGAATCCCCATGAACATCAATTCTTTTGGCTCATAATCTCCTCAGTAGTTGTAAACCCAAAAGGAGTGCGTCATATTCTAGTATATTGTTGGTGCACTGGAAATTCAGTTTGTAGGAATGACCTTCTGCGTGGTTGTTTTCAGTATTTAATACCCATACCTATACTCTCGAGCCAAGTTTGCCACAAGATCCAACAAAAATCCTGTTCCGAAAAGGTTCAGATTCAGACTTGTGTTGTAAAATTTCCATTTGCTATAATTTCTCTCTATTCTAGTCCTCTTCTTTTCAAACTACTTGTTCATTTATGTCTTCATCATTGTAAATAATGAATGAGTTAAGATCAGAAAGTACAAAGTAAAGGGGGTAGTTATGTGGTTTTTCTTGAAGGCTCACCATGTATTTCATTAAAGTCTCCATATAGAATCTTCTTCGTTGATAAAACACTGGTATGGTAGCATAATTCATATCCATTTGGAGGGTCCCTTGAAGCTCAGGTCCCCATGATCGTGATAAAACCATACCATACTTAGGAGGGATGACATCCACTATTATATCCATCACTAGACTTTTGGCTAGTATCTGGGCTAAATCAGCACATATATCTTTGATGAGGCCTAAGAATTTGACTCGCTGGAATCAAATGAGTACAAGTATTTGTAGGGTTTAGTTATCTCAAGGCCGAGTTTCTCCATGACTGATTTTGGAATAATATTATGAGATGCACCTGAGTATAAAATGGAATTATGGAGGATTTTATCATGAACATTAAAATTGAATTAAAATGGGGGAACACCTCCTTACTAGGATTTACCATCTACTTCTGTCCCAAAAACAATTTCAGGTTTATCATCATTCAGATTGACATTGTCAGTAATTTCTCCTATGTTCAGTGCTTTGAGGACTTGGGACCAATATACATCCTTATTTGTTGGGTGTGGAGCCTGATTATCTTCTTCATTTTATATCACAACATTAGACCCCTTTTATTAATGGGGCAATGGAATCGCGCATAATTATATGCTACCTAGGGGTCCAGGGGGGCAGTGACTGCGAGTTTATGGAGCCCACCTCCTGGCAGGGGCTTTCCAGGGTAGTGCCCCCAAAGCTAGAAAAAGATGTAAAATTTCCTTGTAAAAATATAGTAATCTCTAGTCAATCTGAGATGTTCATTCAGTGATGATATGATGGTAGAAGTTATGTTTTATGTAGGGTTTTTTCCCTAGAAGGAAACCCCTCGTTTTTAATGAGGGTATTTTATTGCAGATGTGTATTGTATGTGTATTCTCAGAACAAGAAACAGATAGGGAGACTATGAGAGAGAACAGAGGATATTACAACAGATCTGTTGTAGGTTGTGTCTCTTCATTTTGTTGGATAATAAAAAGTAAGGACTGGCTATTCGGGGTGGATGTAGCCCAAACTGGGTGACCCACGTATATCTCTGTCTCCTTGGTTTTATTTATTTTTCTTGTGTTTGTATTTCAACATATATTATTTTTTCCACTGCTCTATAATATTTAATTTTTAACAACTGTTATCAGAGCCAAAGGGTTGTTTGGCTCAGAAACTCGTAGGAAAGAAGGGTTCCCAGTTCGAGTGGGAGCAATGGCGGAAGATGGTAATTTTAGGGTCGAGAAATTTAATGACCAAAACATCCCATTGTGGAAGATGTAGATGGAAGATTATCTATATCAGAAATATCTATACCTAACATTGAGCAGAAAAATGAACAAGTGAGTGACTATGACAGATGTAGAATGGGAGACTCTCAATAGAAAGGCACTCAAAATAGTACATTTGTGCCTCGCGGTGTTTGTATCCTTCAATATTTCAAAGGAAAAAAAAATAGAGGGTTTGATTAAGGTATTGGCGAAACTATATGAAAAACCCTCGCCCTTAAACATGATATTTCTTATGAGATGTTTATTTAATATGAAGATGTCAAAAGGTGGATCTGTTGCAGACCATTTAAATGATTTTAATACAATTACCAGTCAGTTAAGTTCTGTAGGGGTAAAATTTGATGATGAAGTTAGGGCTTTGTTATTTTTGTGCTCATTTCCAAAAAGGTGGAATGGTTTAGTTATGGCAATTAGTAATTATGTCTCTCGATCTAGTACTTTGAATTTTGATGTTGTTGTCGGTGCTATCCTGAGCGAGGAAATGTGATGGAAAAGCTCTGTTGAGACATTAGACCCCTTTTCTTAATGGGGCAATGACACCGTGCATAATTATATGCTACCTGGGGGTCTAGGGGGGTGGCGACTGCGAGTTTATGGAGCCCACCTCCTGGCAGGGGGTTTCCAGGGTAGCTCCCCCATAGCTATAAAAAGATGTAAAATTTCCTTGTAAAAGTATAGTAATCTCTAGTCAATCTGAGATGTTCATTCAACGATGATATGACTGTAGAAGTTATGTTTTATGTAGGGTTTTTTCCCTAGAAGGAAACCCCTCGTTTTGTATGAGGGTATTTTATTGCAGATGTGTATTGTATGTGTATTCTTATAATGAGAAACAGATAGGGAGACTATGAGAGAGAATAGAGGATATTACATCAGATCTGTTGTAGGCTATGTCTCTTCATTTTGTCGGATAATAAAAATTAAGGACTGGCTATTCGGGGTGGATGTAGCCCAAACTGGGTGAACCACGTATATCTTTGTCTCCCTGGTTTTATTTATTTTTCTTATGTTTTTGTTTCAACATATATTATTTTTTCCACTGCTCTATAATATTTAATTTTTAACAACTGGTATCAGAGCCAAAGGGTTGTTTGGCTCAAAAACGCGTAGGAAGGAAGGGTTCCTAGTTCGAGTGGGAGCAATCGCGGAAGATGGTAATTTTAGGGTCAAGAAATTTAATGAACAAAACTTCCCATTGTGGAATATGTAGATGGAAGATTATCTATATCAAAAAGATCTATACCTAATATTGAGCAGAAAAACGAAGAATTCAGTGACTATGACAGTTGTAGAATGGGAGACTCTCAATAGAAAGGGACTCAAAATAGTACAGTTGTGCCTCGCGATGTTGGTATCCTTCAATATTTCAAAGGAAAAAACAATAGAGGGTTTGATTAAGGTATTGGCGAAAATATATGAAAACCCCTCAGCCTAAAACATGATATTTCTTATGAAATGTTTATTTAATATAAAGATGTCAAAAGGTGGATTTGTTGCAGACCATTTAAATGATTTTAATACAGTTACCAGTCAGTTAAGTTCTTTAGGGGTAAAATTTGATGATGAAGTTAGGGATTTGTTATTTTTGTGCTCATTTCAAAAAAGGTGGAATGGTTTAGTTATGGAAATTAGTAATTATGTCTCTCGATCTAGTACTTTGAATTTTGATGATGTTTTCGGTGCTATCCTGAGTGAGGAAATGTGATGGAAAATCTCTATTGAGACATCGGGTAATGCTTTGAGTCCAGAGTCTAGGGGAAGAAAAATGGAAAGAGGAAAGAGCTCAGTATATCACAATAAATCAAGGAAATGAAGATCCAAGTACATATCGGGGATAGTGTGTTGGAAATGTGGAAAGAAAGGACACCTAAAGAAAGATTTTATATCTCAGAAGGGAAAAGAAGGAGATTCACAGCAAGAATAAAATCATGAAGCAAATGTGACAGGTGATGTGTTACAAGATTCTTTGATTATTTATTTAGAAAATGTTACTGATTCCCGAGTGGTATATTGGGGGCCTCATTCCATGCCACAACTGATAAGAAATATTTTCATGACTGTGTTCAAGGATATTTTGGAGAATTTCGTTTCAGTGATGATAAATGCTCTAAAATTGTTGGAATGGGTAAAGTTCTTGTAAAATAGTAGAATGGAAGCCAATGGTTATTAAAGGAGGTAAGGCATGTTCTAGATCTGAAGAAAATTTTGATTTAAACATGGAAGTTAGGAGGTGAAGGTTGTGTGATAACTTTCACAGATAAAACTTGGAAGGTCACTAAAGTAACCCTGGAAATAGAAAAGGGTGAAAACGTTGGTAAATTGTATTTATAAAATGGTATTTCTAACTCTATTAATGCTTTAACTTCCAAAGGAGAAGATTCAGCATTATGGCATCATAGCCTTGGACACATGAATGAGAAGGGGATGAAGATTCTTCAGTCAAGAAATTTATTGCCATGTTTGAAAAATAGGGATTTGGATTTCTGTAAGAATTGTATTTATGGAAAATAGAAGAGAGTCATATTCCTTAGATTTGGGAAAGAAAAGAAGAGAGAAAATTTAGAAATTGTGCATACAGATGTATGGGGACCTGCTCAGGTATCATCTCTCTATGGCTCTCGTTATTATGTTACTTTTATTGATGATGAAACTAGAAAAACTTGGATTTATTGTATTCATAATAAGTCTGATGTATTTGATACTTTCAAGAAATAGAAAGCTTTGGTTGAGATTAAGACAAGAAAGAAGTTGAAGTGTCTGATAGCAAACAAGGGGGGTGAATATTGCAGTAACGAGTTTGATAGGTATTTTTCAGAGCATGGAATTCAGAGAGAGAAGAAAATTCCAAGAACACCACAAGAAAATGGTGTGTCAGAAAGGATGAAGAGAACAATCATCGAGCGTGCAAGGTGCATGAGATTGCATGCATGATTTCTTTTACACTTTTGGGTAGATGTTGTAGATACTATTGTTTATCTAATAAACAGGGCCTTCAAGTTCCTTGGATGGTGGTACTCAAGAGGAGGCATGGATAGGTAAAAGTTAAACTACTCTTTTTTAAAGCCTTTTGGTTGTGAGGCCTTTTTCCATATTAGTAAAGAAAATAGAACAAAGCTTGAGGAAAAATCAAAGAAATGTATCTTTATTGGATATGGTGTTAATTATTTTTGTTATCACTTATATGATTATATAAATCACAAATCATTAGGAGCAGAGATGTAATATTCAATGAAAATGTCTTGTATAAGAATCAGTTGTAGGAAAAGGAACAAGAAATAGAAAACAAATAATACACAGTCCTAGATGAGATCACATAAAAAGTAAAGGTGTCCGAAAATAATAATAATCAACAACAAAAAAAACCACAGTAGTAGCTGGCACCTCAAACACCTAAAAGTGGTGTGAGAAGATCTACCAAGATAAGTAGATGCCCTGAATGATACTATCCTTCGTTATAGTATTTATTTTTTACTGATTCTGGTGAACCCAAATGTTATGAAGAAGCAATGCAGGTTGAAACCAAGAACAAGTGGGAGCTAGCCATGAAAGAAGAGATGGACTCCTTAATACATTACTAGATTTGGGACTTAGTCAGGTTGTGTGCAGGTAAAACAACATTGCACAATAAATGGGTTTATAGGCTGAAGGAAGAAGATGGAGGAAAACAAAGGTACAAAGCTAGACTTGTGGTGAAAGGTTTTGCACCAAAGAAAGGTATTGATTTTGATGAAATATTTTCTCCTGTTGTTAAGTCAACTTCAATTAGGACTATTTTAAGTCTTGTAGCAGCAGAAGATTTGCATCATGAAGAGTTAGATGTAAATACAACATTTCTCCATGGAGATTTGGATGAAGAGATATATATGCATCAACCAGAAGGATATGAGGTCAAATGGAAGGAAAAATTAGTGTGCAGGTTAAAGAAGAGATTGTATGGGTTAAAACAGGCTCCAAGGCAGTGGTATTTAAAATTTGACAAGTTTATGTCTGAACAAGGTAATACTAGAAGTCACTCTGATCATTGTGTTTATCTGAAAAAGAAAAATGATGGAAACTATATTATATTGTTATTGTATGTATATGACATGCTTCTTGTAGGGTCTAACATGCAGGAAATTAATGTGCTCAAAAGAGAATTGGAAAATTCATTTGCAATGAAGGGTTTGGGAGCTGCAAAAAAAATCATTGGTATGAGAATAATTAGAGATAGGAAAAAATTCAAACTAACATTGTCTCAGAATGAGTACATACAAAAGATGTTGAAAATATTTAATATGCAAAATGAAAAACTAGTTAGTACACCTTTTTGTTAGCCATTTCAAACTTAGTAAGGTGATGTGCCCCAAGACCCAAGAAGAAATGGATTATATATCTAAAGTTCCATATGAATTAGTAGTTGGAAGCTTAATGTATGCAATGGTCTACACAAGGCCTGATATTGCACATGCATTGGGATTTTTAACTAGGTACATGAACAATCTAGGAAAATAACATTGGATGGAAGTGAAATGGATTCTTAGGTATTTGAGAGCTACCACAAATCAAGCATTATGCTTTGTTGTTTCAAAATTTTCTCGACAGGGATATGTTGATGTAGATATGGTAGGTGACAGAGATAACAGGAGGAGCACTACAGGATATATATTTATTGTAGGTGGAACAAATTTCAGTCAAGTTTCAAAAATTGAAAGTGTTGTTGCACTTTCAACAACAGAAGTAGAGTATGTTGCTGCTACAGGGCTAGTAAAGAAATGATTTGGTTTCAAAGGTTTATGGATGAATTGGGTAAGACACATGATATGGTCACATTATACAATGATAGCCAAAGAACCATTGATCTTGCAAAGAACTCAACATTTCATTCCAGGACTAAACACATACAATTCAAGTACCATTTCATATGGTCAGTGTTGGAAGATGGACAGTTGAAGCTGGAAAAGATACACACTTGCGAGAATCCTGCAGATATGCTAACAAAAGTTATAACCATGGAGAAACTAAGATTATGCTCAGTTTCAATTGGTCCTCAAGTATGATGACGAAGATGAGAAACAACCAGGTCTAAGGTATATTAATTGGCCAAAAAATGAAGCAATGATGGAGTTGCTACAACCAGCCTCCAAGTGGGAGATTGTTGGGTGTGAAGCCTGATTATATTCTTTGTTTTTTATTAGAGCATTGGACCCCTATTCTTAACAAGGCGGCAATGTTGCACGTAATTATATGATTCTTCGGTGGTCTAGAGGGGGCGGATACAAGTTTATGGAGCCCCCCTCTGGTGGGGGGTTTCGGGGGTAATGTCCACGAAGCTAAAAATAGATGTAAAATTTCCTTGTAAAAGTATCATAATTTCTAGTCAATATGAGTCGTTCATTAGGCAATGATCACACAGTAGACGTTATGTTTGATGTAGGGTTTTTTTCCCTAGAAGGAAACCCCTCGTTTTGTATGAGGGTATTGTATTGCGGGTGTGTATTGTATGTGTATTCTCGAAGCAAGAAACATATAGGGAGACTGTGAGAGAGAACATAGGATATTACAATGGATCTATTGTAGGTTGCATCTCTTCATTTTTCTGGATAGAAAAAGGAGGGATTGGTTGTTCGGGGTGGATGTAGCCCAAACTAGGTGAACCATGTATATCTACGTCTATATGGTTCTATTCATTTTCTTGTGTTTTTGTTTACCAATTCCGTGAGAGGATTTGAGATTTTTATTTTATCAATTTCGTTCTCAATGTTGAATGGTGTCTGTACTTTTGGTGACTTTGAACAACCAGTCCTCTTTGGCACTATTTTTGAAGAAACTTCAGATTTTTTACTTGTAGTGGGGATATCAACGTCAACATTTTTTCTTGGATTGATAGCTGGTTTACTAGTGTTTCTTTCTATACAATTCTTTCCAGGGACATTAACGGTTTTCTTTGAAATTTTTGTTATTTTCTTGGGATCAGTTTCAGGGACCTTTTTAGCAAAATTTTCAGATCTCTTTTTCTTGGAATTATCAACATTTTTCATTCCTATGAGGTTATATTGTCTATGCACTTCTATTATGGAATTCTTGAGCCCTTATTTAAAATCCTTACTATTTTGATTCTACTTCTGTTTGAGTCAGAGAAAATAACCCTTGCTCTTCTTCAGTGAGGAAAACAGAATCCTCAGCATTAATTCCAATTAGATTAATTTGACTTTCTTCTAGTTCTTCAACCACTCCCTCATCTTCATCAACATAATTTTCTTGGAATGGAGCCCTAATTTTCTAGTCAGGGCCTCTATGTTCTCTTTTTCTTATTTTAGGGGTGTTCCTTCTAAAGTTTTGGTTTATATTTTGAAGAGTTGGTTGATTATCCCTAGGGATAACTCTCTCATTCACGCTGATCATATCCATCATTCTCTCCATTGTTCTAACTAGGTTATTAATCTTAGCATCAGATATGGAAGTTGTAGGCTCTTCCCTTATAGTGACTCTCTTCTCATTTCTCATTCTAGCCCTCTTTGCAAGCAGGTTGGCTTCTACACTTACTGCACCCTTCTCCATGTCTTCTAATGTAGTAGGATATCTTTCTATAATATCATAAGCCATCTCTAGATCAAAACCATTTGGGAATTTCATCAGGCTAAGCCTTGTGGGGGTTTTATGTGAGCAGGGAGTCTGTTGTATACGTTGTTAAACATGGTACAGTAGTCTTGGACACTCTCTCCAACATTCCTCTTAATTTTTTCATATTCTGAAAATATTTGAAGGGGGTTTTTCTTAACTTGCCATCTATTTATGAATCGCTAGTGGAGGGAAGGGGCGTCATGGACACTATTAAGAGTCAAGCCCTTAAACCATTTTTTTACTTCTTCCCCCTATATTTAAGCAAACATTCTCAATTTTATACTTTCATCATCTATTTCTTTGTATTCAAAAGAGTCATTCATTTTGTCCACATGTTGTTGGGAAGTTTCAAGACTAGTTCCATCAAAATGTGGGATTTTGGACTGATAATCCTATGGCATAGGCACCGTATGTAATAACAACACCAATGGAGCATACCAGGCTTCCATAATTGGTGGTGGGGGGGGGGACCCAAGGGGGATTAATAAGAGGAATTTTGACAAAGGGAGGTGGAGGATTAAATGGAGGAAGATGGACATTGGGTGTATGAGTGGAGGTTTGGACACTCTGGTGGGAAATGTTCAAGAAAATGGTAGGAGTTACAGATACACCTAGAAAAATTGATTAAGGATGAGAAGACTTGGAAATAACATAAGGAGCTACTGCAGTAAGAGCAGATAACTCTACATATTTTTGAAGGTAGGCATCATCAACAGCTGAGGTCAAAACTGCTACCAGATCTTGGAGGGATTCAAAGTGTTGGAGAAGTTGAATGTTAGTTTGGGTGTAGATGGAGGCTTCCCCAACTAGACTTTGTTGTAAGGTAGATAGGTCAAAAACTAGATGGGTTGTCCAATTCTAAGATTTGGTCCTGAATAAGATTTGTTCAAAATGTAAATCAAACTTAATATCCTACAAGGTTGCAAGGTTCCTAGGGATGGAACTTTGTCTATGAAGATATATTCCAATAGTTTAACTCTATGCTCTAGGGGTTTTTCATAGGGTTTTCTCTGGATTGTCAACTATTGTAGGATGATTTGGACCTAGATGAGATCTAATAAATATTCCTCTAGGAGCCAGAATTTAGACCCAAAGCACAGACAGGTTGAACATTTGCAACACAACTGAAAAACCAATCTCTTGAAGATACCTGAATCACACAATATTTGAACTGGGGTTTCTAAGTCTTGGTCAAATACTAATATTTTTCAATAATTCCCTAGTATGGTCACCTTTATGTTGTGGCCCTATAACTTATAAGCTTGGAAACAATAAACGATAGAGGACAACATCAAACAACTTTAGAGTCCAGGACCTAGCCTTCCTAGACTCAGAGAGGGCTCTCTATGTTTTTATGATTTAGCTTGATGGTTATAAATTATGATATTAGGCTAGTTATAGAAATTATGAGGGCTTATTTTTTTCATTTATTGTGTGGTTGGACAGATAGAGCTATGAAACTTAATCCATTAGGCTATGGAGTCATAAAAGGTTGGATTGTGCATCAAATTTTTTAGGGCATTGATATGGAAAGCTAACTATGCATACTAGATCTTACTGGTAGTGTGAATATCAGATGAAATAAAACAGTGAGTTCGGTGATAGCTAAAGAGAAATTAAGAATTATTTAACTATTCTTCAGAATAAAACATTAAGATAGTAAACAGAAACATAATTAAGGTGCTCTCTGAGAAAATATTAGTCTAAATTTTCTACTTTACAGTAAAATAAATTGATGCACAACATGAAAGGAAAAGAAAACATTAACATAGAGGAAATAACATCACCATTAACATATCTCAAGAATCTTGTGAGCGATATCTTACTATTGATGCCTAGCTCAAAAACTACAGTGCTCAAATACAGTGATTGTTACAATGCAGAGTCTAACAAGGTCCAACCCTTGGCAATGAAAATACGTGCAGTATTTAACTGCAACTATGTCAGTTTCCCTAATATACTTCAACAACCTACATTAATTACGATTTAATTAAAACTAGATAACCGTGGCCATGCAAGGCCTGAAAAAAATATCTCTGCAAAAACACCGACTGTAACATTACCTTTGGTAGCTATTCGTAAATAAAGAAGTAGGTTGAAGGCGGATGAGGTGGTCATCAAGAAGCAACGATAGTGGCATTGACATCTGTCTCTACTTTTGGGGTCACTATTGTTGGCTCTTCAAATCGATCGGTGGCTATGTTGACCTATCCATTGTGCCTTTTTTGTCTTAGTACATCCACAATTTTCTCCACTCCTTATTTCCTATAATTCTCATACCTATGACCTTTCGATACACTTCATCCACCTCTGTGTATTTTCTAAAAGTAGGCTTGTTGAGAAAAAACATGCTTCATCTCATGTTGAATGAAGATATCAATACTCAGGAGATCCAAGACAACCTTCCCGAACACAGTGCCTTTAATGTTGGAAAATTTGGTGGTATCCCTAGCTTCTTCCCTGAGCTTGGTCATATAATCTCCCTTTTGGACCAGCTTGTTGTTAATTACATATAGTGAGGGCAGTCCTCTTACCCTCGGGGTATCAATCTTGTTTAAGAATCTGCCGATGGCCATATCCAATTCATGACACTTATTCTCCAGTTTCCCCACTAAATTCCTCTTAGTGAGGACCCTTTTTACCTATAGTATGGTTTATGTTATGCCCTGTATATCTAGCTCTTCCAGATTAAAACTACTTTTGGAGTTCAGGAATTTTATGATATTGGGGGCTATTATTGGCATATTTCCCAACTACTAATTTTCTTTCTCGATAGAAACTTTGAATTTGTGAACTAGCTCTTTCTGCTCAAAAATAATGTGGATGTAATGCCAGATTCCATCCACTGACTCTATGATACTATCCCAAATTATCAGCTTCATTTGGCCCAAAATGCTGCTGGCCCAAAATTCATTTTTTGCCTTCTCCAACCTCTCAATCTGTTTCTCGGTTATTTCATGGGCAGTCTCTAATCTAGACTTTTGATCCCTCAAGATGCCAATATGTGTCTCCAATTTTTTGATCTGTTGTGATTGCAGGGTCATGCTCTCCATAGCTTTGGACAATTGATATGTCCCATTGGATGCTCCAACAACTACTGTAAAAAATGATGGAATTGATGAAATAGGGACAACTTTTAATGGGATGAGTACCCCTCAAGCTGTTTCTTCTTTTTCCTTTAGTACCTTCTCCATCTCGGCCTCAATTTTTTTGATTTGGGAAGACTGTTCAATTACTAACTTCATTAATTCTACCTTGTGTGACGCATATTCCTCGATTCCCTTAGCCAAGGGGTCTTCTGTTACTGGCATCTTGAGCTGTAAAATAAGGGCTGCTATGTCAGCATTGTTTTTCTTCAAAAGCTCCTCCACAAATTGAACATTGGTTGGGTCATGCCCAAGCTTCACTATTAAATCTTCTAAAGACTTGATCCTTGAGTCTCTAGCCATGGCAGATATCCTCTCCATCTTGAGTTTTGATCTGGTACTGGATAAGGACACCTATAGTTTTCACAAGCTCATAGCAGTAATTTTTAAGGTTGAGGCTACTCTCTCCCCATTCTACTTTTGTAATTCCATATGGTCAATAAGATGGATGTCCTTGGTGCTGAACTCAAATGATGCTTTCTTATAATCTCTTTCTCCTTGAGGCTATGGGACCAAGGCTTCTAGAAATGCCATCTCCATCCTCCCTTTTTCAGTGTCAAAGGCAGATAATTGCCTGATTTGTGAAATTGAGGTCTACTTCTAGAATTTATTGTATCTATTAATGTTCAGAACCTCATTCCTCAACTTTATCTCTTTTAATATCTCAAATACAAACTTCTCTTGGTATTCTATGGAAGTTCTGGAAGAAAATTCTTGTAGGCCTTGTTGCTGAACAGACACTGTGGTTGATGATGTAGGTGAGGCCATTGTCTCTCCACCTATGGAGGATGACTTAGGGGTGTCCATGATGTTAGTTACTGTCTACTACTATGATTCACCTCCTTGATTTTTATCCATGTGAATTCGGGCCCTTTTACTATATCTTTGTTTGAATTCTTTGCTAGAGGTATTAGTCACCGAAGGTGACTGATCCTGTCTTGACCTCTTGCTCCCTATCTCTTTCTTTGGCACTTTCCCCTTGTCTTATTTTTCTTCTGCACTCCTCCTTTCTTGTGGTGTTGTGGTCTGCATTCCTAAAGTGGAGATCACATGTTCTTGATCTTCTTGGAGGGTGTTGGTCACGCATTCTATTTGGTTGGCATACTTCTCAATAATAGGTCTATGCCTATGAACATAGGGTGTGGATCTATTTTCCACCCTTTTCCTGGAGATAATCCCTGCAGGGTCATAAGACCAAGTGAAACTGTGACAGAAACTCATCCCCTTCGGTATCTTATCCACCTCCTCCCATGCTGCTCTATTGTTGCAGATGAAAGGCCCAATTTATGTCTTGATCTTGAACTAAGCCTTCTTATTTCCAGAAACAAAGTGGAGCTCATCTGCATATATGATTTTCCTTATGCATTCTAGTGCAAAGGCCCTCATGGAGAGTAACATTGGAAATTTTTCAGGGGCTAGCTCACTTCCATCAAATAGAATCTTTGTGTAATTTTGGTATATGTAACAATCTGCTATCTTCAATTTCTCTGTTAGCTGCATGATTTTCCTTATTTCTTCACTTATATTGGGCTTTGCTACACTATTCAGTGTGTTGATGGCTAGATGCACAAACCAATTCACAAAATCCTTATATGTATAGTTCTTATGTTCCTTAAATATCACGGTGGTCTAGAATATGATAGATTGAGGCTGAACATCTTAATTTACCTTGGTCATCTAAAATTGAAATATGCTAGATTGGAAATAAACAAACATATACATCAACATAGAGGTGTATTTGAAAACCTCCTCTGTGTTAAACTTTAGAAAATATTCATGAATGGCATCTGTAAGAAACTGGGCATAATTAAACATGATTTCTAGTTTAGCTTCTAAGGAGATAATGGAAAAAAAACCTAACACAGCTTCATCGACCCATTGAAAGAGTTATAACCTAATAAATAAGATAGAACAATGATAATATGCTTGGTCCTTTCTAGAAAAATAGATGAAGGGTATAGTGGATTTTTGGTAGGAATTGGTGCATCAGTTGCCATGAAACGTTATGGAGTTTTCGCTCTACTGGAAAAATTAGTTCTCTAATAAAGTTCCCTGAGGGCTTCATAAGAGAAGGGGACTACTTGTTCAGGAGTATGGGCTTGCATCATTTTCTTAATGGATTGGGAATTAATGGTGAACAAGATTTCTCCTGTTGGGGCAAATCTGGTCTGTTGATTAATGTCATAGCAAGCCTGGAATTTTTTTATTAATTCAGGAAAAATATGGGTTTTGGGAAAGATGTACAGAGGTAGCTGGGTCTTCCATAGGCTAATGTCATGGGCTTCATCAAGAAATTTTTCCTCAAGCAAGCAGTAGACATCGAAGAAGTCGAGGTCTGACTCTATCTCGTGAATTTTGTAATCTCGATCTGCCAGGGTTGTATGACCTAAATCCACTTGAGGGTAAACCATGGCGTTGAAAGGATCCCGATCCTTCTTAGGAGGCATGGTTTGTCTTATGTAGCATATTTTCAATCTGAAATGGAGAATGGGATGATAGAAAAGGGAGCGGAGAATGGAAATTGATATCGATCAGTATTGGCAACGGGAGATAATAGAAGGGATAATGATTATAATGGAACAGTTTGAAGGGGAGACTATAGTACGGTTTTCTGAGAGCTCTTGATTCTTTTGATGAACATAGGTTTTCTTACAACAATTATTTAACCTATGATTTTTTCTATAATTCTATATATATTCAATATCTCCAACATTCAATCAAAATGAGCACAGTAAACTCTGTATCGGGCATGAGTTTGACTTTTAATTTGTGATTGGTGGGATGTTGGGGTGGTGCGGTTCCATTGGAAAATGACCCGACCATTTACGGTGCAATGGTTTTATTGGTGGGAGTGAATGTGATTAGACGAGATGGAAAAGTCAGCTGGGACATGGCACAGAGGCAACAAGCAATGGCTCATCCAATGGTCAGTGGGTGTAATGCCTTGTTAGGTAGTGAAAACCTCTTTCGTAGGGGGGATGGTGGTAGTCTGTGGTATCGGTCGGGGGGGGGGGGGGGGGTGTGGTGCGAATGGCCATGGGAATGACACAGCGTGTTAGGTGGAATCGCACCATCAATTTTGGATCCCATCTTCCCCCCCCCCCTGCTGTTAATGCTCAGAGGGTGAGGGGGGGTCAGAACGTAATATGGGTCTTTGGATGTGTGGTAGTGAGCGGGGATGAAGGGGAGTTGTGGGTTGATTAAAAAGGATGGGAGGAGTGATGTGAGGTATGATAGGACATGTGATGAGATGGTGGGGTCAGGATATGAATTTCGAGGGGTAGTGTGAAACTTTAGGATAAGGGAAATATGAATAGGGTGGGGGATAAGAATAAGTGACTATTGTCGGGACTTAGGATTAGAAACATACCATCAAGTCCCTAACGCTTGTAGAATCACCCCTTTTCCGAACCTTTAGAGAAAAAAATTTTCTTTCACTTTGATTTCTCTTATGTTGTCATAGGAAAACAAAAAACCATTTCTTAGGCCGCTTATTTATAGGATAAACTTTTCTTTTTTCTCCCTTTCTCTTTTCCAAAAAATCTACCTACCAAAACTACAAATACAACCTTTATTTCTTCTTTTTAGGGTGCATTTAGACTTGCAGACCCTGAAATCAGTTTTCTTTTAAATTTATAACCTACCACGTATCCCTTATTTCACCTATTGGTTCAGATTAAGCTGTTGAACCAATGTCATTTTCTACCCATCTACTAATAAGCCAATATTAAATGGTTTGAAAAATATTCATTTCGTAGAAAAAAATTAAAAAAATTACAATCATGCTTAAGTTTTATGATTGAACAACTTTCTAAATAGTACTAGCACTTTCATTTACAACACTTTCAGAAATATTCATTTTTTTCAGGGATTTCTTTTTCCTTTTTTAAACACCCTATTTTCTTCTTCTTATTTTTTGTTTCTTTTTATTTTCTTTGGATTTTTTTTTTCAATATTGAAAAATATGTACAATATGAAAATTTTCAAGTAAGAAATAAATAGTCACCTAGTGATACTTTAAATTACAGGACCCTAACACAAGAGTGCAAGAATTTGTGTTAAGTAGAGTTATGCTAGTGAGATATCAACTCTTGAAGGTGTTTTGCATGTACTGTGATGTTGTTGGATTGTTGATGTTGGATGATATGGACATGGAACTCAATTTGGATGAATGATGAAGAATCGATCAACTGGTTGTACTCTTCCTTTTACTTCTTAATAAGGACATTAGTTCCTCTCCTAATTCACGTGTCAATGATGTTATATGTGTATTAATTAGTTTAATCGATTCAATTTGTTGTACTTGAATAGATTGTATTGCCTTTATTTATTTTTCTGTCTTCTATTTTCCATGCCGTGTATCAATCAAGCGAGTTAAGTTGGATTGAGAGCGAAAAAAGCGACAGGGGGAGGCGAGTGAAAGCGAACATATTACAAGTACGTTTCTCTCCATTTATCTATTCATTTAAAGGAAAAGGTTAGATATCTTTATTTCTGTTGTTGTAAGTGAGCCACCACACTTAGGGAAATCATACTTATATATAGGTTTGTATTTCCATGAAACATTAAGGATGTGAATAAATGGCTATCGTTGGGCATGGAGTCAGATTTAGAACTCAATTGCATGAAAAATAACATCTGTCATGGAAGCTGTGGCATGTGTACTCTCATAAAAAAACATAACTTGAACAGTAAACTATATGCATAAAGTAAGTTGGAGCATGTTTAACCATGAATTCCAAGTGTTTACACATAAATAAAATTGAATCAAAATTAGCATAGATAATATAGACACACATAAGTGTACATGAATTACATCAGGTCTGAGAGAAGCTTTCTTCAATTATATATTACTGATTGAAAATTATTACAAAAGTAGGATATAACATAACATCAATCAACCTCCTCTAATCCTCTCATATCCTATCTATAGAATTAGACACCTTTATATGTAGTCTTCCAGCTAGGCAAGACCTTCAAATACTGCCAAAGACACCTTATCCAAAAAGGAACAAATTACAAGGAGAGCATATAGAGATATTTATGTTTACAAGAGTTTAAAACCTAATAGGACTCTGACACGCTTTATTTAACTAACAACCTTTAAATTCTCCATACATGATGATATTGTAGCATTCTTCACTTGGCCACTTCTGCAAATATTTTGATTTCTCTTCTGATTGTGGGGTGTCCATTAAGAAAAAATACTTAAATACATGCCTTTAATTCCTCCTTTTCTGACAAAATTTGGATATTATGACATAAAGTAATCTTCAAAAAGTTCATAGTGAAAACATGACCTTAAGCCTAAAGTACGCTACAAAATTGAATGATAGATTCAAGATTTTGAAATTTTCATTTCTCACGTCCAAAAACTATCCATGACTATGTGAAATAATGAGATGTAGCATCATAAAGAAAAAATGGTTCAAAACACATCTTACCCTCCTCAAGAAGTAGGAATTTTATCCTCAACATGTTTATCTAGCACTATCATTTTCAAACCTTTCTTCTTTAGCTTTGTACCATTCCCTTTTGAATTTCTAGCTCCTTAACCTAATTTTGTATCTTTATGCTCTCTTCCTATAGCCACTTGTTTCTCCTCATGGCGTGCTTCATCATTTTATGCAAAGGTAATGTTATTTTAAACATTTTCTTAGACCTTTCAACCACTTCATCGTAAAAAAGGACTTTCTTGCTGATTTTTTTCATAAAATATGACAACTCCTTTCTCTCTTGTTTTAAATCCTCCACCTCCATATTGGTATTTAAGATCTCTCCTCTTGCATCTTTAAGTTTCTCTTTAAGAAGGTCCACTTCAGATTTCTCTAGAATTTTCTCTTTACCTTTCTCTGACTTTGTGATTTTTTCCTCAATAGGGGATAATTCAATAATCCCTTCCGCCATGGGTTATTTCCTCTTTTATGCCTCCTTATGCTCCTTATCGTTCTTACGACATTTGAAGAGGTGTGACCTAGTAAAAAAATTTCTAGGCTTGCAAACAAAACCAAATTCATTGCTCGAGAAATCAATATTTTTTGCAATCAGACCCATCTTCTTCATTTTGATTCCTTTTATCTCCACAAATTTAACCACAGGGGATTATTCAATGTCAATAAACTCCTGAAATTCTTCAATTTTACCCTTTCCTTCTATCTAACTCATGGTAATTTTCTTATAAGTTCGTGTGTCATACTTTCACTTGTTGCTTGTAGATGTTGCCTGAGGTGCCACTATCTCCTACAAATGTTCAATTTCCATCTCCGTGGGTTCTTCTACAAGTTTTATTTATTATTCAGTTACGACTACCTCTCATGGAAATGGTCATAGATGAATGACTAAACTAATGCAGTTTAATCCCAAAAATGATTTCTAAACTAATCATATCATCTGACATATTTCTTTAGTCACCCATATTTGAATGCAAGGAAAGAGATATTGTTGTCTTTCTTTATAGAATTTGATATGGAGATCAGGCACATTAAAGGAAAGGAAAATCAAATTTTTGATGCCTTACGTAGACACTCACATCAAATTTTGTCTTACACATGTAGCAATGTAAAATTTAGTGTCCAGGAATAGATCCAAGAAGTTTTGTCAGAAGTTTCCTGATATTTGGAATTGCTAAAAAAATTACATCAATTTGAAATATCATCATACACCTTGAATCTATAGGTTTTTTAACCCCCTTCCTATTTCATAATGGAAGTGGGAAGTGATTTCCATGGATTTTATCACAGAACTACCCTATAATAAGTACCAACATGACTCCATCATGGTAGTGGTAGATACACTAACCAAGGCTAAACATTTTATTCCCATGGAATCCAATTTTGGGGTAGAAAAAGTTCCCAATGTGTTTATGAAGAATATTTTTAAACTACATGGAATACCAAAGATGATCATCTCTGATAGGGATGAAAAGTTCACATCCACATTCTGGAAGACATTGTTTGGGGGAATGGGAACAAATCTGAACTTCAGCACAAATTATCATCCCTAGACAGACAAGAAGAAATAAAAGATAAATAAAATACTAGAGGACATGCTTCACATGTATGTAATGGAAATACCCACCAGGTGGAATGATTTTTTGCTTTTGGTAGAATTTTATTCCAACAAAAACTATCAAACCTCTATTAAAATGAGTTAATTCAAGGATTTGTATTTCAGGAAATTCCGTACTCCACTTAGTTGGAGTCAACCAGAGGACAAACTAGTACTTGGACCTGAAGCATTACATGAAATGGAATAGACAGTAAGGAAAATTCAACAGACATCAAAGAAGCTCAAGACCACTAGAAGAGTTATGCAGATAAAAAAAGAATAGACAAATAATTAAAGATTGGGAATCATGTGTAGTGTCCCTTCTTGGTGAGATAGCTTTGATAACACTTAGAGATGGTGATTTTGATATAGTGATATGATATTATGCATGATAGAATTATGTACATGCTTATATGCTATAGACTTGGTTTGGGTCACTTGGTTGTTGTGTGCTTATGATCATATCTATGGTTGTGTGTATAAGAATTGATTTTGGTTAAGAGCATATTAGAAATGTTTTATCTTTTCCTATTTTGGACATAGGTGTATGACATCAATGGTGATTCAAGATTGAGACACAAATCCATGGATGATCATGGTTATGTGGAACATATGGTTGATTATGATTTATGGATGGTACATGATTTGTATGATTATATGTGCACAATATCGTAGTAAGCATTATATGTCAGGGGACTTGGTCATTTCCAAAAAGGATGCTCAAGTTATAAATGAATGCGGAAGTCATTTCTCCAAAACCAAAATTACTGTGGAAGTGATGCATAATCTTTGATAAAATGTGAATAAGTTAATTATGGAATTCATTTGATTTATTTGATCTATGAGATTGTGATGTGTGCAGGTCTTGGAAGAAGACCTTACCAACAAACCATCAAATGGGTATGAGCTCACAATCAGTACCTTAAGGTGAAGCACGGAGTTTCAAAGCAGAGTAGATGAGAAACCATGGAAATTAGGGCACAGAGTCCTAAATCCATGAAATATAAAGGCGTGGAGTCTTGGATATATAATAAAAGGATTAGGGCACAGAGTCCTAAATCCAGGAAATATAAATATATGGAGTCTTGAATCTATAATGAAATTTTTGGAGTGTGGATTCCTGAATATTTAAAAAGATCAAGGTGTGGAATTTTGGATCTTTAGAGTAGATTAGGGAGCGGAGTCCTCAATCTACTAAGGCACGGAGATGCATAGAATAGGAGTGCAAAATGCCTATTATCCAGAAGAAAAATACCCCTGATGGGCAGCTCACAGATGAATTTACTTAAATAAAATCTCATTCCTAACAATTTTGGAGTGACCTTCTAAAAATAGAAATTTATGTCTAGCATTTCAAGTATGACTTTCCAAAAATAGTAAATCACCGCCTATACATGGGTAATCAACTATACTTGAAGGAAAATCATTTAAATTATGATTAATCAATCGTAATAGTTCAATCTCGACTTAATCCTAAATAGTATTAATATTAATATTAATATTATTATATTTTATGGGATTATGATATTATTATTAAAAGGGAATTATATCTCCTCAATCACTTCACACCTCTCTCCTTGATGATTCTCATAGCTCTATGTAACTCTCTCTCTCTCTCTCTTTTAATAATGCATTACACTATTTTATGCACTCATCAAAGAACGGCATATTCCTCTTATACTCTCTTTAATGCATATGTTACACTCTCCTTAATTAAGGCATGCATACGTCTCCTTAATGGCATGAGTTACACTCATCTAAATGGAATACAAGGCATGCATATTACTCCTCCTTTATGAAAAAAATTTGTTGCTCCTCCTATATATGTGTCTCATATATTCTCACTTGGGAGAGGTGCATTGGGTACCAAAAGTTGGAAATATTTGAAAAATATGAGAGGGAGAGACTTCGAGAGTAGTCAATTTCTTTCGAAATGAATTTGAAATTCCTAAACTAAATTACTAAGTATGTCTACATCGTGGAGCTGACCATGAGTGGTATTGAGAGGAAGTGAAACTTTCCTTGCTCAAATTGCCTTGTATATCTCTCTACTGTATATTTCGGTACTACTTGTGAGCTCTTACAGCTCGAGGGTTCCAGGGGGAAAAGTTTTCCTTGGATATGGTTGGGTGGAAAACCAAATGGTTAAAATGAGTTTGTTGAGGGATCAAAAGTGGATCATATTCTCAACGATTGAAGCTGAATATCTCTTCAGGCATAATTTCCATTGTCATAAAATTATAGTATAGCTTTAGCATAAAATAAAAAGTAGACATTTAAATTCTTGTAAGCATCTAATTTTGGTTTAGGCTTATGTTATCTAGAATATTATTGATTAGTTGAAAATGAAGACTAGATCGGGAGCTCTGCTACATGCACCGTGACCTAGTGTCGCCCAGTAGTTCGAGGCCTGCGTGAAAGCACCCATGGATTTAGACAGGGGTGTTGAGGCCACTCCCCCCCTTCCAGACCTTGTGGCATTCAGAAAACTCATCGCAGGAGAAAATAAGAGACCATTGACAGAGATGAAACAAAAATTTGTTAAAAAACTCGATTGCATGCCTTCAGTCGAGTTTCCAATCGAGGAAACCTGTAGATATGCTCTCAGTCTTGCAGATAGAGGGATTATCAGTCAATTTACAGGCCTCTGGCCCTCCCCCAAAGCAGTATAGGAATGGGTATAGAGGAATGGTCTCTGCTTATCTCTGAAGGGATCAAAAGCCATTTCGCTGGGAAAGGCTTTTTTGTATTTTTTGAATGTGAAGAAGATGAAAATTGTTGGAAATATTATCATTGATGGCAAAGGAGAAGAAATGAGGAGCACCTTTGGCAAAAGAGAAGAAAGAGGAACCAGCAAATAGGTAAAGAAGACAGGCAAGAGGCAGCCCAGGTAGCAGAAGCAGAAGAGAAATTAGGGAAAGAGTAGTAGGTAAAGCAGGTTTTTACATACAATGAATACATTGAAACAATCATGAACTACCTGTGCACTGTCATGCACGGGAACTAAATACAGTAGAACAATACAGAACAATGGATTCAGAAGCAAAGGTGAAATGGTTTATATCATAGCAAAGGTGAAAGATTTAGTAACATTCGATGAGGGCTTGATCCCTTTGATGAAAGAGGTAGGAAATATTCATCTCTGAATTCGGGTATAGATAGACCTTATGAAGAAACCTCCATTTGAATTGAATTTGGGTTGAGAATTGGTATAAATATGAAGAAATTGTTACATTTTAAATGGAACCATGCAAGGAAGGAATAAAAAAGAGAAGGCGAAAATTCCTTATAATAAGACATTGAAGAATGGGCGGAACCCTAAGCCAAGTAGAGCGCGGAACCACGAGGTGGAAAAGTAAAAGCGATTTTGAGGAGTTAAAACCGGCGGTATTCATGTTTTTTAAAAGTGGTAAGTGGAGTTGACAAAAAAAAACGTGATATATGCCTTTGATCGACGCGTGGCAAAGAGAAATTTACAAAAACCACTTTTATCACATTTTTTCTAAGCGTTAATGCTCAGATGATAAAAAAAATTTGATATTCACCTTAAGCTGTTGCATCATCAATGTTGATGCGACGACGTCTCAGCCGTTGGATGATAAGAGTGATTTAAGTACTGGGTCCCAGCTCAGTGCGTGGATTTGGAGAGATAGACTCCGTGCAATTCGATCGTGTGACACCGTTGGATTATTGAATGGTAGCGCGATGAATCTACAACCATTGGATGGGCGTGGTGGTTAGCGAAGGTATGGAGGTAAGGTCTGGGCTCGGTTGCATTATAAATTGATGCGATGTTTTGTTTCAACATTGTGGGCCATATATGGAAGTGCCCTTGAATTAATAAATATGTGTTATGTATTCGTTCTAATTTTATATAGATCAAATTAAAAAATAAAGAGTTATTATATGTGATTGAACGAGGATGTGGGGCCAAACAGTTAAATATATGTTGGCACATCATATGGAATATGATGTGGCTGGTTTGATATAATAATATTTGCATAGTGGAGCATATGGATATAATATTATGTCAACCATTGATGTTTTAAATACAAAACCAAACCTTGTATGATAAGAATATTCAAGTAAAGAGCGCATACATATTTTGATGACTCGCACCTTCAGTTTATTCAAAGTTGAGGTTAATGCGAATAAAGTATACATAAAGCTGTGGGGCCAAATAGTGTTCGGATTAATTAACATATGTTGACCATAATACTTGGGCGCATAATGCATGGACTGATATGTTAACCAAAGGTTGGAGTTAATATGCAAGTTCGAGCGAAGGTTTATGGTAACCAAACTATGGGACCGATTGTTTTCAATGTTTGTTGGGTTAATATGTGCAACACAATTTGATGTGTTAAAACTTGGTGAATTTTTGATACGCGGTGAATAGACTGTGGGGCCTGATATATATATATATATATATATATATATATATATATATATATATATATATATATATTTGCATCACTTGCCAGGCGTTTCTTTATAGCTCTGGGCGTTGAGATAGAGGTAAAGCCTCCACCATTACTTATGTAAATTTCCAGCTCAGGAATTAAACATTGGAGGTTGCCAGATTGTCGATTCGTATTGGAGGCAATTTTTGAGATGAAATTTTATATGCACATTGAACTTGGAGAATGTGCGTCTGACAGAAATAAACAAAGATTCCAGAGTTAAAGAGGTGTGCAGCAAAGGGATTCAGAATTGCAAAATCAGAATGAGAAATGCACAGGAATGAAAATGTGAGTTTGTTACACTACAATAGCTGAAAAGTCAAGCTCACAGTGAGCCTAAATTGAATGGGCTGAATAGAAATTCTTATTGTAACGAAAAAATTAAATGTTTTAACTGATTTCATATTGTTTGTGATGCAAAGGAAAGTCTCCAGTAGAAAAAAAAACTCCACTGTAAAACAGAAATTTGTATAAATTGCTATATTTTTCTGAATGAGTTGGACAAAGAAATGAGAAGGCAGAAGACAAAGAGTCAAGGCTATTCACTTTGAATTCTCTGTGGAATACAAACAATAATGACGCAAACTCTATAAATGATATCACATTGATATGCATAGAGAGGTTAAGGAATAGAGAAATGAAGAGAATGCAGAATTGAGGAGAGAGGATAAGAAGAAAGATGAGAAGATAGAGATTCTGCGAAGAATTTGAGAAGATATAAGGCAGAAATGAAGGCTGGTGGACAGCAGTGATGAAGGAACATAATAAAGCTGATATCTAGGTAAATCAGCAAGTGTTTTCTTTTGAAAGAGTGAGGAAGTCGGTGCTTCCATATCAAGTTGTAGCTTGATATATGCCAGTTGGAGCTAGCTGAGGTAGGAGCCTCCTGTAGGTTGGAGCCTGTAAAAAATAGTTGGGAGTTGGAGCTTCCTTGCAAGTTGTAGCTTGCAGAATTGAGGTAGGAGCCCCCTGTAGGTTGGAGCCTACAGAAAATCAGTGGTGAGAGGGAGTTGGAGCTTGCCTTTGCATCACAACAATAATAAGATGTTGTTTTCTCCATTTATGGGTTTCCACTTAGTATTTTTTTCTATATGCATGATGATTATGTGTTGATTCTCTGTATTTATTCTGCTTAATACCTGCTACTCATTTATTATGATTCTTGTTCCATTGTATAGTAAGCTGATCACAAAATGATGATGTGAAGAGTACAAAAAGTGTAAATTAGTTTAAAAAGAAAAGTTCTAAAAGTCCATGAATGTGTTAAACTAATTCACCCCCCCTCTCAGTTTAACTAAGGGTTCAACAATTGGTATCCGAGCCGGTTCCTTCTATATTAGTTTAACAACTGAAAGGAGATCCTAGGTCCCCAAGATGGCTAGTCAAGAAGGATGCTCAACCAATAAAGCCCCTTTGTTCATCGATGCAAATTATTTCTTCTAGAAAATCAGAATGAGGACATACATAATGTCTTTAGGAATAGAAGTTTGGGCTACTATGGAATTCAGATATGCCGCAAAGGCAACTGACTCAGAGAAATAAGCTAAACAAGATTTTGTAGCTAATACAAAGGCCACAAATGCACTCTTAAATGGAATGTGTGAGGCAGAATTTATCAAAGTAATGCACAGCAAGACTGCCAAATAAATATGGGATACACTAGAAAAAATCCATGAGGGAGAAAAAAAGGTGAAGATACCCAAACTTCAAGTCTATAGAGCCCAGTTCGAAAATATAAAAATGAATGATGATGAAGACATTGCTAGCTTCTTTTTAAGGGTTGCAGAAATTGTGAATAACATGAAAGCTCTAGGAGAAACCATAAAATAAGTTGTAATTGTTCAAAGGATTCTAAGATCTCTTCCATCCATCTTTAACCCCAAGGTTTCTGCCATAGAAGAAACAACTGATTGGGAAACTTTGACCATGAACCAATTACTTGGAAATCTAATGATCTATGAGATGAGACTGCTATAGAGGAATTCAAATGTGAGGGAGGTATCCTTTAATATAGAGAAGAAGAAAGAAGAAAAGGAAGATATATGCTCTTTCTCTAATGAAGAAGAGGCCAAATTTATCAGAAAATTGGATAGAGGCTCAGGTAAATATAAAGGTAAACTTCCATTTAAATGCTTTAACTATGGAAGAGTTGTACACTATGATTCTAAGTTTCCTCATAAGAAAACAAAGAATCAGACTCAAGAATTAGAGAAAACCATATCAAAGAACTGGTAGAACGAGAAGAGATTCAATAGAAAATCTTTCTATGCTCAATAAGACAGCAGTGCATCTGAAGACTCAGATGAATCCTCAAGTGAAGAAGGAACGTTTGAATTCGTATTGATGGCTATATAAGAGCTTAAAGGATTCCTTCTAGAAGATGAGGAAGAAGGTGAAGTTTATCTTGAGGGGGGGCTAAGAAGTGCCCTGGGGGAAGTTGACGGACTTAAACTAAAGTGCATAAAATAGAAATAAAATCTCCTCAAATATGTAAGAGAAGAACAAAATTTGGAAGTCCTCATTCAATTGAAAGTAGAGCGTGAAGAAGCCAAGGAGGTAGAAGAAATTTTACTTAAGCAAATTAAGTATAAAATTTAGAAGCAAGAGAAATTGGAAGAAGAAGTAGTTTGCTTGAGGAGGAAATTAGAAAACACCCAAAGGAAAGTTTCAATAAACACTCCTCAAATGACAAGCTCTAATAAGTTGAATGAAATTCTAGATGCTCAAAGATCTCCTCTGATAAAAACTGCGATAGGCTATGAAGGAGAATCAAGAAAAGGCAAAGAAAAGGAAAACATAAATATCATTTTTGTAAAATCTGATAAGGATAATGAAGCAGCTCAAAAGGTTCCTACAGAAGAAGAAACCTGCAATGAAGTAAACAGAAACCAGAAGGAACCTCAAATAACAAAGAATTAAATAAATAAATAGTCAACTGAAAAAGGCTCATATACTCCTGAATATATCAAATTTGGAAGCGATCAAAGGAGATTCTCCCCCCCTATGAAAAATGTCACTTGTAATGCCTACCACAAACTAGGACATATTTTTGCGTACTGTCATACAAGGAGAATTGATTCAAACTAGCAAAGTATGCAATAAGTGAAAAGACTACTTCAAGCAAACAAATGGAGAAGACAACCCTTCATCAGGTATGAAAATTGTTTTTATGGATATTGTTTTTACTGTAAGGAATTTGGCCATAAAGTCATAGAGTGTAGAACATATGGAAAAAGACTAATGTTCAAAACCTCAAGGAGGTTTATGAATCATGGTGAGTTTACTCGTACTTATAATTCTGCTAAAAATATGATCAAATTATGTGTATGCCATAAAATCGGACATATGTCTTCCCAATGTCCTATCAAAAAATGTGGTCCATCTTCCTAGAAAAGGTGCCAAACAAATAGCTTCTTGCAGTGGAAAAATAAGTTGAATAAGTGTGAGTTGGCTCTAATAGCCCAAGATCAAAAAATCTAATGGTATTTGGACAGTGGATGCTCAAAGCATATGACTGGAGATAGAAATAAGGTTATAACCTTTGATGAAAATAAATCTAGAAATGTTACTTTTGGCAATGATAAAGCAGGGAAAATCAAAGGAAAAGGCTCAGTCAGTCTGGATAATGGAAGACGAAAGGCACAAGTTCTACTATTTGTGGATGGGCTGAAAGAAAATCTTCTTAGTGTCAGTCGAATGTGTGATAAAAGTTGTGAAGTTCTTTTTAGAGCACAAGATTGTGAAGTAATATCAAGCACCACAGGAAGGACCTTGATCAAAGGTATTCGAACAAAAATTAATGTCTATATAGTGAAAGAAGAGAATGAAGCATGCCACCTAAGAAAACTTGATGAGTCTAAGCAAGAAGAAAGAATTCAGAGACAGGCCAGCAATAAAAAAGCCTTCAAATACCATATGTAAATCTTGCCAATTGGGAAAACAAACCCGCACATCCTTTAAGACCAAAGATGAGCTATCAACAAGTAGGCCACTTCAGCTTGTACACATGGACCTATGTGGACCTTCAAGAACTAAAGCACCAAGTGGAGAATCATATTTCATGCTGATAATAGATGATTTTTCCAGAATTACATGGGTAGAATTTGTCAAATATAAATCTGAATCACTTGATAAATTCAAGATATTCAAGGCATTGGCAAAAAATCCAACAGGATGCGAGATAAAGTGCATCAGATCAGATAAAGCAGGTGAATTCACAGACTATGATTTTGTAGACCTATGCAATGAGCATGCGATAAAACAACATTTTACAATTGCAGGTACACCTCAACAGAATGGAGTGGCAGAGAGACAAAACAGGTCAGTACAACAGATTGCTAGAGCCATGATGCAAGAAAGTAACATTACCCAAACCTTGTGGGTAGAAGAAGTACACACAGCTGTGCACATTCTTAACAAAGCACATTTAATACCAAATAGTGATGACACTCCTTATGAATTATGGAATGGTAAACCAACATCAATCAAGCACTTTAAAGTGTTTGGAAGTAGGTGATTCATAAAAAATAATGATGGAAAACTGGGGAAGTTTGATGCAAGAGCAGATGAAGGAATATTTCTAGGATATGCATCCAAGAGAAAGGGGTACAGGTGCTACAAAAAAATACTACATAAAATTGTGGAATACATTGATGTAAAATTTGATGAATATCTACCAAACAGAACAAGGAGTAGAAAATGTAGCAATCCTCCAGAAGATAATGAAGAATAAAACCAAGAGAATGATGAACTGAGCCAGACAACAGCAGATACTGAATTAAACTCAAAAGCTCCCTCAAGACACACTCAAAAGAATCATCCTGAAGACCAAATAATTGGGGACAAGAGTGTGGGAGTCCAGACAAGAAGACAACTTGCTGAACAGAAAGAAGAAGTTTACCTAGCCATGCTATCAAAAACAGAGCCAAAGAAGTTTGAAGAAGACCTCAAAGAAAAATATTGGGTGAATGCTATGAATGAAGAATTGGACCAAATTGAGAAAAACAATACCTGGAAATTAATTCCAAGACCCTCTCGAAAAAATGTCACTGGCGGAAAATGGATATTCAAGAATAAGATGAATGAACAAGGGAAGGTAATCAGAAATAAAGTCGAACTTGTATGCAAGGGATATTCACAAATTGAAGGTCTTGATTATGATGAAACATTTTCCCCTATAGCCAGAATGGAAGCAATCAGATTTTTTTTGGCATTTGCATGCTATCATTATTTCAAGGTATGTCAAATGGATGTGAAGTCTAACTTCCTGAATGGAGATCTAGAAGAAGAAGTCTACATGGAACAACCTGAAGGATTCTCATTAACAGATAAACAAAACTATGTGTGCAGATTAAAGAAAGCCTTATATGGGCTGAAACAAGCTCCTCGTGCATGGTATCCAAGGCTGGTCAAATACTTGCAAAAACAAGGCTTTAGGAGAGGAGGAGTAGACAACAATTTATACATGAAGGCTACTGAAAATGAACTCCTGATTGTAGTAGTATATTTAGATGACATTATGTTTGGTAGCAACAAGGAGAAGTTAACAAAAGAATTTGTTGAAGAAATGAAATCATAATTTGAGATGTCTATGATTGGAGAGCTCACCTTCTATTTAGGACTTTGAATTCAACAAAAGAACAGAGGTACATTCATCTCACAAGAAAAATACTTAAGAGAAATGTTGAAAAATTTCCGAATGGAAGACAACAAAGCCGTGTCAACTCCCATGATCATTGGATGAAAGCTATGTGCAAATGATGGATCTGCAGATATAGATCAAAGACTTTACAGATCCATGGTAGGAAGTCTACTATACCTAATTATCTCTAGGCCTGACATTGTGTTGGCTGTAGGACTTGTGGTAACATATCAATCAGCCCCAAAACAAAATCACTTACTAGCAATCAAGAGAATATTCAAATATCTACAAGGATATGCACAACATGGGCTATGGTATCCAAAAGGAAAAAACCCCACTTTGACAACATATAAAGATGTACATTGGACCAGCTGTGTGGATGACAGGAAAAGCACAAGTGGAGGTGCATTCTATTTTGGAAAAATTCTGGTGGCATGGCTAAGCAAGAGGCAAACTTCCATCTCTCTATGTATAGCAGAAGCAAAATACATAGCAGCAACAACATGTCACACACAAGTAATGTGGAGGAAACAAAATCTCCAAGACATGATGGTAAGCATTGATGAACCTATTTCTATTAAATGTGACAATACAAGTGCAATAACTATATCAAAAAATCTTGTACTTCATTAAAAAACAAAGCACATCCAAATAAAGTACCACTTCCTCAGAGAATAGGTAGCACAAAATGTAGTAAAGCTAGAATATGTACCAACAAAGGAACAAACAATAGACATATTCACAAAACCCCTTGCTAGAGAACCATTCGAATATATAAGAGGCAAACTAGGGTTATTATCTGCAGATGTTACTCTCTGACATGAAAATAAAGCATCATTCCAGGGGGAGACCAGTCAACAAATATTGTCACAAAAGAGCCAGAGCAAGTGAGAAGTGCATGGAATAGGTCCTCAAGATTAGAGGATGATGGACAAGATTTGGAAACCACACCAGGAAATGTGCAACCATTTCCCGTTGATGTCAAAGGGGGAGGAAAAACAAGAAAAAGAAGAGTATTAAAGTATTTCCATCAATGCCAAAGGGGGAGACTGTTGGAAATATTGTCATTGATGGCAAAGGAGAAGAAAGGAGGAGCACCTTTGGCAAAAGAGAAGAAAGAGGAACCAGCAAATAGGAAAAGAAGACAGGCAAGAGGCAGCCCAGGCAGTAGAAGTAGCAGATAAATTAGGGCAAGAGTAGTAGGTAACACAGGTATGTACATACAATGAATACAGTGAAACATTCATGCACTGACATACATAGTCATGCACTGCCAGTGCACTTTCATGCATAGGAACTGAATACAAAAGAAAAATGTAGAACAACGGATTCAGAGGCAAAGGTGAAAGGGTTTATATCACAACAAAGGTGAAAGATTCAGTAACAGTCGATGAGGGCTTGATCCCTCTGATGAAAGAGGCAGGAAATATTCATCTTTGAATTCCGGTATAGCTAGACCGTATGAAGAAACCTCCGTTTGAATTGAATTTGGGTTGAGAATTTCTATAGCTGTGAAGAAATGGTTACATTTTAAATGGAACCACATGAGGAAGGAATAACGAAGAGAAGGCAGAAATTCCTTATAATAAGATGTTGAAGAATGAGTGGAACCCTGAGCCAAGGAGCGAGCAAAACCATGAGGTGGAAAAGTAAAAGTGGTTTTGAGGAGTTAAAACCGGCAGTATTGGCATTTTTTAAAAGTGGTAAGCAGAGTTGACAAAAAAGAATGCGATATATGCCTTTGATCGATGCATGTCAAAGAGCGGTTTACAAAAACCACTTTTATCGCATTTTTTCTGAGTGTTAAGGCTTGGACGATAAAAAAACATGATATTCACCTTAAGCCATTGGATCATCGATGTTGATGTGATGACATCTCAGCCATCAGATGATAAGAGTGATTTAAGTATCCAGGCCCAGCTCATCGCATGGATTTGGAGAGATAGACTCTATGCAATTCAATCGTTCAACCACCATTGGATTATTGAATCGTAGCATGATGAATGTATCGCTGTTGGATGGGCATGGTGGTTAGCGAAGGTACAGAGGTAAGGTGTGGGCCTAGTTGCATTATAAATTGATGCGATGTTTTGTTTCAATGTTGTGGGCCATATATGGAAGTGCGCTTGACTTGATAAATATGTGTTATGTATTCGTTCTAATGTTATATAGATCAACTTATAAAATGAAGAGATATGATATGCGATTGAATGAGGATGTGGGGCCCAATAGTTAAATATATGTTGGCACATCGTATGGAATATGATGTGGTTGGTTTAATATAATAATATTTGCATAGTGGAGCATATGGATATAATACTATGTCAACCATTGATGTTTTAAATATAAAACTGAACCTTGTATGATAATAATATTCAAGTAAAAGCGCATACATATTTCTAAGACTAGCACCTTGGGTTTATTCAAAGTTGAGGTCAATGCGAATAAAGTATACATAAAGCTTTGGGGCCTAATAGTGTTCGGGTTAAAGAACATATGTTGACAATAATACTTGGGTGCACAATGCATGGACTGATATGGTAACGAAAGGTCAGAGTTAATATGCAAGGTTGGGCAAAGGTTTATGGTAACCAAACTGTGGGACCTGCGGTTTTCAATGTTTGTTAGGTTAATATGTGCAACACAATTTGATGTGTTAAACCTTGGTGAATGTTTGATACGTGGTGAATAGACTGCGGAGCCTGATATATATATATATATATATATATATATATATATATATATATATATATAGCTGGCATAATTGATTGTATTGCTTTATAGTCATAGCATTGAGATAGAGGTAAAGTCTCCACCTTTACTTATTTAAATTTCCAGCTCAGGAATTAAAAATTGGAGGTTGCTAGATTGTGGATTTGTGTTGGAGGTAATTTTTGGGATGCAATTTTATATGCACAGTGAACTTGGAGAATGTGGGTCTAACAGAAATAAATAGATATTGCAGAGTTAAATAGGTGTGCAGCAAAGGGATTTAGAATTGCGTAATCCAAATGAGAAATGCACAGGAATGATAATGTGAGTTTGTTACACTACAATAGCAGAAAATTCAAGCTCACAGTGAGCCTAAACTAAATGGGCTGAATAGAAATTCTTATTGTAACTGAAAATGTAAATTTTTTAATTGATTTCATATCGTTTATGATGCAAAGGCAAGTCTCTGGTAGGAAAATGAAACTCCACTGTAAAACATAAATTTGTATAAATTGCTATATTTTTTTGAATGAGCTGGACAAAGAAATGAGAAGGCAGAAGACAAAGAGTTAGGGCTATTCACTTCAAATTCCTTATGGAATACAAACAACCATGAGGAAAACTCTATAAATTATATCACATTGATATGCATAGAGATGTTAGAGAATAGAGAAATGAAGAGAATGCAGAATTGAAGAGAAAGGATAAGAATAAGGATGAGCAGATAGAGATGCTATGAAGAATTAGAGAAGATATAAGGCAGAAATGAAGGCTACTGGACATCAGTGATGAAGGAACAGAACAGAGCTAATATCCAAGGTAAATCAGCAAGTTTTTTCTTTTGAAAGAGTGAGGAAGTTGGTGCTTCCATATCAAGTTGTAGCTTGATAGATGTCAGTTTTCACTAGCTGAGGTAGGAGCCTCTTGTAGGTTGGAGCCTACAGAAAATAGTTGGGATTTGGAGGTTCCTTGCAAGTTGTAGCTTGCAGAATTGAGGTAGGAGCCCCCTGTAGGTTGGAGCCTACAGAGAATCAGTGGTGAGACGGAGTTGGAGCTTTCCTTTGCATCGCAACAATAATAAGATGTGGTTTTCTCCCTTTATGGGTTTCCACTTATACCTATTGTCTATATGCATGATGATTATGTGTTGATTCTCTATATTTATTTTGCTTAGTATATACTACTCATTTATTATGATTGTTGTTCCATTGCATATTAAGCTGATCAGAAAATGATGATGTGAAGAGTACAAAAAGTGTAAATTAGTTTAAAAAGAAAATTTCTAAAGTCCATGAATTTGTTAAACTGATTCACCCCCCCTCTCAGTTTAACTAAGAATTCAACAAAAATCTCATCTTCACGAACGGCCAATATTTTATGGGGCCTCAAGGGTTGTATCTGAACAAATGGACCCCTAACTTCGACCCTGGCGAAGATGTGTCGTCAGTCATCCCAGTATGGGTCTACCTTCCACATCTTCCTTTGCATTGCTGGAACCAAAAATCACTGCAAACCATAGGCAACTCTCTGGGAAAGTACATAGATCAAGCAGTGAGGGAGGATCAGTACTCCTTTGCACGGATCTGCGTAGAGGTAGATCAGAAAGTATGGCTTCTTGAAGCAATAAAACTAACTGTTTCAGACTGGAGGCACATCTAGGAGCTAGACTATGAGCAGCTACCTTTCAAATGCCGGTACTGCCATGGCTATGGCCATTTTGCAAGATATTATAAGAAAATGACCACAGAGGAATAGGAAAATGCAAAAGCGGATCAATGGACCAAAGTGCAGAAAGCAGGACCAACAAAACCTTGAGGCAACGCTAATGCAAAATAAAACAAAGCTCCCTCAGATGCCTAGGCTCCTAGATCTAGGATCTCCAACCCCATAGCAACAACATGTATTCAAATCATAGATCCCAACAAAGTAGTAGAAGCAGAAGGGCCAAATAATGATAGTAGGGATCAAGAGTAGCCTTCCCCCAGTGGAAAAGGCATTGAGGTAGAAGGGCATCCAATAGCAACTCCAGAAATTACCCCTTCTCCTTCATATGCAAATATAGCTGGGAAGAAAATCATAGACCCACTTAGCTCCTTAGAGGATGAGATCTTGGAAAGGCCTGCTAAAAGAGCAAGAGGGAAGTTGAGTAGAGAAGCGAGGGAGGAAGAGGCTGAGAGACAAAAAACTCAAGGAAGCCAGTCCAAAATAGAAATGTCAATCGGAAGAAGCACAAGAACAAGACCTCGAAAAGGAGGAGCTAACACCACCCCCAATAGTAAGTAATGAGAATCGTCTCTTGGAACTATAGAGGGTTGGGGAATCCGTCAAAATTAGCATTAGTTAAAGACCTTATGAAAATGTAACCAGCAGATATCCTCTTGCTCCAAGAGACAAAAATCGAAGGGGATACCCTTCTAAAAATCAACAAAAAGAAATGGAAAAACAACGCATGGAAAACAGTAAGCGCAAGGGCTTCCGCGGGAGGAATACTCACCCTATGGAAGGAGGATAAATTCAAGCTAGTTAACTCATACAACAATCAGCATTGGATCTTCACCGAGCTGAAGCACATAGCAAGTAAGTTAACTATCGCCCTATTAAATCTATATGTTCCGGTAATCTATGCAGAAAAGAAAAATTGTTGGAAATCTCTAAATGAATTTCTGGAACTCCATTCACCAAACAACATAATCATAGCCATATATCTCAATATAATGATGAAAAAAAAATAAAAAAGAGGTGGCAGAAGTAGCATGGATCAAATGTTACATGTGGTAGAAGACATAATACTTCAATGGGAGCTGTTGGATATAAAACCAAAGAAATATTTATATACTTGGACAAATAATAGGATAGGTGCAGACCACATCTCAACAAGACTTGACAAATTCCTAGTACAAAGCACCCTACTATTCGAAATAATGATCATATTTTCAGATATCCTTCTAAAACTTACCTCTGATCATAAACCCATCCTTCTCTCAATGGAGGATGAAGAAAAGTTGGGCCCAATTCCATTCAGATTCAACCTGCTTTGGAGTGGAACAAGCGGATTCCTTGAGATAGTCCCGAAGGCTTGGTCATCCCCAGTCATAGGCTCCCCTAGCTATGTATGGGAACAAAGGTTAAAGCTAACCAATAAGGCCCTGAAATAATGGAGTAAGATCCCCACATGCACTCCCAGCAGACAAAGAAAGGAGGTAGTGCATCATTTGGGAAATATGCAAAGAGAAATGGACTCTAAAGACATAACAATAGCCGAACCAGACAAAGAGTAGGTTGTGCAATGCAATACCTTCCACTCCTTTAGGATAGAAGAAGGCTACTTGAGACTAAAGTCCCGCAGCCTATGGTTTGAATCTGGGGATAGGAATACTTCTTACTTCCACTGGCAATTTAGAGCCCGCCTTTCTCGAAATCACATCTCTGAGATTTCAACCTCTGATGGGATGCTCTGAAAAGGTATATATAAAATTAAAGCAGCTACAGTCTTTCATTTCAAAAACCTATATAGCAAAGGGAACAAAGGAAGTGAAGAAGAAAATGAAGAGCTTCTTAACAAAATCCCATCCTTGGTAACTAAGGAGGAAAAAATATCTCTTTTCAAGCAGGTCATCGAGGAAGATATCAACAAAATGATCTAGGCCATGGAACCTGACAAAGCGCAAGGTCCTGATGGATTCTCAATTCACTTTATAGGATATTCTAGGATATTTTAAAATCAGATTTAGTGAGAATGATCAGAGGCTTTCTAAAAAAAGAAAAAATGGGAGGTAGCACAGACTCAACCTTTCTAGCATTAATCCTGAAAGAAACCAACCCTAGAAATTTCGAAAGGTTTAGGCCTATCTCTTTATGTAATGCTTCATCCAATATAATAGCAAACATTCTCGCCAACATAATGAGGCCCATTTTACGCAATCTCATCTCCCCCTCACACGGGGGTTTCGTCAAAGGAAGACATATATTCGATAATGTTATTCAAGTTTAGGAAACTATGCACTCTAGAAGCTTAAGAAAAGAGAAGGGAATGTTGCTAAAGCTGGATATGGCCAATGCATTCGATAGAGTTAACTTGTCATTCCTTTATAAAGTTCTTCAATCTTCTGGATTCCTGCAAGAGTTTGTAGATTTGATAAAAGCATGTACCAGTAGGCCTTGGATAGCCCCCTTGGTAAATGGGAGGCCATCCAGCTTCTTTCAAGCCCTGAGAGGTTTAAGCCAAGGATGCCCCCTCTCTCCCTTTCTGTATATTCTCTTGATGAATACATTAAGCAGAAAACTTGAGATGGACAAAGAAAAAGGGAATGATCCTGGACTACGAATAATGAAAGAGTTGGAACTTTTCAATCACACTCTTTTCACCAATGATTCACTCGTGCTAGGTGGGGCTTCTTGCAGAATATAATTTTCTTATAAGTCCTCCCTACAAGAATATTTCAAAGTCTCAGGGGACTTGATAAATGAAATAAAGAGTGAAGTCTACAGTTGGAATGTTGAAGAGTCAGATATCCAAAAATTTCCTTGCATACTGGGGTTCAAAGGATACTCCAAGTGGGATAAAATAGGTTATCTTGGGCTGCCACTAACCCTGGGCATAAACAGGTGCTCGTTGTGGGAGGGAGTGCTGAGTAAAATTAAGTCAAAAATCGAGTTCTAGGGTGTGAAGTGTCTCATGCATGGAGGCAAGCTCACATTGATAAAATAAGTGCTCTCCTCACTCCCAATCTACCAAGCCTCCTTATTGCTGGCCCTAAAATCAATCACTGGTCAGCTAAAAAAAATCCTGAGAGACTTCTTGTGGCATGGAGGAAGAGGAAACCAGCGTAAACTCCATCTAGTTAAGTGGGATACAATAAAAACATAGCTCAGTGATAGTGGGTTGCAAATCAGATACCCTATGCATGTTAACACATCTCTCGGCTGTAAGATCCTATGGAATACGTTTAATGACCCCAACCATCTACCTTGCAGATTGTTGATATTTAAATACCTGCACAGAGTGTCGTTAAGACATTTGAAGAATGTAACCAAAAAACAAGGAACACAATTGTGGGATTTGTGAAAAATAAGCATTCCATTCTTCCTGAAGTATTCTGGACAGATAGGATCATGGGGAAATATCCAATTGTAAACAATCCAGAGTTAACTAAAATCCGCACCCTGATAAAAGAAAGAGGCATAAAAAGAATCTCAGATATCTCGGAATGGGATGATCATGGTAACTTGCAGGCTTGGAGCCTCAACGAAATTTCGATCCATCTAAATCAAAAGACAGATAGCCTCAAAGAAGAATTGAAATATGCAGTTCCAGTGCATCAAAATGCTGAAGACACATTGGGATGGGAGACTTCAGGTATCTACACCTCTGCAAAGGGATTCGTAGCCCTGCAACCTCAGTGTGAGAGTGCGCAATCTGCCAGGTTCTGGATGCAGGTGTGGGATGCGATGGCTCTCCCAAAAATTAACTTCTTTTTTTGGACAGTCATGCAAAAAAAAAAATTGACAGGAGACAACCTCATGAAGAGGAACTTTGCAGGACTGCACAGATGTGCTCTATACAAACAACATTCCAAAACAATCAATCACCTATTTGTAGAATTCCCTTTTTCAACCAAGTTTTTGGATTTCATATTGCATGGACTGAACAGTGTGACTCCTTCAAATATGACTATATTTGATCTATTCTCAACATGGAAAGAACGTTATGCTTCGAACATCAACAAAAACTCCCTATGGGCCAGGTTATGGATCACCTTTCCAAAGTATGTGTGTTGGAAATTGTGGGTAGCTAGGAATGAACAGATATTTAATAATGTATCTTTGACTCCGACCACAGTGGCAACCAAAATTAAAGGTATTCTCCTTGAAACCTTGACCAATCAACCTCTCAAAGATAAATCTACGTTACTACCAGTGGAAAAGAAATATTTTCTGACTTTCGTTTTTCGCAATAGAAATCAAAGTGTTGTAGGATCTCTTCAAAATCCCGAATGGAGACTAAGAGATAAGGATGAAATACTCTAGAATTGGTAGAGGAAGCAAGGAAAAATGATGATATTCTTCAACGGAGCATCTAGAGGAAACCCCGATATTGCAGGTGTTGGAGGCCTCATCTACTCCTAGGATGGGCTACTTAAAGAGACCTATAGCTGGGGCTTAGGACATCGAACCAATAATCAAGCTAAAATCCTGAGTTTTTTAAAAGCCTATCAAATCACCAAAGAAAGAGGAATCAGAGAGATCCAAGCATTCAGAGACTCTGAAATGTTGATAAAAAAAATCCATATGAAAAATAAGTTCAATGAATTTGTCCTAAATAAGAGCCTCCAAAGGCTTCATAATACAATTCAAGAGTTCATCGTCTTCAATTGCTACCACATTCTTAGAGATTCGAAGAAGGAAGCTGACAACTATGCCAATCAAGGCTGCTTACTAGCTCAAGGGGAACTTAGCATAAACAATGAAGCTCCAATTCAAATGTGTATCCCATGACAAGAGATACAAAATGTAATAGGAACCAACAAGAAGCCATGTAATGAAGGTTTCTTTGGCTCTGGCCCAACCTGATCTCATCAATAAATAAATAAAACTATCCCTTTCAGTTTTAAAAAGAAAAATGAAGACTAGATTAATCTATATGCATGGATGTTTAGATCTCACTATTGGAGTTATTATTGGTGTAGTTTATGCTACTAATATTGGTATTGTAGCATTTGGGAAAGGAAATCCAAATATTGTTCAAGGTAATTGCAAGAAATAAATTCCAAAGGACTCGGGTAAGTATTTCATGATTTACAGTTTTGTTTCAAGTAATTAGATGCATGTTTTAGAAATGGTCTTAGGATAGTTTGCAAAGTGTTTGACAAAATCTGTAAATGAGTAATTTTATCGATTTATCTATGCACGAAAAAGTTCTAACTTGCAGCTTACATCAGAAGTAATAAAATGGACATGTACCCAAAATATACCTGGAGGAATTACATAATCAACCCTTAAATTAAAATGCAAAAGTAATGGAAACTAAAATATGGTTTGGAAGATCAAATGTCTGAGGTAATTTTGAGATAAATTCCACTTATGGCTTATGTTTCATATTCTTATAAAAAATTCAATGTTTTCTATTCAAGTTGTTGTAATAGTACTATTATAATTTTGACAAAAAGCCTTAACGACTGTAGCATTCAGGGCTGCCACGTGTTTGTCAAATTGTAGCAATTGGTGCAATAAGCTTGTGAAATCATGTCAAATGAATTAGCTTGTCGGTGGTAAAATGTTTCAAGAACTCATGTGGCAGATTTAGAAATGTGTGAGTTCAATGAGAATATCTTAGTAGCATAACTCTCGGTTGTTTTTCCTGATGTAGAGTTGCAGTTGTAAGTTTTCATTCCATATGTTTGACAAAAGTCATAAATGAAACATTTAGGCTATAGATTTTTGTTGTTTTCACGAATCGCATTCCTAGGCGTTTGAAATTTGACTCAGCCTAACATGAGGGGGTATCCGTGCCTAATGGACCTGTAACCCCTGATTTGATTCCACAAAAATTCTTTTCAGAACCTTGATTGGAAATCTGGGCAATTTTGCAATTTGTTGTTGTGAGTTATGTGCGTCTATTGTTGAGTCTTTCATGAAAGAATAAGATTATTTAGTCCCTATTTTAAGATGCCAACATTTAAAGTTTCAATTTATGAATTTTATGAGATAAATGTATTGAAAAATAATCTTAAATTCATTGTTGCCAAGTGTTTAAAAAATAATGCCTCAATGAATTGTAGAGTGCATGTCTGCAAAGTGTCTGTCAAAAGTCTTGAATGGGTGTAGCTTTTGTGCATATAAATTGTTTGTGTTACTATAAATTATAAATAAAATATCTAATGGGTGTGCCTTGCTATGTTTGCAAGTTTTGGTATGAATGTGAAAATTAATTTAATAATTAGTTGAAGTATGATTAGAGAATAAGACATTTGTTTCTTGTATTATCTAAAGCATTCATAAAAAAAAAAGGCTTGATGTTGGAAACAATTTTAGAGTCACTAATTTTTTAGGATTTTGTGCAAATGAGTATTAGTGATTAATGTGACCTCTACTTCTCTATATTATTGATGGTGGGTAAGGTGAGGCCTTACACACACACACACACACACACACACACACACACACACACACACACACACACACACACACACACACACACACACACATATATATATATATATATATATATATATATATATTTGTTAGTGAGGGTCTTTACAAGTGGAATCTTGTCATGATGGAAACTGGCATGTTAATATGGCTCACTTAGGTAGTCAATACATGAAAATATTGGGGACACATGGCCCACATAAAGTGTGTGACATGGAAAATATTACATCATAGTGACATCAAAAGTTGCATGTATAATGAATCTTATATCATAGTGATTTGATGTGGTAACATTACTTGTAATGTTATCTTTAAGGGTGGATCACATTTTTTTATGAATTGATTACATGGGCTTTGGATTATGCATATTGAACTAGAGTTTGTAGAATCAAGTGATGGCTTGGAATTTTTTGGCTAGTATGAGCAATTCAACTTATGTGGTTGCATGATCAAAATATTGTGGGCTATACCTATTTATAACATGGATATTTTTTCCTTTTATTGGCTGGTTGTTTATTGGTCTAGCCCTCGTTGTGGCAACACAAACATTTTTTTTTCATTATGATGTGGAGAGAAAAGTCCATTTCACTTTTTCTTGGCCATGGTTGGGTTTTGATGTGGAGAGGATAGTTTGTTTGACTTTATATTGCCCCTGTTTGATTTCCGCATTCGAAATTTGAGTTCATTTGATTAATCGTTAGTTTAATTAGCCTTATTTGAGATGTGGAGAGCTTGCTTTGTTTGATTGGTTGTTGGAACTATGCATGGCAAAATGTGGACAACATAGTTTGTTTGATTGTTCATTGGTTGATGTGGCCTTAGTTATGATTTGCAGAGCATAGTTTTTCTGACTCATTGTTCACCATGGCCTTGGTATTCATGTCGATTGAAAATTTCATTTGATTGGTCTCGCCCTAATCCTAATATGGAGAGCACAATTCATTTGATTGGTTAATTGATCTCACCTTGTTCCTTATCTGGAGAGAGATTTTCATTTCATTTCTTCATTCATCTTGCCTCCATCCTGTCATGCAAATTATAATTCATTTTATTGGTTTATTGGTCTCACCCCATTCTTATGTGGAGAGAAAAGGTTTTTTGATCGGTTTATTGTTCTATCCCCAGTCCTAATGTGGAGAGTCCAGTTTGATAGATTGGAAAATATATTGGTATACCTAACCCCAATTGTGATGTGGAGAGCACATATTGGTTGACAAACTTGACCCTAGTTGTGAAGTGGAGAGGAAAAATTGGTTGATAGACCTAATCCATCTTCTGACATAGTTCAACATGGCCATAATTGGGAAAGGAACCCAGGGTAAGGTCAAATTAACTCATTATTTTGTTCTTGTCGGAACAACATTGTAGCTTAGTTGGTGTGGTGTATAGTGGCGGCCCCTGTAGATCTAGGGATGGATCTCGCTAGATGGTTGATTATTTTTATTATTATTTTTTACAATGGAAAATATATTTTTGAAAATTATTAATCCAATCAATGGTGAGAATTTTCAGCAACAACTGCAAAAAATTTCCTATTTTGTAGAATTCACACTAGAAAGAGTGATTCTATAGAATAGTTAAAATTTATAATGCTTTATGGTTCAAATTGAGTGCAGATCGAGTTTGAAACCATATTTTTGGTTGCAATATTTTTTAAATTGAAAAGATAATTTTCAAATAGTTGTTCACATAAAGGATTTCATGATTATTGACAATATGGGCACATGAATAGGTTTTTGGGAGATGAACAAAAGGAAATTTGATTTGGTTATGATTTGACCTTGTGGAATGAGGCTGAAATATTCTAAAAAGTGGTCCACACTAGGTTGAAGAAGGGGGTGGGTGCCCATTGAGTTTGATGCATCAATATACTTGAAGCCTACAACAATTTCAAGATTGCACATTTTTAAAGTTGGTGCCTCAATCACGTTATATCCTATCATAAGTGGGTGCTTGCAAATTTCTAGGGTTGGTTCCTACATATCATTTTTTTGGTGGTTGGTTCATGTAGATATATGTAATTAAATTGAAAAATTCAAAATAAATTTATGGTTTTCTCTTACAAGGGAATCCATGTAAAAATTTGATGTCGTTATGTGTGTATGTGATGATTATTATTTGATGCATAGTTCTATTAATTTTTATGATATATGTTATTGAATTATGCACTGATGCATACTCAGTTATTAATAAAAAGGACTTGAAATGATGAGTTTTCCATTACAGTGATTCAACACCAAACACCCCCCCCCGCGGATGCCATTGTAGCGTGATATTTTCTTTAACAAGTGTTATGAGTGTGGGTTCCTTTAGCAAAAATTAATCATTGGAAGGTTCATCTCAAGGAAGATACCCTTTATCAGAACATCAAGAACTCCTCCTCTGTTTGAAGGAACTTAATATTCATTTGGGAATATAATAATGGAAACCTACCTCATATCCTTGGGAGTTGATGCTTAGGTTGTTGTAAAGAATAATTATCAATTTCTTGATACTACATCCATAGATGTAACTAATAAGTAAATCTATACATTTAATGAAATAGATAAACATGAAATTTTAAGTGGTTTATTAGATACTAAATTTTTCAAAGTAATTCACTGCAAGTTAGACCATGATATATGGAGAAAAATATATATAAAAAACGATCAAGGGGACAAGAATGTAAAGTAAGCAATGAAAAAATCTCGCATATATTAGTTCAAAAGTTTGAAAATGGAAGAGGATGATAATATTCCTTAATATTTTCTATGAGTATACAATGTTTTTAATTGTGTCATAGGTCTACATGAAGAAGTCGATAACACTAATATCATTAGAAAAATATTAATATAACTTCCTTAAACATTCAAAACCAAGGTATCAACCCTTTAAGATACTTTGGAAATGTACAAGCTGAACATGGATATGCTTCATGGAACATTCTCAACATATAAATTAAGGATACAAATGGACAAGTATGTAATTAGAGAAGAATCTTTTAAAGAAAACAAGGAAGGAAGAAAACATAGGAATCAATAAGACTCCATTCATGAACCTGAGGAAGAAATGATTTGAATGTGGAAGAATAGGACATTATTGTTATAAATGTCCTTATGCAAAAATGAATAATATTGATGAACTAACATTAAGGTTGGTGAACCCTGTTATTGCACCAAGAATGTTGCAGTTCCTATACGCTACCATACTTTACGTTATCAACCCAGGGTTCATATAAACTTGGAGGTGACAATGCTATATACAAAGCATATGAATTCTACTCATGTAATCCTCTCTAGAGCTCTATGAAGGGTGCTACTTCTATGGTTTCTAGTGGAAGTTTTTCAAACTTCTTAAATTATTCCTATGGCTACAAATGATTCAAAGAAATGGCACTATCAGTAAGTATAGAAATATATCATAGTAGAAAAGTACATTTAACTATTATGAAATGAAAGAAATCTACTTACTAGAGTATGATAAGAATTGTAAAGCAACGTAGGTACCATGCTTGAAGAAAATTTCTGAATTGAAATAGCATGAAGGAAACTAATCTACTCATGCCTAGCTGGGCCAAATGGCTAAACATGCTCTACCTACCCTATGCACTATCTCTCATGATATATTCATGCAGCTATTCATGACCTAACTATGCTTTAAAATCTGTTGTTTTGCAGCTAGGAGGAGAAAGTATTAAGGTGGTTGATGGAAGGCTTGAACACATGGAGGCAAGGCTGGAGAAGGTTGGAGAAGTATGAGTGGTTTTTTCAGCTTTAGAAGATGGACATGGTTGTTTCTATGCTTAAGGAGGGGCTCACAGGTGCTATGTGAAGTGTTGCTATAGGTTTCTTGTAGTGCTATAGGAAAGTCCAGAATTGCTATAGGAAACAGGCCGATGGAAATCCAAGGCCAAAAAGAGGTGGGAAAGGAGTAGGGAAGGTGGTGTGAAGGTGTATGAGGATGAGTAGGAGATGGCCCACCCCTTGGTCAAGCTCAGAGCCTTTTGGGAGGCATTTCTTGCACCACTAGGCTTTTCTCATGGTGTAGGGATGAAAAATCCAAAAAGGGTTGATGGTGATTTTGATGAACCGAGGGTTGAAGGAAGATGAGAGATGAAGATGGAGGTGCTAATGAAATTCTCCCTAGAAAAAATACCTGTACCCGCAATCAAGCTACCTATTAATGAAATAAAAATGGATAAATCCATTATGAAGATAGTAGAAAAGATGAATTGAATTTTTAAAGAAAATATAACCTAATATAGAAACAAATATATACCACAACATACTGAACATTTTTATGGAATTACAACAACTAATCTCATTGATTCCAAGAAATCATAAACTAAGAAGAATTTTTTGTCTGTGGGGAAGGTCTACCATCCTCAAGCTTTATTGATAGAGGTGAGAGGGGGAGGCATGACTAACAACTTTATGGAGTTATCAAATATTCTACCACTCATGTAAGTAGTCTAAATCTTAAAAAAATGACAAATGGAATAAAAGTAAAACAGTGAATGAAAATACCAACAAACAAGCTAACTATTCATAAGAAAAACTAGCTATATGACATGAAATTAAATAATTATTACACAAGAGACGCTGAGGCACATGGACTGGGCCCTAACCCATAAGAATATCTCTCTAAAACTTGATCAGTAAGGTAAAGTTTGAATACTCATACCATTTCAAAAGATAGTCTCATTACATCAATATAAAAATCTTGAAAAAATTATTATAAGAGAAAAGAGCCTAATGGATTTCTCCAAAATCTAAATCCTAATGAGCTCTTGCTCAGTTCTATTTAACCTAAAGGGTAGCTACCAAAATCTCCCTATAAAATAGGTGATGAGTCCACTTGAATCCAAATGACGTATGCCTTGAGTACACTTGGTCTTGATTTTTCTTGGCTGCCTTTGATTTTGAGCTGTGAGAGGGAATATCGAGGATCCCTTGGTTTCCTTTGGGAGTTAAGGTGGGTGTATTACCCATTAGAATATCTCCTTGTTTTCTACTCTGAATCTTCATGGAAAAATATTCACAAATATTCCATATCTTTGTTATTTTCTTGTATTTAATCTTATGTTAGATACTCAAAGTATGTTAATCATCATTCACCGCCTACACTAGCATCATAATACCATAATATAGTTAAAATGCAAGAAAACGAGACTTAATTAGAAGAAAAAGTTACCATTAACCCCTCCAAATGAACTTAATGATGGAGCTCATCCTCACCCCCCTACTAAAAGTTCACTCATCCTCTGAGCAACTAATCCTCCTTTTTCATTTCCTTTAAGGCCTTGATGGACCCTTTGACTTCCCAAGGAAGAAGTGTGGGAGTCCCCTCAGGAGGGTAAAACCAATCATTATTTTCTTCTTCCTCCCATTCTCTATTTTTTTCATCTTGGTCCTTACCATCACTCAGCCCCAACAGTAAAGGTGGACTGATCTTTAGACGAAGCCACTAAATCTTCCTGGCCTTCATGGCCCTCTTGTACAATTGTGACCTTTCCAAGGCACCCCTTAATTTTTCTGGTGTATGGTACTCCATGTTTGTAAAGTTTTGATGGAGGTTGTTCCACCTTCTCCATCTAGACATAATGCACTCAATTCCAAACAACCTAGAAACATCATCAAAGTGGTCTATTGCTTGAGATTGTGTATGGAGGTATCTTTTAGCTAGTTCAAGGTCCCTTTCAATCTTCAGATGGTTATTTATGACTCCTCTAAGGTTGAATAGTTCTTCCCTATTGTGTAACGGTTCTTTGTTTTCTCTTCTCATAACCCTTTGCATCTCTTGTTTTATTCTCTCCTCATTTACCATCCATGATGGTAAATTCATTAATTTCATATCCCCCGTCGTAGGATTGGGGTGAAAATATTTAAATCTATTAAGACAAGGTTATGCACATAAAAATATTCCATTGTCACATTGTCATCCTTGCTTGCTTGACTGCAGAAATCAATGAACCTTGTACAATTTCAAAAAGGTCAGGATCCATGGGAGGCTAAAGTTTTAATTTGAAAGAGGAGCAACTGCTCCTTAAGGTAAACATAATATGAATCTAAAGGATACCTTTGTGAAATGGACTCAATGCATAAATATTTCATGGTGGCCACTTTTTTACCTTCTTGTTGAAGCTACTCTTGTAGTGCTACATTCTATACATGTGATTTCTGAAGCTTCTCCTTCAAAACTGAATCTTTGAGCCTCACATAATATAAATATTTACCCAAATAAACTAATTTTCCTTCCATAACCCCTATATCATACACTGCTTTAGATGTGGCAATATTCATCCAATGATGAGTGCGTGCCCTCTCTTCCTCCAACAGGTAAAACAAAGAAATTGTGAATTTTTGAGGAATTACCCTACCCCCCTCAATGTATGTGTAGTAAAAGATGAGATTGGGTTGAGGGATAGGGTTTGGAACCATTGAAACATCTTTAAGATTTGATTTTGGTGAGGTGGACTCTTCTTTATTATCTTTTCCTCCAACTTTTTTAGCGTGTATTTCCTCTTCGGTCTTGCCCTCAACCTCCATGATCTCTTTGTAACAAATATAATTTGTATAAAATAGAATAAATATAATAAATATAATTACTAACTAATCAAATAGTGATTATGTTAAGTAGTTGTTATTTAGCTGAAAAGGCATGTCTAAAAGACATGGCTATTCGTGAAAAGGCGCCTGCATAGGTATATAAGCAGGGCCTAATTGTAACTTTCAATAATCTTATTATATCCTATCATATACATTTTTAATAAAATATTATTATTTAAATACCTCTTGCGTATTTTTGCTATTAAGCCAACAAAGCTACTAGTTTCTTGCTACACTCTTGCACTCTCGTGGTTGTATTCACCGGCTCAAATAAGGCATTTTTCTCCAAATATGAGCTTATTGTAGTTTCCTATAGAAAAAATAGAGTCTCTTGTAGAAAAATCTATTTTTCTTTCTGAAGACCCTCTTCTTCTTGATTTTCATTCTTTTCATTCCTTGGAGGGTCTGTGGAGGCTCCATGAGGTGTATGAGTTTCCAATCTAACTGAATGTCTTCTCATATATGTTACAGGGGTCCTTATTAGTGAAGTTACTTCTTGTACGCTTCATTACTCTAATCTAATTTCCTCCTCCTTATGTGGTGATTCTTTAATGGTGATAAGGCTCTTGGTGGGAGTTTACAGTTTTCCTTCTCTCACCCTCCGACTCTTCCTAGTTCTAAAGTACATAGGTGTCTTTCCTCTTCCCTTTTGTTTTGATAGGTGTGCTAAAAGTAGTTATAGTGGTGTCTACCTCTTTGTGTTTGATGTCAGGTGACATGTTTCTCTCTTGAGAGGAGGTTTCATGGATTAATATAGGGTCCATATCTTCTTTCTCTTTAGTCTTTTCTTCCTCCTTTCCCTCAGCTTCTTCATGCTCTCTTTCTGTTGTCTCTATGTTTTTTGTCTCAATTTCCATCTCTTCATTTTATTCTTTATTTTCTACCTCTCCTTCCTCTTCTTCTTCCTCCTCTTCTACTTCCTCTTATGCTTCTTATTATGTAGGGCTAGAAACAAAGGTTTTCCCTATCTGCGTAGCTATAAAGGATTTCCTATCCACGTCTATAAAACAGGACTAGGATACAAGTAGGTTTATCCTTCTCAAAGCATCATTTTCAATTAATTGTATCAAGCCATGATGGGCCATGTGCTAACATTTCCTTTGTCTCAATTTATGGATCATATCAGTGGTGGATTTTAGGAGTAAGTGAGGGAAACTTATTCTATGTTCAAGTGGAAGGTCTCCTTAGAACCTAAGTTCATTTAACAACCTGAAATGATACCCATTGACCACACTCAATCTGACTTCCCAAGTTATGAATTTCATGATGTGAAAGGAAACTTCATCTTAGGGGTATGGAAGGCTCTCTCTCTCTGCACACCATTTTTATATTCAATATACTCCTCTCAGGGTAGGAAGAAATTTTTTTTGTGCACTGCTAGGAATTATTTCCTTGATCCATTTGACTCGCAAGGAAAAGGTGGTTGCCCTGCTTATGAGTTTGGGAGATGGATTGGTGGATAGTCCTCTAATCACACTGGTGGCTCTTTCTTCTGAATGTGACTACAAATCCACTATAAATTATTTAGCTATTTCATCATTATAAACTTTCAATAGCTCAAATAATCCTAGCCAATTGTGATTTCGAAAGGTTTACATAATCTGTGGGTGTTTCCTAATTCTCTTAATGTTTGTAGGTTCCCATTTATTGAATCCCACTCCCATTTTAATGTTGTGATATGAATGTGGTAAGATTTTTTTAGAGTTAAGTCTTAGAGATGGAGGACTTGAATAAAAACGCAAGAAAAATCTTTTACCCTTTAACTGTCAAATATATTTTTGTTGAGTTTGAATTAGATGGAGAAATTTAAATGTTGAAGGATGAAAATCAATTTACCTTATTCCTTTGCTATTTTAGTTTGATATATGGAGGCTCTGGGAAGCCAATCCACCCACAAGTAACTGTGTGCTACCCATCAAACCTCTGCTAGTGTGTTGTTGAAGATTCCTGTAGGAAAACGTTGTTTCTTGTAGCAAAATGGTGCATGCAAGCCAAAACTTTGATTCTTCTCTTCTGATGGCTCACACTTATCTCCTACACTTTCTGCTCTTTGAAAAGCTCAACGCAGTGGTGGAAATGAGAAAAATATTATGTTCATTGGATTCTTAAGCAAATTTGGAGAGTTGTGGTGATTTGTAATTAAGTCGAGTTTTCTCTTAGAGACCGTTGGCCCCCATTTTAGTTAATCATTCCTGACCTCATCATCACTTCCCTTCCTACTCATCCACTCTTACTTGACTCGATTTGACTTTCACAGGTGGCATGCACTTTATATTTTCATCTAGTTTTACTTTTCGAAGGTGGTCAAGTTAACTGGCCATCTTTTTTCCTTTTAAACCTCTAAATCTCCACATTTCACTATTTTGGCAATTATGGATGGACAACAAGGGGTGAGAGGCCATACCTAATCTTACCTACTGTTGGCGAGGTGTTGTAGGAGCTAGTGTAAGGAGTTGGAGCTAGTAGTGGTAGCCTGAGTGTTTTATTTGTTGTGTTTCATTTTTTTTTGTTTTCTAAGTGAGAATATTTTTCTGAGTGAGCTGGTTATCTTTTCGAAGTGAGGTTATTACCCTTTTTATTGTTTTTTTTCTTTTGCAGGTAGTGCATGAGGGGCTTCAAATGCCATGGCTGGTGTAGCTACCCCTCACGAGTCTGTTGGTGGTCTCTTAGATTGATCTAGATAAAATTTCCTTCATCTTTTGGCCTTGTTGTGACACACACATATTTGTGACAAGAAACTCTCTAATACCTATAGGAGTGTGTTTCTTACCTATTCTTACTTCAGTTTGTTCAATAATGGGGGGATATGGTTTATGAATGCTATGGAGGAATTCATGGAATGAATGGAGTGGAGGATAGGCAAGAGAAATGTTCTTCCAATTTTTCAATCATTTAGGTGCCCAAGGTGCAACATAGTGTTTACAAAGGGAAACCTTGAAAATGGCCTGAAATAGGGTGTTCGAAATTGTAGGCATAGGTAAAAGGTACATTATAATGTTGTAGATGAAGTTCATAAACCCTTATGAAACCTTATTTCTTCGCAAATGAGTTTCTTGTAGCATTTACATGAGTTTACTCTAGTCTTACAGGAATCTTGTAGCTGCCTGATTTGTGTGTAGTAATTACAGATTAGGGAAAAAAATGATATTATTTCCTATATGGTGGGTGAAATGGATGGAGGGATGGATGATGGAGTGGTTTATGGAGCATGCAAGCATAGAAGGGGAAATAATGACAACAAATCACTCCTATAGATCCTAAAAACGACGTTCAATTGTTAACCCACAAAACAAAAAAACGCATAAATCCATAGGTGTTTCTTTTTTCCGTTTTCCATCTTTTTTCTCTTTTTCTCTTGAAGGAAAGTGGGATGCCTCCACAAAGGTTTTCAACCGAGAGGTCTTCCTTCAGCGCCAGAGAGAGGTTTTCACCCAAGGATATTTTGTTCTTTGTTTTCTTCTCTTTTTCCTACTCCAAGACTGCCTCATGGAGGTTTTAAACCCTGCAGATGGCCTAGGGTGCCTTAGAGAGGTTTTCACCCATGCCTCTTTATTTTTATTTTATTTTTATATTTTTCTTCTTTAGGATACATTTGAAATTATGTAGTTTCCCATGACATACACCTCCCTTCTTGTGGAATTTATAAATTCTGCCTTAGATAGGGGCTTATTGTAAACCTTAATTCTATAACCATTAACAAGTATGCAAATTCCTTCCTCATCTATGGTTCTGATCTAAAATGCACCATTATCATATAATTTTTCCACTTTGTAGGGTCCCATCCATCTTTTCATCGGTTTTCCTTTGAATTCCTTAAACCTTGAGTGATACAGCAATGCCAAATCTCTTTCTTGGAAGGTCTTTTCCTTAATGTTCTTTCATGCAAGACCTTTCTCTACAGTTGAATTACTTTTTTGTGGAGGAGTTCTTGCAGCCTGAACTCATCCAATCCATTTAATTGTAGCAACCTCTCTTTTTTGTCATTTAATATGTCCAGGTCTACCTCAACTATCATCCTTAATGTGTTGAAGTCAAATTAAACTTAAGGTACATATTTCTTGCCATAAACTAGGTCAAAAAGAGTGAATCTTGTTCTTATTTTCTAGTTAGTGTTGTAGGCCCAACTAGCTTCTACCAATTTGTCTTCCCAATATTTTTTGTTTCTGCTCACAACCTTGGTGAGGATACTCTCTAAGGATTTGTTAGCGACTTCCACTTGGCGATTTGGATAAGGGTGGTAGATGGTAGAATTCTTATGCTTAACCTTGTGCCTCCTTAGATATTTTTAATTAGATGAGTAGTGAATTCTTCCCCCTCATCAATGACTACTTATTTGGGGTACCTAAACTTGCAAAAAAAATTCTCCCTCAGAAATTCTGCTACTTTCTTCTCTATTTTTACCTTCACAGTGTTTGTTTTAGCCCACTTTGTTAGCTATTCAATGAAGACTATGATATACTTTTTCTAGTCAGATGGTGGATAAATAGGTCCAATGAAGTCCATGCTCAAGGGCCACCTAAGGGTGAAAAGGAATATCATCCCTTTGTGTAGGTTTCCCCATTCTTTGGCACTAGTTGCACATGCTACTGTATCTTCTGGAATCCTATTGAAGGGTAGGAAAATAGTATCCTACCTGCAAAACTTTGAAAGAAGTCCTTTTTGCAAAAAATTGGCCTCCACAAGGGCTATTGTGACATGAAAAGAGGATATAAAATACTTCTTCCTCCCTCACACATCTCGTTAGGATTTGGTCATGGACTAGCTTGAAAATATTTCCCCCAATCCATGTGAAAGGTGTTTTTTTTCTGATGATATTTCTTTTCTCCCTTAATGAGAGATTGGGAGGGAACTTTCGGGAAACCAAGTAGTTAGCTATGTCAGAAAACCATGGTGAGAGTACTGATATAGAAAAGAGTTTTTCATTCGGAAGTTGTTCATCCACCATTCCTTCTTCAATTGTAGATAGAGCTACCCTGGATAAAGAAATATACAACAACATTCTCCTTTCCAGGTTTATCAACAATGGTTATGTCAAACTGCTGTAAAAGTAACAACCATCTACTTATCCTAGCATTAACATCTGGTTTGTTCATAAAATATTTGATGGTTTCATGGTCAGTGTGAAGAAAGGTCTGGTACCCAATTACATCATTTCTAATTTTTTTTAGAGAATAAACAATGTCTAACATCTCCTTTTCTATGACAATATAATTTAGCTCTGCCTTAGACAAGTTCTTACTGAAGAAATAGATTTCATAAGTTAATTTTTCTTCTAACTACCCTAATGCTTCCCCCACATATTTTTCAGATGCATCTGTGTGGATTTGTAAAGGGAGAGTCCAATTTGGAAATTAGAGAATGGGGGTAGTAGTCAAATTTCCCTTAATGAGCTCAAAATCCTCTAGACAAGGAATGGACCAAATAAACTCAGAATCATGTGCCAATAACCCAAATAGTGGTGAAGCCATCTTACATAAATATTTGGTGAATATTATATAATAACCATCTAACCCTAAGAATTTTATGAAACCAACTCCAAAAATAGAAGAAAAGAGAGATCAATGCCTTAGAAATAAGCCACTTCGAGGAGGCAACCTCCTTTACAATACATAAATGAACAATTTTGGGATGATACAAATGAAAAAACCTCCTTCTATATATAGGATTCCATGGGGTCACAATATAATCATAGCCAACCTAAAAATAATAATGTAAGGGCATAATAATAACAATATTGGGGTTATAGGTGTACAACAATAACAATAAGGGGGTTACACTAACAACAATAAGGGACTATACTAGTAATATAGGGACCTAAAATTCCCCTCCTTCAAAAAACTATTTTCCTCAATCCTTGAGTAGCTTTAGATGCTTATGTATAGATTTTTCATCCTCCCATGTATAATCTTTAGCGGGAAATTTCTTCCATTTAATGAGATACTCTGAAATTGATCGATTTCGTAGCTGTCGAGTTCTTGTTTACATGACTTCTTCACTTTCCAATATGATTTTTCCTTCCTCATCAAGTTCTCGCAATTTTTTTTTAACTAGAATTTTTTCCCCTATAACCTTCTTTAAGCATGAAAAATGGAAAGCTGGATGCACTCGAGAAGAAGCAAGAAACTCTAACTTGTATGCCATAGTACCAATCTTTTGCAACACCTTGTAAGGACCATTGTAATTTGGTGATAATTTATTATCCTTCTTAGCTTGCTTGAGGGACATTTGTTTGTATGGTTATAGTTGTACAAATACCCAATATTCCTACATCAAAACTTCTCTCGCTGTGATGTTGATCTCCCTGTTGGCTCATTTGATTTTGTGCCAAATTTAGGTTATCCTTTAAGACTTGGAGAACTTCTTGTTAGTTCTCAATGTGATCTTCCACTGCTTAAACATTAGAATTTTCTCTTAAAGAATATGTGATGGATGGTGGATGATATCCATAAATTTACATAAGTAGGGTCATTTATGTTACAATATGGAAGGAATTGTTATACCACCATTCAACGAGAGGTAACCACTTGACCCATTATGTTTTCTTATCAGATATAAAACAACGAATATTTCCTTAAACATTTATTCACTATATTAGTTTTATCATCGGATTGAGGATGATAAGATGAGATATGATCTAGTTGAGTAGCCAATCAAGAAAATAATTCCATCCAAAAATTTCTAGTCAAAATGAGATCTTTGTCACTTACAATAATATTTGGTTTTCCATGTAGATTTTGAATTGTTTCCATAAATGCAGTAGCAACTGCACTTGCTTTAAATGGATGAGATAATGCATTAAAGTGTGCATACTTGTTAAGTCTATCAACTACCACAATCATGACACTCTTTTCTTTGGTCTTAGGTAAACCTGTGATAAAATCCATTGAAATTTCCTCCCAACATTGACTTGGAATGGATAAAGGTTGTAGAAGAGTTAGGCTCCTAATTGTCTCAAATTTATTTTTCTGGAAAACCAAATATTCCACCACAAAATTTTGAATATTAGATTTAAGGCCATCCAAAAAATATTCTTTCTTCACCCTGTGGTAAATTTTTAAAAAAATTGAGTGTCCTCCAAAAGGAGAAGTGTGCAATTCCCAAAGAATCTTTTGTTTTAGTTGTCAATTCTTGCAAATATTTGTACCACAATGAATCATTTTTCCAACTAAATTTATCATATATACTAGGACCTCACTATAAATTTTGAAGGAGTGTCCACACTTTTTCAACCGTCTTCCATTCATCCCTTGCTTTAGTTATCCAGTCTGGTTGGATAATAGAAAATGAAAAAAGCAATGCTTCCACCTCTTCGTCCTTTCATGAGAGTGCATCTGCAACAACATTTAGCTTCCCTTTTTTGTGGATGATTTCAAATTCATAACTGAACATCTTTGTGACCCATTTTTTCTTCTCTTCTGAAGACAATCTTTATTCCAACAATTGTTTAAGACTATCATGATCCATTTTTACCATGAAGTGTCTTCCCATTAGATAAGGTCGCAATCTATTTAGTGCATGTAGTATTGCCACCATTTCCTTCTCATAAATAGCTTTCTGCAAATAGTTTCCTTTGATTAGATGACTTTCAAAAGAAATGGGTCTTCCTTCTTGCATTAAAACAACATGAATTCCATTTCCCAAGGCATCACATTCCACAATAAAGGTTTTTCTGAAGTTTGGCATAGCTCAGACTTGTTATAGGCACATTGCCTCTTTAAGATGTTCGAACGTATTAGTTGCTTCAGGAGTCCATGAAAATGCATCTTTCTTCAAAAATGTTGTTAGTGGTGTTTCTATTTTCTCATAATTATTAATGCGATTCTGATAATACCATGTTAACCCGAGAAATACTCACAACCACTTTATGGTTGTGGAGACTTTCCATTCCTTAATGAATTTAATTTTGTTAGGGTCTACCCTAACACCCTCGTGAGATACAATATGACCCAGATATTCCACCTATTTTACTCCAAAGAAACATTTGGATGTTTGTGCATTTAAAATTTTTCTCCTCCAATAGTTTGACCACCCTATCAACATGTTGAACATGATCCTTCCAAGACCTAATGTAGATTAGTATGTCATCAAAAAATAATAGCACAACTTTTCAAAGGAAGGGTTTGAAAATGGAATTCATAAGCCCTTGAAATGTAGAAGGTGCATTAGTAAGGCCGAAAGGTATGACCAAAAATTCATAATGATCCTCATGAGTTTGAAATGTTGTTTTCGGAATATCTTCAGTTTTCGTTCTAATTCTATGATATCTTGAACGAAGATCCAACTTTGTAGAATAAATTGATCCATGTAATTCATCCAATAATTCATCAATCACAGGAATGGGAAATTTATATTTAATAGTTACCTTATTAGGCTTCATATAATCCAGACACATGCGCCATGATCCATCCTTCTTGTGCACCAATAGTACTGGAGCAGAGAAAGAACTATGACTAGGTTGAATTATACCAGCCTCTAACATTTCTACAATCATACGTTCAATTTCACTATTTTAGAAATAAATATATCTGTAAGGACTGATGTTTGGAGGAACACTTCCTGGAATCAAATAAATAGCATGATCATGATCATGAATAGGTGGGATTCCTTTGGGAGTTTGAAACACCATGGAATTATTTTCCAAGAGTTTTTGGAGATCTCGAGAAATAGATGATTTTGATTTTAGAAAATCTAGTGAGAATAATTGTGAAATTATGCCTTGTTTTTATTTCTTCAGAATATTTGTCATGACATTATACCTTATTATATTTCTTGGCTTCCCTGTGATACCCCGTAATTTGATATCCTTTCCTTCCAAAAAAGAAATTCAAGGAAAGTTCTTTAAAACTAAAAGGTATTGTCCCCAAAGGCTATAGCCATTATACTCCTAGTACAACATCATCATCTCCCATTGGAATGGAAAGAATTGGACTATTCAATACATATTCCCTCATGGTTAGCTTGATATTGTGTCATTTTCAAGAGCAATTTGTAGTTCCACCATTTGCAACCATCACTTGACATTCTAGTGCTAGGTATAAGAGACAATTCAATTCCTTGACTACTTTACAATGAATAAAATTATGGGTACTACCCAAATCAATCAACATTAGTACATGTTTCTTCGTGATATGTCCTTCTATCTTGAGATTTTGAGCAGTGGTAATTCCTACGAATGCATTATACGATATGGTCAGACTCATTCCTTCTTCTTCTAGGGTTGGTTCCTGGTGTATATCCTCTTCTTTTGAAGTTTCTTGTTCATTTTATTCCTCCTCTTCATAATATATGTTAAATAATTCCTTCTATGCATACTTATGAACTTTAGTGTAATTGTTATCAAAACTGTAGCAAAGCCCTACTTCTCTTTTTTCTTCCAATTTTTGTGGTGTCAACCTTGTAGGTTGTGTAAGTCTAGGAGCAACAACACTTCCATCTCTATAGATTTTAGTGTTAGGCTTCGTTGTTGCCATAATTTTACATTCAATTTTTCTTGCCAACCTGAATGCCTTCTCCAATGAATCAGGTTCCCAAACACGAACTTCATGTTGGATGTTATCCTTTAAAGTCCCTATGAAGAAAACAATATTGTGTTCCTTTGGAATATCAATTACCCTTATATTCAATTTTTGGAAGTCCTCAATGTGCTCCACCACTGAACCCTTTTGTTTTATATTTATCAATTGGCTAAAGAAGGTGTTTCTCTTTGTATCGTCATAATGTGCTATCATTTCCTCCATGAAAATTGACCAAGTGATAATTTTTTTACGGGAGCAAAGCCATCAATACCATGCAAATGTGTTTTTTTCTAAATGTAAAGTTGCAATGCATGAATTTTGTGTGCTTTTCACATTATCGAGATCAAAATATTGCTCCATATGTAGTATCTATGCTATGGGATCCTTGCCATCAAACTTCCTTATATCCATATTTGGAATATGGTGGTTCTTCAATCCAACATTAGAGTTTATGAAATCATGATTAACATTTATTTTTTTCTCATCATGATTTTCCTCTACTATATTTCTGCCATTAGGAATCATTTTTTGTATTAACCTTGTCATCAAACTTTCCATGTCTTCTTTTATATCATTCTTCATGTCTTCCATGTTGACTTTCAGTTTTTCATCGATCTTAGCTTCCATGTCATCCATCTTAGCTTCCATGCCATTCTTCAAAAAATTGATCTTAGCTTCCACACATTTCTTCAAACCATCCATCTTATCATGCACGCCTTTCTTCAAAACTTCATTTCTTTTTTTTTTGTTCTTTGTGAGAGATAAATTTGGAACACTTTCTCTTGTAATTTTAATATGTCATGTTGCGCTTCTTCCTCTTCATGAGGCATAGTAGAGCCTTCATGCCTTTTTCTTGCTTTTGAGGACCTCGATATTGAAACTGAATTATCTCCATGATTTAAGACCTTTAATATCTAAATTTCGGTCCTGTAGTAGCCCTCTAAATATTCTTTTAAATGCCATAGGTCTCACTTGATTTCGATTATTTGAGTCAAATTTATGCCCATTCTCCCATAATGACATAATTATGAACTAGTTCAATAGAGAGAAATTGTACGACATGCCACGTGTGACGGTTTCCTCCTTAGACTCTTAAATTGATACACAGGAAACCATGGTCCATGTAATTGTGGCCACCTTTTACAGAATTCCAATTTTACACTTAGAGAGAGAGAGAGAGTTATGACAATTTCCCCATGGTCGCCTCTTTGAGATGAATTCTAGAGCCTGAAAAAATATAACTTCCACGGATCGTATCTCTGAAAATATTGTGAAACAAGATCTCAAATTTTTACAGGAAGTTCCTCAGGGTTTCTACTTTGTTGTGTAAAAAATTAAGCTTCTGAGTGTTCATATAAAAATATTTACATCGCAAATTCAACGATGACCTGTTTTAGGTGAAATTCAGGAGCCTGAAAAAACCCTAACTTCCATAGATCATATCTCTAAACATTTCGCGAACCATGATCTAAACTTTTTACACGCCATTCCCCAAGATATCAGCTTCACTTTATACAAATTTCAACTTTTGAACCTTCATAAAAAAATATTTATAGAAAAAATTCCATGGTGGCATGCTCGGAGTAGCGAAACCCTAGAATCCAAAGGTTAGAAACGAAATGTTATGAAACCAACTCCAAAAATAGAAGAAAAGAGAGATCAACGCCTTAGAAATAAGCAACTTAGAGGGGGATAGCTCCTTTACAATACATAAATGAACAATTCTTGGATGATACAAATGAAAAAACCTCTTTCTATATATACGATTCCACGAGGTCATAATATAATCCTATCCGACCTAACAATATTAATGTAATGGCACAATAACAAAAACATTGGGGTTACAGGGGTACAAAAATAACAATAAGGGAGTTATACTAACAACAATAAGGAACTACACTAGTAATATAGGGACCTAACATATAAGCTTCTCACATATCTTTGATTTTGAGGAGCAGGTACCCTTTTGATAATAGTGATTTTTCTTGGGTCCACCTGTATTCCTACTTGGGAGATTGAGTGTCCTAATACAACTCTTGATATCTTTAGCAATTCACACTTTTCCAGGCTCAAGGAGAGATTCATATCAATGCACCTTCTCAATAATTTACCCAAAATGGAGAGAGATTCCTCAAACTCATCCCCATATGGTGTGAAATCATTCATATAGATTTGAAGAGACTCATGGACAAGCTCAGAGAAAATTCTCAAGAAATCTCTTTGGAAGGTATATAGGTAAGTAAACAACCCAAAGTGTATGACTCTGTAAGTGAAGGTACCCCAAGGGAAGGTGAAGGTAGTATTATCCCGGTCTTCTGGGATGATTTGAATTTGGTTGTACCCACTCAACCCATCTAAGAAGGAAAATAAATTCTTTCCTGCAAGGCCATCAAGGACTTGGTCTATAAAGTCCAAAGGTAAATGTTTCTTCTTGGTGGCTTTGTTAAGTTGCCGAAAATCAACACAAATTCACCATTTTCCATTCTTCTTCCAGACTAAGACAAGAGTAGATACCCACTCACTGTCTGATATGGGATAAATGAAACCCGCATCCGATAGTTTCTGTAGCTCTTCCTTGACTATGTCCTTCTGAGCTCAGTTCATCCTTCTTTAGGGTTGTTACACAGGCTTGCATCCTTCTTTGATTTAAATATGATGTCTTCATACTGAAGGATGCACCCCTTTCATGTCCTTATAATCCAAATAAAATGCATCTAGATTTTATTTTAAAGGCTGGCATAACTTCTTTTATTCTTAATCCAAGAGGTTTCAGTTTATTTTCACAAATCTAGATGGGCCAAACTCAACAGAGTTGGTGGTTTTAGACGTTGAATCGGTTGAATGCACTTCCATCCAAGGTTGGCTTTTAGACTCTTTCACTAGGTTTTCAAGGGGACTGTTATTGGGGGATTGGTTTTGAATTTCATGGTCAATGAGTTCATCTTCATCAAGTTGCCCCCCTCTACGAACAACATCCATGGTAAAAATAGGGTTAGTTCTATATACCTCATATTCTTCATCCTCCAACCATATAGGTATATCATGATCAATGGATAGTTGGGCTGGAGGATATAATAATAGTTGTTTAGACAAGAGCCCATTTTTAATAGTAATGTTTCCAGTTTGATAGCTAACATAATAATATGCAGTGGATAACCAAGGTCTCCCTAAGATGAGAGCATATCCATTGAACTTGGTTTTCCTTTGCAGAACTAGGAAATCTGTAGGATACTCCCAGGAGTAAATTGTAACAATAAAATCCCCAAGAATTCCTTCCATAGTTATTGTGGCTTGATTTGTAAGTTGTAGAAATATTGTGGTTCTCCTCAAAGACCCTTGGAGATGGAGTTTCAACATATTTTAATTATTCATGACATTGATGGCAACCCCTAGATTGTTGATTAGCGGTTTTCATTGATGTCAACCCAAGTAGCACCAGGGGCTAACCCAAAATTGAATGGGAAGTTTGACCTACCAAATTAATATATTCTTGGTCAATAATTATTTTGATGGTTTCTACTTTTCGAGATGTTTCTGTTGATATATGGCATGCCCTGTAATTCTTCACAGTTTAAGAGATATTCATGTTTGATGTTTGTACCCCAGTTAGTGGGCTAAAACCCCATGGGGTTGGGGCTTGGGTCATTGAAAAGTAAAAATTAATATTTTTTAAGCTCCTAAAATCCCTCCCATGTTCACTTGTTGAAGCCCCTCTCAACTTAAGCATTCATACATATTGTGATCTTCATTTCCTCCTTAGTCAAGGGATTCAGCCATCTGAAACAGGTCATCGTGGAATTTTCACTATAAATTTTTTTCTATGAAGTCTCAGAAGTTGAAATTTTTATGAGGTGAAGCCGAAATCCTGAGGAACCTATAGTAAGAATTTTAGATGAAATTGCGCAATATTTTTGGAGATATGATCTGTGGAAGTAAGGGTTTTTGCAAGCTCATGAAATTCATCTCAAAGAAGTGACCTTGGTAAAATCGTCATAACTCTCTCTCTAAGTATCAGATTGGAATTCCATCAAAAGTGATAGATAGTGCATAGTATTTAGTTTTTTCTCTATTAATTTTAGAGGCAAATGAAGAAAAAATGACACGTGGCATGTTGTACAAGTAAGCTCTGCTGAAACAGTCCTTAATTAGGATAGTGTGAGAAATTGAGTATAGATTTCTCTTGAAGAATCCAAATTGGGTCAGACCTATGGCATTGGAAAGAAGAATCAGAGGAATACTACAGGACTAAAAATTAGATATTGAGGATCTGAAATAAAAGAGATACACCAGATTCAATATCGAGCTCCTAGAAGGCATGAAAAAGCTAGATCATGTGTTGTCAAGGATTGTAAAGGACCAGAGTTTCTACGGCAGAAAATAAAAATAAGGTGCAGCAGAGGGTAGCATGACGAGAGAAAAAACCAAGGTGCATAACAACAACAAGAAGTTCATCATATGAAGTATTCAAGTGGGTAGCACTGCATACAATCATTCTACTTAGTCATTGTAAATACATTATTGTACAAATTGTACTAGTGTCTATCTACCAAGGGTTGAAGAGGTAGTGTTGGGAGGTCTAAGATCATCATTATGTGTTTGTGTCAAAGTTGGGGTTATGGTCTAGTATTCTTCTTCTTCTACATCATTCTATATAATTGTAAAGTGGACCATTTTCCCTGGTATGGGAGTCCATTCATTTTTTATTCTTCTATAGGGTGGTAGGGTGGTGCTAGGGTGAGTTGTAGCTCATTGGGTGTTGGGGCATCCATTCAATTGACTACTGAAGAATCTTAGGTGTTGGAGCGTCCATCCAATGGGAGCTGGAGAAGAATGCTTTTCTAGATTCTAGGAAGTTGGATCTTTATTTTCAATTGGAGTTGAAAAGAATTATTGGAAAAGCATTAGGTGGTTTTTGTCCCGGAGTGGGTTTCCACCTTAAAAACTGTGTGCATTTGTGTTCCTCTTCTTTTCTGCTATCATTGTACAAACACTGATAATAATTGAAGATTAACTAATTCTCTAATTGAAACAAATACTGATTCAACCCCCCTCTCAGTATTTCCAAAAAATGGTATCAGAGCTTGGTTCCTTCAATAGTAGTTTAACAGCAGGAAGGAGATCATCGAGCATACCAAGAATGGTCTACCTCTATTCATTGAAAATAATTATGCACTTTTGAAAGGAAGAATGGAGGTATATCTCTTGGCACAAGGTTACGAAATATGGGACACTATTCAAAATGGATTTACATCAACTGCGGATGAAAAAGGTAAGAAGAATTTGCTAAATGATGCAAAAGAAAAGAATATTATTATCAGTGGACTTATTGAATCTTCTTATCATAAGGTGTTGGGTTGTAAAACCACCAAAAATGTATGGGACAAGCTTGGGAATATATATGCAGGTGACTCAAATGTCAAAGAAGCAAAGCTTCAAATCTATAGAGCAAAATTTGAGCAACTCAGAATTAAAGAATATTGCAACAATGCTACATACTTACAATACGTTGATGAAAAAACAAATACTCTGGAAGGATTAGGAGAGAAATTTGACGAGAAGACTATTATACAGAATATTCTTAGAACATTACCAGGGAGATTCAACCCAAAGGTATCGGTCTTAGAATACAGTGCAAATCTGGACAAACTCAGCAAAGAGGAATTACATGGAGTTCTCATAGCATATGAAATGATACTTGATGAAGAAGAGGATACTTCACATCTAGAAACTACGTTCGTTGCATCTAAGAAAACCAATAAGGATAAACAACCTTCAATTGAAAATACATGCACCTACAAGTGTGAACAAAAGGGAGATGATGAAGAAGGTCTTTTAGATGAAGAATATGCTTACTTCATGAGAAAACTACAAATTGGTAAGGGAAAATTCAAAGGTAAAATTCCATTGATATGTTTCAGTTGTAATGATGTTGGGAATTTTGCAGCAAAATGTCCAAACAAAAGTAATGGCAACTCAAAAAGAAATAAAGGTTTTAAGAAATTAAACAAGCAAGGATCCAAAAGGAACTTTCTCTCTAAAGAAGATAGCTCATCATCTGATGAAGACAATGATAGAGAAGAAGAAGCCAATGAGAGATTATTGTTTATGGCCAAGCACAATAAACCCAAGCACAATAAGCAAGAGGTATCAAACAACGAAGAAGAAGGATGGACCATAGACGAATTTTATGAGGAAGCAATCAAGCTTATAAAAGATCTGAAGGCGGAGAAGATTCGTTCCAAAACTCTTGAAGAACAAGTTCAAGGTCTCAAAATTGAAGTTGAAGAATAAAAATGCATTGAAGAGTCACCTCAAAAGAAGTTGGAAGAAGGCAACCAAGAAAGGGAAGAATTAGAAGCTGTAGTAGTCTCGCTGCATGAGGAAGTGAAGAAAGGAAAAACTATGCAAAACTGTGCCAACAACTCAAGGATATTGGAAGAACTCATCAACAATCAACGATCTTACATTGAAAAAATTGGCATTGGTTTCAAAGAAGAAGAAGCAGGACCTTCTACAACAAAATAAAATGAACCTATGAGATCTGACATGCATGTAGACTTCATTGGACAAGATTTGCAAGAAGAGCCTTGGAAGACAATTCCTCGACGAAAATTTCCATCCAGGTACCAACATATTTTTTATGACTACTGTTATGCATGTGGAAAATTTGGTCATAAAGCTTTATAATGTCACATGTACCCTAGGAACAAATACAATTCCAGGAGATCTGTCAAATATGAACCTCCAAGGGCTCAGGGAAACATCAATAGATTTCAACATTTAAGAAATAATATTGAATGTTACAAATGTCGAAACTTTGGACACAGCCAAATAATGCAAACTTGAAAATCCTCCAGAAGAATCTTCGAAGCCACATAATGAACAAACATGGAAGAAGAAGAAGAATGATAATTGTGTTCTCGCTCTCAAGGCTCAAAAGAACAAAGATGTGTGGTATGTTGATAGCGGTTGCTCAACGCATATGACTGGAAATAGAAATAAATTTGTATCTCTGAAAGAGAAGAAGGATGGAACCGTGTTCTTTGGAAATGATGGATTTTCAAATCTTATAGGACTAGGTATTGTCACTCTCAGAAGAAAATATTCTCTAGCCAATAATGTTCTACTGGTTGAAAACATGAATCACAATCTTCTCAGTGTTGGAAAAATGTGTGATCAAGGACACAAAATACTATTCAACTCCACAAAATGTGAAATGAGGAAAGGCATGTATGCTAAAATTGTGGCTACAATAAGTCGAGCTCTAAATGAAATATATGTTCTGGATGAAGCAAATAAAGTATGTCTAATAGCTAAAGAGGATGATACAATAATTGGTATCAATGATGATCGACTAAGTAAGAATTTTTCTACAAAGGTGCAAAGTGATTTCGAGATGTCTTTACTTTGTTGCAAATTGAGCATAGACGACTCATCTAAGGATGCGGATCAAATTTTGTACAGATCTATGATTAGTAACAACCTCCCGACCAAATGTTATGAAAGTAGTAGGACAAGTAGCAAGATTCTTAGCAACACCAAAAGAATCACATATTAAATATTCGCCTGAATTGGAATATCTTCACGAGAAGCTAGGGATTCTCCCAAGTTCTCATTATATTTTCCTTTCTCAAAATATAAAGGGGGAGTGGAAGTGTGTACAGGTCTACAGGACGGTTGTGTGTGAGCACGAGTGGAGGTGTGTACAGGTCTTCAGGATGGTTGTGTTTCAGGGGGAGTCACCCTTTGCCATTGATGTCAAAGGGGGAGAGAATTTTGTAGGAAGAGGTGTCATGATCGCAGGGGGAGTACTTATGGTGCCATCAATGCCAAAGGGGGAGATTGTTGATCAACGGTTGTCATTGATGTCAACCCAAGCAGCACCAAGGGCTAGCCCAATGTTGAATGGGAAGTTTGAACTACCAAATTAATATATTCTAGGTAAATAATGATTTTTATGGTTTCTACTTGTCTAGATGTTTCCGTTGATATATGGCACGCCATGTAATTCTTCATGGTTTGAGAGATATTCATGTTTGAAGTTTGTACCCTAGTTAGTGGGCTAAAACCCCATGGGGTTGGGGCTTGAGTCATTGAAAAGTCATAATTTATATTTTTTAAGCTCCTAAAATCCCTCCCACGTTCACTTGTTCAAACCCCTCTCAACTTAAGCATTAATATATATTTTGATCTTCATTTCCTCCTTAGGCAAGGGATTTGGCCATCTGAAACAGGTCATCGTGGAATTTTCGCTCTAAATTTTTTTCTACAAAGGCTTAGAAGCTAAATTTTTTATTAGGTGAAGACAAAATCTTGAAGAATATGTAGTAAAAATTTTAGTTCAATTTGCACAATATTGTTGGAGATATGATTTGTGGAAGAAAGGGTTTTTGCAGGCTCCTGAAATTCATCTCAAAGAAGTGACCTTGGAAAAATAGTCATAACTCTCTCTCTGAGTATGGGATTGGAATTCTATAAAAAGTGAAAGATAGTCCATAGTCTGTAGTTTTCACTCTATAAATTTTAAAGGAAAATGAAGAAACAATTACATGTGGCATGCCGTACAAGTACACTCTACTGAAATAGTCTATAATTAGGGCAGTGTGAGAAATTGGGTATAATTATCTCTTGAGGAATCCAAATTGGGTCAGACCTATGGCATTGGAAAGAAGACTTAGGACTAATACAGGAATAAAAATCAGATATTCAGGATCTGAAATAACAGATATACACCAGATTCAATATCGAGCTCCTAGAAGGCAAGAAAAAGCTAGATCATGTGTTGTCAAGGATTGCAAAGTACCAGACTTTCTATGGCAAAAAAGAAAAAAAACGTGCAGCAAAGGGTAGTATGAAAAGAGCAGCAACCAAGGTGCATAACAACAACAAGAAGTTCATCATATGAAGTCTTCAAGTGGGCAGCACTGCATACAATCATTGTAAAGGTATCATTGTACTTAGTCATTGTAAATAAATTATTGTACAAATTGTACTAGTGTCTATCTTCCAAGGGTTGAAGAGGGAGTGCTGGGAGGTCTAGGATCGTCATTAGGTGTTTGTGTCAAAGTTGGGGTTATGGTCTAGTATATCTTCTTCTTCTACATCATTCTATATCATTGTAAATTGGACCATTTTCCCTAGTACGGGAGTCCATTAATTTTTTATTCTTCTATAGGGTGGTAGGGTGGTGCTAGGGTGAGTTGTAGCTCATTGGGTGTTGGGGCATTCGTTCAGTTGACTACTGAAGAATATTGGGCATTGGAGCTTCCATCCAGTGGGAGCTGGAGAAGAATGCTTTTCTAGATTCTAGGAAGTTGGACCTTGATTTTCAATTAAAGTTGAAAATAATTATTAGAAAAGCATTAGGTGGTTTTTTTCTCGTAGTGGGTTTCCACCTTAAAAACTGTGTGCATTTTTGTTTCTCTTGTTTGCTGCTATCATTGTACAAACACTGATAATAATTGAATATTAACTAATTCTCTAATTGAAATAAATACTAATTCACCCCCCCTCTCATTATTTCCAACATAGATCAATTAGAGTATTTAGGGGTATGACACCATCTATGTGCACATATACAACTAGACTTCTAGGGTCTAGGTACTTTGGAAATACCCTTCCCAGCATTAAATGAGACATGTGTCTTACTACATTGATGGTGGGGATATCTTTCTTCTTTCTCCCAGGTTTCTTCAAGCACATTTCCTTGATGAGACTATTGTAAATAGGGACATACTTAATGGCCTAGAGAAGTGGTATATTTACAAAAAAAAAATTCAACTGTCCTAGAAGTTTAGTCTCCTCTAGGGTGTGCTAAATAGGATGGATCAAGCACTCAAGAAAAGAAGGTTGTTGGATCTAACTGTTAGCTTCTTCCTTTTCGTCCTCAACCTCTACAGGTGCAGATGCAGGCTGGTTGTTTCAGAGTACTCTTCCTGATATAAGATTAATCTTCTGTATTTCCATAGCATAACATCTATAGGATGTCTTTCCGTTATCAAATTGTTATGCATTTTTGTTTTTAATGTTCATATTTGGTTTTGCAGGCGTTTGAGGTGGCTTGGGTGGAGCGGCATGAGTAATATGAGGTTTAGGTTGAGGTGGAGGTATTAGAGCAGACGATTGATTATGTTGAGGCATCCACCCTTGGGATGGTTTGTTCTGAAGAGGTTGTTGTGGAAGATACTACAGAAATAATTGGGTCATAGGATGAGGGTGATAAGGAGGGTTGTAAGGAAAAGAAGGAGGTGTAGGAAAAGATGGAGGAGTGTAGGTGTACAATGGTTTCATGGGTGCACTCTTATTATTGTGATAATCAGTGTAAGGTGCACCTTTCATATCCTGATGATATGAATTAGGGCCTTGAGGCCTTCTGTAGTTGATGAAATAGATTTTCTCTGGCACCACTAACCCACCCTGATATAAATATTTAAGTCTAGGTATGAAGGGCACTTGACTATGGCATGATTCTCCTTGCAGACTAAGAAAACCTCTATGACACTTAATGGACATTCATTTATCCGGTGCTTTCTAGTAAATTTAGGGAAAAATATAGCCAAGGTTCTTTCTGATTCCTCTTGCTTCTTTTTAACCTTCATTGTGTCCATTTGCAAAGCAAAGGTGTGCGACATGTCACTCTTGAAGTCCTCAACCATATTTCTAATTGCATGTTTGATGGACGTGGAAGAGGAAGGGGTATTCAATGTACTTTGGCCAGCTCTATCTTTCTTCCTAACTTCCCTAGAATGGCTCTTGAAGGAATTTTTGATTATTTCATAATGAATTTGGAAGATATCTCTTCCTGATAATATATTTAAGGTTTCTATCACTTCCTCTCTGATCCCTCAAATAAGTACAAGTTTAATTGATCCAGGATCAGGAGTAAAATTGTCTCTCCTATAGTTTAACTAAAACCTCTCTTCATAATCTTCTAGGGATTCATCAGGCCCTAGAGTCATCGTAAATATATCATCCTTAGTTTCCTTGGACCTATAGTAGTATCGTTATTTGTAGCTACAGGCCTCTTTTAGTTGTTCTCAGGTAGTGATTTTTTTCCGAGATAGACCCATGAGCCAACACAAGGCTACATCCTTAAGGGTGAATGGGAATAGCTTGAATTTATGACAACTAGAGGCATATTCATAGGTCCTATAGAAAACATCAAATTCAAACATGAATGTGTCAGGGTATTCTAAGGTAAGTCCATGAAAGTGTTTAAGAGATGAGGGGCTAATGTTTTTCATCCTAAATTCCCCATATGACTCTCTAATTGGAAAGGCTTCCTGGGTTTCAATTTCATCCATGGTTGAGATAGGTGAAGTAGTTCCCTTAGCTGAAACAAGATATTCTTCCTACCCAATAGGTTCTTCAAAAATTTGAGAAGGCTCATCTATGGTGTGTTCAATCTAACATCGATTGGAGAAGAGTGAAGGGTGACTATGTGGTGATATGGGGGTTTTATGTAAAACATTTCCCTGAGTATCCCTATTCCTACGAGGCATGAAAATCATAATTTTTTGTATTTTTTTGTTTTTTTCTTATATTTTTTAAATAACATGAAAATGGAAAGCATAAAACAACTCTAAGAAAAAATCAAAGCATCTACTAGACAACTCCCCGGCAACGATGCCAAAAAGTGGTGAGCCCTTGTATTACACCAAGAACACTGCAGCTCCTAGAGGTAGCCCTACTTTACTTTATCAACCCAGGGTTCATATAAACTTGGAGGTGATAGTGCTACATACACAATAGATGCATTCTACCCATGTCATCCTCTTTTGATCTCTACGGAATGATGGTACTTCTAGGGTTTTTAGGTGAAGTCTTTCATACTACTAAAATTAGGCCTAGGGCTACAAATGTTTAAAATCCATGGAACTATCAGTAAGTACAGAACTATACCATAGTAAACAAGTACATATAACTATTCTAGAATGAAAGAAATCTACTTATTAGACTATGATAAGAATTGTAAAGAAACCTAGGTACCTTGCATGAAGTAAATTGTTGAATTGAAATGACATAAAGGAAACTAATATAATCACACATACCTAGGACAAATGGATACACACACTCTACTTACCTTATGCTCTATCTATAATTATTTTATTCATGAAACTATTCATGACCTAACTATGCTTGAAAAAGTGTTGTTTTACAGCTAGGAGAAGAATGTGCTAAGGTGGCTAATGGAACACTTGAATATATGGGGGCAAGTTTGGAGGTGTATGAGTGGTTTTTTTAGTTTTATAGGATGGCCATTGTGGTCTCTAGGCTAAATGAGGGGCCCACAAGTGCTATTTCAAGTTTTGTTATAGATTTCTTGTAGTGATACAAGCAAGTCTTGAATTGCTATAGGAAACTTGGCGAGGGAAATTTGATGCCAAAAAGAGGAGGAAAAATGGTAGGGAAGGAGGTGTGAAGGTGTATGAGGATGAGTAGGAGATGGAACACCCCTTGGAATATCTCAAAGACTCTTGGGAGGCACGTCTTTCACCCCTACTATTTTCTCATGGTGTAGGGATGAAAAATATGAAAAGATGGCTGATGGTGATTTTGATGAACATAAGCCTAAAGGGAGATGAGAGATGAAGCTGGAGGTGATGGTGAAATTATCCTTGGTTGTGCTACCTATACTTGCAATCAAACTGCCTATTTATGCAATACAAATTGACAAATCCATGATAAATATAGTGGAAAATAAGACTTTGATTTCTAAAGAAAATCTATCCTAATCTAGAAACAAAGATCTACCATAGCATATTGAACATGTACATGGAATTACAATAGTTAATCTCAACGATTCCAAGAAATCATAAAGTAACAATCATTTTTGGTCTATGGGGAAGGTCTACTCTCCCCAAGTTCTATTGACAAAGGTGAGAGGGGGAGGCTAGACTAACATGTTTATTGATTTATGACCTATTCTACCACTTATGTAAGTAGACTAGATCTATAACAAAAGAAAAATGAAAGAAAACTAAAATAGTGAATGAAAATACCAACAAACTAGCTAACTATTCATAAGCAAAAATAGTTAAATGACATGAAAGTAAAGAGTGATTACACAAGGGAAGTTGAGGCACATGGATTCAGCCCTAACCAACAAGCCTAGCTCTATGGAACTAGATCAGTAAGGAAAAGTCTGAATACTCATTTCATTTCAAAAGATAGTCTCATTACATCAATATAAAAATCTTGAAAAAATGATTACAAGGGAAAAATGCCTAATGGGTTTCTCCAAAATCTGAATCATAATGAGCTCTTGATCAACTCTATTTAACCTAAAGGGTAGCTAACAATAGCTCCCAAGAAAATAGGTGATGAGTCCACTTGACTCCAAGTGGAGTATGGCTTGAGTACACTTGGTCTTGATTTTTCTTGGGTGCCTTTGATTTTGAGGTGCTGGAGGGAATATTGAGGATATCTTGGCTACCTCTGGAATTCAAGGAGGGTGGAAAACCACCTAGAATATCTTGTTGTTGTCTACTATGATTTTTTATGACAAAATCTCCACAAAAATTCCATATCTTCATGATTTTCCTGCATTTAATCTTATGTTAGGTACTTGAAGTATGTTAAGCCTCAATCACCACCTACATTAGCATCATAAGACCATAATATAATTAAAAGCAAAGAAAGAGAAACTTAATAAGGAAAAATGGTAACCATTAACCCCTCCAAATGTACCTAATTATGAATCTCACCAAAGGTCTAAGGATCAAAAGAAGAAATGAAATGCTAAAAAGAAAAATCTATTCTCAAAAGAAGAAAGTGATTATCAGAGCAATCAAAGTGTGATTTGGGGTGAGAGAAGTGAGATATTGTTATTTATTGAATTTGAAGAAATTGAAGTAGAAATAAACTATGATGGAGAACTTAGAATTGCATTGAAATAAATAAAATCCCTTATAAATACGGTGGGTTAACTAGAGCAACAACTTCAAGATAAAAATCAAGATTTAGATTACAATATCTACGTCAAGGTGGAGCTAGAAGAAGTGAGAAGGATAGAAGATTTTTTTATCAACATAGCTGAAGAAAATAGAAGAAATTTCTGAAACAATAGAAGAATTTTTTCTTTTGAAAGAATAAATTGAATAGCTCACACACAACTTAAAACTTCCCAAAGGATCTAAGACTCTAGATAATATCCTCAAAATTCAAATATCTCCTATCATCAAAACATGAATTTGTTATTAGGAAGGCTATGAGACATCCATATATAAATCATCGAATGAGGAGAACCCTAAAAGCCATGTACATACATTCACTATGTCCACTAGTTACTCATTTGCAGATTGCAAAAATCAGAAAAGGAATGAATTTCTTTGAAGAAACAACTTTAGAATATATGATACATCTATTTTATAGTGTTTTGACATTCCAATACAAGTATGAAATTTTTATATAGGTTGTATCCCTGGTCATGTTTGAGTTTCCAACATGAGGATTATATTCTTTGCTCTCCCTCTCTACATGAGAAATGGGAACAAATCTATGGACCTGTCTAATCTAGTCTCACAGTAAAAAATGATGCATTGTACATATTCAAGGATAATTTCTTTGTACCTTTCCAATGCAACTTAGGAAAAGGCTGATGCATAAGGATTATGTGGGGAGGGAGGGGTGAGCATATGAGAAGAATTTTGAATCTCCCTACCATGATGACCACACCCAAAATGGTTGGAAAGATGTCAAAATACAATCAACGATTCGGAGGCTTAAATAGAGAATGAGGAACAAGCTGATTACAACTGGGTGAGAGAATTTGAGACAAGGCAGGAGTGGATCAAGTGTATAGGATGGAAAGATAAGGCTGCCTATGGGAGTATGACTAGGATGTAAAGTGACCCAAGTGGATATTAGTGGCCATTGACTTCTTCCACCTAGATCTCCATTTATTACTTGGAGGGATATTTCCAACGAGGTATCATATGCGCCAAACAAAGATCATATGACCAAGTTATGACCCCGGGAAGTTAGCTATCCAACTAACCTCGATGGGGCCCAAAAACCCTTCATGTTCCATCTCCTAGGGTTACTGATTAGGTTTTCTATGGTGTCCCTTTGTTGTTAAATAGTAAATATGCCATTGAGATTCACAATAACATAGTTCAAAGGCATGTGAACACCACATCACCTCTGAGAGGTAATTTACCATCGCTTTAGCTAGTTTATTTCCATTCTACTTGTAAGAATATTTCAGTTATTCGATTTTAATGAAATGAATATTTATTTTTGTTGAATGTATATATATATATATTATATCTATATTCTGTTGCATTCCTAAATACTTTTGAATCAATAGATTTATTTTTCTCAAAATTTGTGTTTATGTTTATACATGTATTTTGTTTCGTTCTTACATAAGTCCATATCAATGGTATCAAAGCATTCTGATCTTTCTCTATTTCTCTTTTCATGTCCCCAATAGGGTCAGGGTATAAGAAGATAGGGATTTAACTAGTTGAACTTGTGTACGACCACCCTCTTAAGCCTCGACGAACTCCCGTGGGGGAAGAAAATAAATATTAAAGACAAGGGAGCAGGAGATTATTTTAAATTATTTCTCGAGGAAGCCCTCGAGAGATAGAGAAATGTGATGATGGATAAATTTTCCCAAATATTATGATGGCTACACACATACGATCATCAAATATCCAATCTAGAGGCACCACTCCCTTTAAGGTATAGTTCAAATTTGAAATTCCCATTTGAAGTCCAGATAGATGTAGAGATCGTATATATATGTTCAAATCTGTTGGAATGGTATTTTTCAGTTTATGAATTTTTGAATCGGGAAAATATTACTTTTGCATTCCTCAAATCCACCCCCCATGTCAAGGACTTGTGGGAAACCTACTATGAACAGAGGGATGAGAGAGAACCATCACTTTTTTTAGCCGCACCCACCTAGAATTCATTTTTAAATGCCATAAAGGAACAATATTACCCCATCGGGAGTGATAAGAAAAAGTACATTCAATGAACGATGTTACAACAACAAAGGGACCAAGATGTGCATGGGATGATGAAAATTTTCCATACCTTGCACACAAATTTTGGTATCAACGATTTTGAGAAACATTTAGTGCTCAGGTACCATGGTATATTGAATACATACATTTAGGAGGAAATGGATTTCCTAGAAATTTTCTCGATTGGTGGAACATACTGCTACACTACCAAGATTAAGAAAAAAATTAAATAGAAGAAGCGAGACTTCGGATCTATGAATATTAAGCAAGGGAAGGACGCCCACAAAATGTAGCAAAAATAAAATTCCAAGGTAGGGAAACCCAAAAAAACCTATTGAAGCCCCAAGAAAATAAGGACATGAGGAAATGGTGTGAGTTCCATAAGATCCCCACTCACGACAAAAGTGACTATTGAGATAAGAAGTCACTGGTGTTCGAGATGAAATATTATAGATCATATGCATGTTCTGACTCTGAGCTAGAACCTGAAAAGGAGAAATAAAAATGGAAGTATATTATTGATGTGGAGCCCAGTGTCACCGTTTCCACCACCAAGATCCACAAGATTGAGCCTAAAGATCTAGAGGAGGGGTAGTGACTCTTTCACTCACAAATGTGGGTGAAGGGTTGTTTGTTGTAGTTCATTATCACTATTGGGATTCAAAATAACCTCATATCAGTACAATTCATGAAGTGGTTGGTCCTACCAACCACACCACACCTGCAGTCATACACCATTGGGTGGCCACACCAAGGACGAGATATTTGTGTTATCTGCTAGTGTTGCCAACCCTAGAGCATAAAACCTTTCACAAATGATATATTAGGTGATGTTTCCCCCTTAGAATTTTTTGATGTATTATTAGGTTACCGATAATTGTGTAAGCCTCATGCTCTATATGAATCTAGACCTCATACTGCTATTATTTCTCTAGGAAATCATTTTTACAGCCTACTAGAGGTATCCTCACCTACTGCCATCTAATTGATCTCTGTGAAGCAATGCAATAAGATCATTTTAAATTTAGTGGAATTTTTATTTTTATTTTTTACCAGCCAATGTTTCATAGTTTCTGCCTGAGTCCACTATAAGGTAATTTTAGTCCACATTTGTGAAAATGAGAACGTGAACAATCAGAGGAATTAATAGTCATTTTAGGAATATAGGGTTTATGTCATCTTGTCTTCAGAGACTAAGAAATTTGTCTTCCCTATGATCTATCCTTAGGGAAAGAAGAATATTGTAGCCACATCCACAACCACTAGACAGGTCTCATCCACACAACAATAGCAGATGGATAAGTTCGTGGAGGAGTATAGTGACTTATTCAACCGACCGATAGGGCTACCCCTGCACTTTCATCTCAAGAATTCCATCGATCTGACCCTGGGTGCACTGCTACCAAAAAAACCAATATACCCATGTTGTATTATGGAAAATGATGAAATTAAGAGGAAGATTCAGGGGTTGTTTCATAAATGACACATCGGACCAAGTTCATCACCCTGTGGGAGCCCGATCATGTTGGTATAAAATAAAGATGACAACTGGAGACTTTGTATTGAATATCAAGCATATAATATTATCATTGTATGAAATAGGTGTTATGACCTAAAAAATGATCACCTAGCCATTTGTATCTAGGTTGATTGAAATACACAATGTAGGATTAACTTTACCATAGTAAAATCACTTTCACCATGGGAAATAATTTAGTAAACCATTTTTATTAAATTATTTTTCATCCCTTGAGAATAATTTAATAAATTAATATTTATTTAATTTCTCTCAGAATAATTACTAAATCATTATTTGATAATTATTCCTTGTCGCATTTGACTAAATCACCTAGGAATAATTAAATAAATCACTATTTATTTATTATTATTTAATTCCATTTTGGGAATAATTGTTAAATCACTATTTAATAATTATTTCAATTTCACATCATTCTCAATATTTGTGAAATAATTAATAAATCATTTTATTTGTTAATTATTTTTAAATAAAGATATTTGACCATTTCAAATATATTTTATCTCTCCAAAAAATATATTAAATGATATCGAATGGTTAGATCTTGATTTGGTCAATAACATTTTATTATTTAACTTTTTTGAGATCAACCCAAATTATGCTTTGTTATAAATAAGAGGTTTTCCATTCATTTTTGTTATAAATTATACTTTTCATATATGAAGTGTAAATAAACACATATTTTTGTTAGGGTCACTTGTCAAAAGTGACTTAAGTGAAGAATTTCTAATACATCATCCTAATATCTTTACAGTGATAAATGGTGATTTGACTAGTGTTGTAATTCAACTCGTGGGTCATAGGCACCAACTGAGCAGGAGATGACACAATCTGGGTGAGATCTTAGGACAAAGAGTCTGGAGAGAAAAATGAAAATTCAAGCCCCAGATTTGCGATCTAGAGCACACATTTTTTCTATTTTATTGCATTTTTCACTATTTCCACTTGAATGCATGCATTTTGCACCTTTTTTGGGAAGAAAATATTTTTTTTTTCAGAATTTCTGATTGTGCTATATGTGGACTAGAAAGTGTTTCTTTTCTCTTTTGAGTCTCCCCTAGGCCTAGATTCTCTATTTTTTTCTTTTTGAGAAAGGATAAACCCCCCCTAGTGTTTATCATTTTCAGCCATTATTTTTTAGGGTCTGGTCCATTGACTTGCAACCCTTTAGAATAGTTTCTTCACCACTTAACTCCCTTTTTAGTTTATTATTTCATTCCCTTGTAGGATCCCCTTATGTGTCGTAGGTTTTAGATATTATTTCTTATCATTTGGAGGAATTTTTACCTTTGAATTTGTTTTTTCTTTGTACCATTTACAATATATTAGGGCCTCTATATCATAATCCCTTTGACATTAGATATTTTAGGTTATTTGTGTGTATTTTAGTAGAATTTTTCCATCTATTCTTTAGTTGTTTGATAGACCATTTTGGGTGGGGTTTGTGTTCTTAGATTGCTTGTTTCTTTTATTATCCATTTAGATCTTTGTTTGCAGTTATTGAAAACTTTATTTCAGCAACACATGGCACTGTAAAACATGCTCAATCATCTCACACACTAAAAAACAATTTCACACACACTTGCACACCTTATGAAAACATGAGATTTGTTAAAATATCCAAGCCAAGACTTGAAACATGCCACATAATAATAATCAAAAAACATATATTAAGCTCACTTTGGCACCAAGGCTAAACAATATATGTATTTAGGTGTAGGATCATTAGGATAGTCTTCAAATAACAACCATAAATCACTTAAATTGAGACATAGACGTTTACTTATTAAGGAGGTTAATATCCTTCACCATTCCATGGTCCAATTTTGGAGTGCATCAAAAACTTCATTTAGAGGGGGTTAGGCTAGTTCAGCGTGTGAGAATTTCTCCTCAAGGCTACCCAACCCATTGTAGGGAATTATGTGTGATGGGTTATCACTAGGAAGCTCAACACCTGACAACCCACATGGGACAAAGGTAACTATAGTGACCAGTCATAGGAAAACACCTTATAGAACTAGTTGTAAGCAGTGTTTGGCTCTGTATTGGTGAGCCCTGGTATTTCTCTTAGAATTATGAAACTCCCATAGGATGCCATACTTTACTTTATCAACACGGGGTTCATACAATATTTTAGGTGGCAATGTTATATACAGAACAAACACATTATTCTCATGTCATCCTCTTTTGAAATCTTCAAATGGGGTATTATTTCTAGAGTTTATGAATGATGTATGTCACGCTTCTGAATTTAGACCTAGGGGTACAAATGAATCACATCCACTACTGTATCATTACGCAAAGAAATTTTCTACACCGAGAAAGTACATCTAACTACTATGCAATGAAATAAATATACACATTAAGCTATGATAAGAAATGGAAGCAAACTAGGTGTCTTGTGTGAAGTAAATTATAGAATTGAAATTGATAAAGAAAACTAACCTAATGACACTTTTATGGGTCAAATGACCAATTACACTCTATCTACTTCATTTTCTATCTATCATGCTTTTAATAATGCAATTAACCATGACCTAACTATGCTTGTAAATATATATTTTTTGTAGCTAGGAGAAGAAAGTTCTAAGGTGTCTTATGAAGGGCTTGAGCTCAGGGGTGCAAGACTGAAGGTGTCTGGGTGGTTTTGGTAGGTTTTCGTGAGGTGGATGGTGGTATCAAGGCTTAAGGAGGTCTCAGTTTGTGCTGCTGTGTGTATCATGTAGTGCTACACGAAAGTCTTGAATTGGTACAGGATACAGTTCAAGGGCCATTAGAGGCCAAAAATGGGTGATAAAAGTGTAGGGAAGGTGGAGTGAAGGTTCCTTTGGATGTGTGGAAGGTGGACAACCCATTATCCAAGATTGGAGCCTCTTGAGAAGCATGTCTTGCACCTCTAAGGTTTGCACACGTTATGAAGATGAAAAACCTAAAAATAGGGTTGATGGCGATTTTGGTGAAAAGAAGTTTGATGAAAGGTGATAAATTAAGTTCAAGGTTTTGGTGATGTATTCCTTCGCTGTGCTACTTGAATATGAGAGAAAAATCCATATTCATGCAACCAATATTGAAAACTTCATGATGAATGAAATTGAAAAGATGAGTTGAATTTGGAAAGAAAACCAACAATAGCCTACAGACACAAACCTAACTTAAAATTATAAACATGTTCATGGAACTACGATAACCTAACTATTCATTCCAATAAATCACAAAATAAAAATAAAATTTGGCCCATGGAGAAGGTTTTCCCTCCATGAGATCTAATGAAAGATATAAGAGTGGGAGGATTGACACACAAATTTCTAAGTTTATAGACTATTCAACCAACATGTAAGCAAGCTTAATCTAAATCAAAGAAAAATGGAAGAAAACTAAAAATAGTGAATTCAAAAGTAAGAAAACTAGTTAAGTACTCGTAATAAAACTAGCTACAATAACATAAAAGTAAAGAATGAATAAAAAATAGAGACTAAGTCCAATGGATTGGGTAATAACCCATAAGCCTAGCCATATGAAACTAGATTAGTGAAGCACAATCTGAATACCCATTTTATAGTAGAAAATAGTCTTATTACATCAACATGAATGTCTCAAAAACCTATTACAAGAGATAAGATTCTATTAACTTCCTTCAAATTTTGAATCCTAATGAGCTCTTTCTTAGTCCTATTTAACCTAAAGGGTAGCTACCAACAAATCCCTAAAAAGTAGGTGATGTGTCCACTTTGACTGTAACTAAACTGTAGCTTTGCTGCACTTGATCTCGAGTTTGCCTTGGTGCCTTTGATTTCAAGTTATTGGAGGGAATATCGAGGATCCCTTAGCTACCTTTGGGAGTTAAGGAGGTGGAAAATCACCCTAGAATATCTCCTTGTTGTCTACTACGAGCTTTAATGGAAAAATATTCATAAAAAAGACAAAATATTCATGATTTTCCTACATTTAACTGATTTTAGGCATTCGAAGTATGACAAGCCTTAATCACCATCTACACTAGCAACATAATACTGCAATAGAATTAGATGTGAGAAAAGGAGAATTAATAAGGAAAAAAGGTGACAATTAACCCCTCTCAATGTATCTAATGATCGAGCTCATCATCGCCCCCCTACCAAATGGCTGCTCATCCTCTCACCAGCTTAGTCATCCTTCTGCATTTATTTCAAATATTTGATGCACCCATTGACTTCCAAAGTAAGAAGTGTGGGAGTGCCTTCAGGAGGTTAAAATCCATCATTATTGTTTTCTTTTTCCCACTCTCTTTTCTTCTCATCTTGGTATTTTTCATCACTGAGCCCCAATAAGAAGGGTGGATTGATCTTCAAACCAAGACACAGAATATTTCTACCCTACATGGCTCTCTTGTATAGTGGTTCTCTTTGGCTAGTGTCCTTGATCTCTTGGAGTCTTCTTGTGGTCTTTTGGAGTCATCCTCATTAACTTTCCTTCATCTTTGGGCCTCGATTTTTCATGCACAAATTTTGTAGAGGAAACTTTCCAATTCCTGTAGCAGTCTACCTCTTCCTTCTTCTTGCTCTAGATTTCTCAGAAATGGATGGAAATGGTTTGTGGAGGCTATGAATGGATTCATGACATCAATTTACTGATGGATGGGTGAGCAGAGGAACCTCCTTCCATTTTTCAGATGATCTAGTTGCTAGTTGTGCAACATAGCGTTTAGAGAGTGAACCCTTGTGCACAGAGAAAATAAGTTGTTGGGAATGGTAAATATAGGAAAAAATAAATTATCATGCTCTCCTTGAACTTTATAATTCCTTGAGTGAGTTCCCTCCTTCATGAATGATTTTCCTGTAACATTTACAATATTTTCCTTTACTGCTACAAGAATCATGTAGCTGCTAGATTTGCTTATAGAAATTATAGTTAGGACACTAAAATGAAAATTTTTGCCTATCTAAGGGGTGAAATGGATGAATGAGAATATGATGGAGTGGTTCATGGCATGTGAAATTGGAGGATAGGGATAAATGAAGAAAAACTTCTCCTCTTGATCCCAAATACTATCATTAATCAATAACCAGCAAAACAAAAAAACAAATAAGTGCATAGGTATTTTTCTTTATTTTTCCTTTTTTCTTTGTTTCTTTCTTTTTATATTTTTTCTCTCTCCTTCTTTTTGAAGGAAAGTGGGCTGCCTCCATAGAGGTTTTCAACCCACAGGCCTACATTGGGAATCTCAAAGATGTTTTCACCCAATGATATTTTAATTTATGTTTTTTCCTTTTCTCTCCTTTTCTCTCCAATATTGCCTCATGTAGGTTTTCAAACCTAGAGTTGGCCTTGGGTGCCCCAGAGAGGTTTCCACCCATGCCTATTTATTTTTTATTTTATTATTTTTTCTAGGAGGAGGAGGTGCTACAAAACTATGGAGCCTCCCATAAAATATAGTCCCTATTTATTGAAATTATAAATTCTTCCCTAGATAGGGCATTTTTGCAAACCTTAAGCCTATAAAAATTGAGAAGGAGGGGAATCCCTTGCTTGTCTATGGTTCTTATATGAACTCCGCCATTATCATAACTTGTGTCCACTTTGTAGGGTCCCATCCATATTTTCATTAGTTCTCCTTTGAAATCCTTAAACCTTGAGTCATACAATAGCGCCCAATCTCGTTCTCGAGTCTTTTCCTTAATACACTTGTCATGTCAAATATTCCTTTGAAACCTATACACTTCTATGTGAAGGAGTGTTTGCATCTTGAACTCGTGCAATCCATTTACTTGGAACAACCTCTCTTGTTGGGCCTTTGATATATCTAGGTCTCAATTAGCTGCCATCCTCAAGGTGTTGAACTCAAATTCAATTTACAACAGAGCTTTCTTCCCATAGAACAAGTCATAAGGAGTGAAACCTGTTGTTGTTTTCCATATAGTGTTGTAGGTCCACATAGATTCTACCAATCTGTGCACCCAATATTTTATGCTATTGATCACTACCTTTGTGAGGATATTCTCCAAGGCTATGTTTGTCACCTCCAGCTAGTCATTTTCTTAAGGGTGGTAGGCAGTGTAAGTCTTATGTTTTCTCTTGTGCCTCCCCAGCATATTTTCAATGAGATGAGATGTGAATTGTTCCCCCTGATAATTGAATACCTCTTTGGGGTATCCAAATTTATAGAACACATTCTCTCTTAGAAATTATGCTACCTTCTCTTCGGTTTCCACCTTCACAACTTTTGTTTGAGCCTACTTTTTCGGGTAGTCAGTTCAAACTATGAGAATTTTTTATGGCCAAATGGTGGATTAATAGGTCCAATGCTGTCCATGCCCCACTTTTTAGATGGCTCAAGAGCCACTTGAGGGTGAAAAGGAATCTCATCCTTTTATGTAGGTTTCCCCATTATTTCACACTGGTCACACCTGCTAATGTATCTTCTGGCGTCCTCGTGAAGGGTAGGCCAATATTAACTTGCTTGCAAAGATTTGAAGATAGTCCTTTTTGCAGAAAAGTGGCCTCCACAAGGGATATGATGGCATGTAGAGAGGACATAAAAAAATTCTTCCTCCCTCACACATCTTCTGAAAATTTGGTCACGATTTAGCTTGAAGAGATTTCACCCAATCCATGTGAAAGCGACGCTATTCCTTATGATATTTATCTTCTTCTTGCGTGAGAGGTTATGAGGGAACGTTTTAGCAAACAAGTAGTTATATATGTCAAAAAATCATGGTGATGGTGTTGATGTAGTGAATAGAGGTTCATTTTTCATCTTGTCATCCACCATTCCTTCTTCATCTACAGATAGAGCTAACCTCGATGAAAAATTTTCAACAACATTCTCCTTTCTAGGTTTATCAACAATGGTTAGGTCAAAGTAGTGTAATAGTAACTATTATCACAAAATTGGATTTTATAGGCTACCTGATTAGTCAACTTCATGTATATATTTCAAACCTAATATTTTGACTGAGGCTTAGCCTCCTCAGCCTCAGAGGGCTCTCTCAAGAGTTAATGATTTGGATAAAAATATATATGGCTAACTCTATTTAGGTAACAAACAGATAAATGATAGATGTAGGTTGAGAATCAAATTAGCATGTATACATTGGGCTTATGGAGTCAAAACAATTTAGTAATCTAGTGAATCTACTTAACAGGTAAGTTCAAGCATACCAGAGTTTTAGTCATGAGATACACACACATGAAACTGTAAAAACATAGTCAGTTCACTTATGTAGGAAGTTAGAGCATCGAAAAGATGAATTCTGAGTAATATATGTGAACACCACTACAATGAGATAATATAAGAGATGCAAATAGAATAGGAAAACACTAAAACTCCTTTTGAATCTAAAGTTGGTCAAGTAGAAAATCTTTGTATTAGCTGAAAACCAGTCAATTCACAATAAGCACAATTTTGCCAAAAATGTCCAACCCCTTACAAATTAGACCTCTTGGTCATTAATAGACATCCTACAACATGGGATGATCTACCTCTATGCTAGATACATCTAATTAATAACTACTGACACCTTTCATAACCATAAGACATGTAATTTATTACAAAAAGACACCTAATCTACTTAATAGTCGTAATGCAAAAAGGACTCAAATTGATTATTTCTATCTATAAAAACCTTATTTACCTAAATATACATCATTTCAAAGTGTATCATCACATGGTCAAATCTGGATGATGGGATTCATTTCTTCATTACCATTTTGCTGACCTCCACCAACATAGGAAACAGAACCATGTTTTTTATGCATAAGACCTTTTGGCAGTATTTGAACATTCTAACCATCATGTACCATTCATTTCATGGTCCTTGGATGTTGGAAGTTGGAATAACACATCCCATAGCTCCTCCCTAGCCTCCATATGTCGTAAAGCACTTTAAACACTCCTCAAAACGTTGTGATGTTCTGCACTACAAAAACACAACAGTTTCATAGCGCATTTTGTAGCGAGGCCATTTCAAGTTTTTATCCTCCAAAAACATAATTCTTTCCACTGCATCATTTTAAATACCCTTTAATACATCTTCCATAGTATATTTATTTTCTAACTTAGTCTTCAACCCTTTCAAAATTGATCAAAATAAGCAAGAAAAAAAGTTAGGGCAGTTTCGTAGTGCTTTCCCTTTTTTACACTAAATGTGGTACAAAACTGTTGAGTATGCAGATTCTTTAAAAAATTGCCAAGTGAATACCATTTTTACCTCAAAAAATCAAAACATAACCTTAATTTAATATTTACAATTCATACAAAGTGTAAACCCACTTCATTCTAACTTTCTTGAGGCACACATCCTTGCAATTTTTCTTGTTTTTTCCTGAAACATAGGTCATGGAACATATTCTATATCTCCTAATCCATGATGTAGTTTGAGAAAATGATGAACGTTTTTTTATGAAATTATTTTTTGAATAAAACCCTCTCTTTTTTTTTTTAAGCACATTTCCTGTTGTCAAGAAACTGCATTTGAAAAACGTGTAAAACAGGAAAACTTTGTTTCTGAAAATAGGGCTTCAATGAAATACTTGTATCTATCAACCGATAAGACCTATGAGAAACTTGAGAGAGGTTTTTATAACTAGGGCTCTAATGAAGACAAATTTATTTCATAATTTCAAAAAACTTTTTAATTTGGCAATAAACTGAAATTTAAGTTGACTGCTAAACAGTCATGTACAGGACAGTTTCGTAACAACCGTTTCGTAGCACATTTTAATTTATCAATTTCTACCACCTCCTAATGAATTTGAAGAAAATAAGATAATTTTTTGTAGCTAGGTATGTTATGAAGAAAAACCTTTTTCAGACTTCCAAAATTCATTTTCAGTTGCTCAGAAACTGCCTTTGAAGTTAACTTCTCAAAGTAAAAAAAACAAAGTTTTGTTGTTTGCACTATGAAACTATTAGCACTTTCGTAGCGCAAAATGACTTTATTCAACGTGATGCGCTACGAAACTATGGTTCTTTGGATAATTGGTTTGTTTTGATACAAAAAATTTGGGAAATGAAATGAATCCTAAAATGATGAATGTTAGACATGAAATAAATTTAAAGAAGGCTTTATTTGAAACTTAGGATGAGCTTTAAACTATAAAAAATCTAAAACCTTCCCTTGATCAAACCCAAATTGACTCATAAAACCCTATTTTGATCCATGAAATTTTGAAACCTTGTCAAAATGATGTTTTGAAATTTTTTGGATGATAACAGTGGCTCCACTTGGGTTAGTGTGCCCCTGTGGTACACTAAGAACCAATAGTTCTAGTGCTGCTATCCATTTTCTTGATCAAAACAGAAAAAAAAAACTTTGAAATTGTCAAGATTTCTCCTCAAGCTCTAATGGCCTTCACCTCGGGCTCAAGCTTGATGATCACTGCAGAAGAACCAAATATGTACCTACTGAAAATATGCGCAGTCAACTTTGATCTTATTCACACACTCCTACCTACCCTAACAACTGCAATTTCCATTTTTAACCTAAAAAACATGAAACTTCCAATGAAGCCAGTCATTGATCTTATTTGACACTTGAACCTTTTGACTGCACTTGAACCAACAGTAAGCATGGTACTGAAACAACCAAGGCAACATAAAATAGATCTGATCACCATAATGAAAATATAATTGACAATATGAACTGCAAAACTCTTCCATGTAGTTAGCTATAGGATCAAAGAAGACATGATTTGTTTGATGACTCTCATGACATTCTGCAGCTTTGGACAAGTCATGTATTCTTTTCTCAACCACACAAGATTTCAGTGGTGTGCTATCAAACTGTTATTCAGACTAATTTTCAAAAGCTATATATTCTTCCTCAATCTCAAAAGAGAATGGAAGCAACACCCTCTCTTTGTGGTTATTCATGGAAAGATTTTGAAAAGAATGATCACGATCATGAATACTATATGATTGTATTCTACCTTGTAAAATTTCAATGTCTTTCTCAATGTTCTTAGCAACTTCATCCAAAATTGAATCTTATCTTTTGACTTGCATTCAAATGATTTTAGATAAGAAGACAAGGACAAAGAAAATTTTCATCTACTTCCTCATTAATATGATCATCATTCCATTTTTTAAAGCCTTGAATTGAAGGAGAGTTTGCCACCAACTATGTTCTATCTATCCATTCTTCTAAAAACATAAACCAAAAATTTGCAAATGACTTAATGGATTTGATAGGAAAGAATTCAATCCATTGTTTACATTTTCCTTGAAATGAATCATAGAAAAATATGATGCAAACATCATCATGTTTGACTGTAAGAAGATCAGTAAAGTCACAAAAATTTGATATATGCTTCAAATTTAAACTCAAATCTTCTCCATTGAATTTTGGACCATTCCTTAAAAAATATGTATCCTTGGGAAAATTATTTGGGAAACCAAAAATTCCTGAAAAATATATACATGCATACCTTGAAACAAGAATGGAAACATATCAGCTCTTCATATGTTGAGTGGAATCACCATGAATCTATGAATTTTGAATTCTTCAAAAATGAATTCGCCAAGGTAGTTGTAGCCTCGAATAGATTCTGAGCTCCTGCTAGTTTCAGAAATTCATCTTCAAAATTTCAGGAAAGTATAATCTTCAATCTCTCGGTCGATGCACCAAAATGTTATCACAAAATTGGATCTGATAGGCTACTTGATCAATCAAATTCATGTAACTATTTCAAACCTAATCTTTTGACTGAGGCTTAGCCTCCTCAGCCTGAGAGGGCTCTCTCAAGAGTTAATGATTTGGATAAAAACATAGATGGCTAACTCTATTTAGGTAACAAGCATATAAATGATATATGTAGGTTTAGAATCACATTAGCATGTATACATTGGGCTTATGGAGTCGAAAAAATTTATTATTCCAGTGAATCTAATTAACATGGAAGTTTAGGCATATCAGAGTTTTAGTCATGAGATACACACACATGAAACTGTAAAAACAAAGTCAGTTCACTTATATATGAAGTCAGAGCATCTAAAATATGAATTCTGAGTAATATACGTGAACACCACTACAATGAGATATTATAAGAGATGTAAATAGAATAGGAAAACACTAAAAATCCTTCTGAATCTCAAGTTGTTCAAGTAGAAAATATTTGTGTTACCTAAAAACCAGTCAATTCACAATAAGAATAGTTTTGCCAGAAATGTCCAACCCCTTAAAAATTTGACCTCTTGGTCTTTAATAGACATCTTAAAACATGGGATGATCTGCCTTTAGGCTAGATACATTGAATTTATAACTACTTACACCTTGCATAACCATAAGACATGGAATTTACCAGAAAAAGACACCTAATCTACTTAACCGTCCTAATCCAAAAAGGACTCAAACTACTTATTGCTATGTATCACAACCTTATCTACCTAAATTTACATCATTGCAAATTATATCATCACGTGGTCAAATATGGATGATGGGCTTCATTTCTTCATGACCATTTTGGTGACCTCGACCAACATAAGAAACAGAACCCTGTTTTTTAGGCATAAGATCTTTTGGCATTCTTTGAATATTCTGACCATCATGTAGCCTTCATTTCATGGTCCTTGGCTGTTTGGAATTTGGCATAACATGTCACATAACTCCTCCCTAGCCTCTATATGTCTAAAATCACTTTAACCAGTCCTTAAAATGCTATAATGTTCTGCGCTACGAAAACAAAACAGTTTCGTAGCGCTTTTTGTAGCGCTGCAATTTCAATTTTTTATCCTCCAAAAACTGAATTATTTCCACTACATAATTTTAATTACCATTTAACACATATTTCATAGAAAATTGAGTTCCTAAATCAGCCTTCAACCCTTCCGAGTCTAATCAAAATAAGCAAGAAAATCAGCTACAATAGTTTCGTAGAGATTTTCTGTTTTTTTTACAATAAATGCGCTACGAAACTGCTGAGTATGCAGATTATTCAAAAATTTGTCAAGTGAAAACTGCCTTTGCTCCAAAACTCAAAATATAACCTTACTTCAGTATTTAAAATTCATACAAACTGTAAACCCACTTCATTCTAACTTTGTTGCAGCATTCATTCTTCATTTGCAATACATCCTTGTAGATTTTTCCTGTTTTTTCAAGAAAAATAGGTCTTGGAACAGAGCCTATATATTCTAATCCATGACGTATTTTGAGAAACTGAAGGAAGTTTTTGTATGCCATTATTTTGTGAATATAAACCTCTCTTCTTGTTTTTTGAAACACATCTCCTGTTGTCCAGAAACTGCATTTGACAAACATGTGTAAAACAAGAAATCTTTGTTTCTGAAAATAGGGCTTCAATGCAATCCTAGTATCTGTCAATTGATAAAAATTGTGATACAGTTGAGAGAGGTTTTTGTAACTAGCGATGTGATGATGAAAAAAATCTTTTAGAATTATAAAAATATATTTTATTCGGCCAAAAAATGAACTTGAAATTGACTGCTAAACAATTATGTATCGGATAGTTTTGTAATAGAAGTTTCGTAGCGCATTTTAATTTATCAATTTATACCACCTCCTAATGAATTTCAAGACACTGAGAGAGGTTTTTGTTTTTAGGTATGTGTTGAAGTAAAACCTCTTTCTTATTTCCAAAATTTGTTTCCAGTTGCTCAGAAACCGCCTTTGAATTTGACTTCTCAAAGTCAGAAAAAATAAAGTTTTGTTGTTTGCGCTACGAAACTATCAATGCTTTTATAGCGCAAAGTGACTTTTTTCAATGTGATGCGCTAAGAAAATGTGGTTTCTTGGCTAATTGGGTATTTTTGATACAAAAAATTTGGGAAATGAAATGAATCCTAAAATGATGAATGTTTGACATGAAAGAGCTTTAAAGAAGGCTTTATTTGAAACTTGGGATGAGCTTTAAACTATAAAAAATATAAAACCTTCCCTTGATCAAACCTAAATTGACTCAGAAAGCCCTATTTTGATCAATGGAATTTTATATTCTAACTTAATAATATATAATTAGATTAAATTATTAAATAAGTGATGCATGTAACCCACTCATTACTAAATAAGTTAATAATATAATAAGCACACAAAAAAAAAACTTACAGAAGCACTTAATAATATAATAATATAATACGAGATTATTTTTCTGGGTGATAACAGTAAAAACCATCTGATTATTCTAGCATTCACATATGGTTTGTTCATTAGATATTTTATGGATGTTTGGTTTGTCTATACAAAGGTCTGATAACCTGTGATATAATGTCTAAATTTGTTTAAAGCATGGAAAATGGCCAAAATTTCCTTTTCTGTGATAGTATAATTGAGTTCAGCCTTAGACAAGTTCTTATTGATGAAATAGATTGCATAAGTTAATTTTTCTTAGAACTTCCCCAATGCTACCCCTAAAGATTTTCCTGATGCATCTATGTGGATGTGGAAAAGAAGAGTCTCATTTGGACCTTGGAGAATGGGCGAAGTAGTTAAATTTCCCTTAATGAGCCCACATTATTGTCGACAGAGACTGGACCAAGTAAACTCAGAATATTTGGCCAACAAATCAAAGAGTGGGGAAGCCAAATTTCTGAAATCTTTGATGAAAATACTATAATAGTAGGCTAAACCCAATAAAATCCTGACATATCTCTGCTTTTGAGAAGAAGGTACCCTTTTGATGATGGTGATTTTGTTTGGATCCACCTATATTCCTGCTTGGGAGATTGAGTGCCCCAATAAAACTCGTCCTCTTTTCAAGAATTCACACTTTTCTGGGCTAAGGGAGAGATGCATCTCAATACATCTTATGAGCATTTATCCCAAATTGGAGAGATTCTTGGAAGTCACCCCAATAGGGTGTGAAATAATCCATGTACATTTCAACATATTCATGGATTAGTGTAGAGAAAATTCTCAAAATATCTCTGTCGAAGTGTGATATTCCCTTTTAGGAATTTCAACAATCTCGCCACTGAGGACGTTGTATAAGTGAACCAGTGCAAGAATAACACAATATAGGGCTTGGACCCTCAATAATATGTTGTATATGACTTAAATATAGAATGGAATTAGAAACAAATATCTCTAGCTATAATAAACATATCTCCCCAATTAAAGCCCCCTTCTTTTTCAAGTCTGTAAGAGGTGCTGCTAGTTGTGAGAACCCTTTCAGAAACTTTTGGTAATATGTGCATATGCCCACAAACCCTCTAAGTTCTATCACATTCCTAGGTTCAGGCCACTCTCTGATAGCTTGAATCTTCTCCTCATGCACCCTTACTCCATCTATCCCTATGATATACCCCAAATACAACATCTCTGTGAGGCCAAATTCACATTTGGAGAGCTTGGCATAGAATTTCCACTCCTTGAGGATATGTAAGACTGTCTCAATATGTTGCAAGTGCTCCTCCCAAGTGCGGATGTAGATCAGAATATCATAAAAAAATACCAATACAAACTTCCACAAATGATCCTGGAAGATATGGTTCATACAGGATTGGAAAGTTGCTAGAGCATTAGTCAATCCAAAGAGCATTACCAGAAACTCAAAATTCCCATAGTGACAACTCAACATTGTCTTGGGGATATCTTTCTCCCTCACCTTGATTTGATGGCACCTGGACCACAAATCAATCTTGGAGAAATATTTGGATCCCATCATCTCATCCATGAGTTCATTGATCCTGGTTATAGGATACCTATTATTCAAAGCCTTCTTGTTCAAGGCCCTATAATCAATGCACATCCTCAATGTGCCATCTTTCTTCTTTACCAAAGCCACCGTGGAAGAAAAATGACTCCTACTAGGCCGGATGTGCCCTAGTGCTAGCAAGTCTTGGATAAATTTTTCAATTTCATCCCTATAGGCTTTGGGATGTCTATAAGGAGTGGTGATTACTGCTTGTACCCCTTGTTCCAACTCAATGGTGTGTTCAAACCCTCTGTCAGGGGGTCTCCTTGGTGGGATATCTCCAAATACTGTAGAATATCAGTCCAAAAGGGATTGAATATCTAGATGCACCGGTGTGTCCTTTCTCTTCACCTCAAATACATCCAGCTCCACTACCCATGCAATTTCTCCTCTACGTAGATCTTCCTCCATCCTATGTGCTGAAACAACCTAAGGGGGATATGTGTTCATACCCCCAATCCTTTGCTACTAGCCATCTTCTTCTCTAGTCCATTCCATCTCCAGTGTTCTCCAGTTGGTGGTAACTCTCCCAAGAGTGACTAACCACTGGACTCCCAACATGGCATTTGTTTCTAGAATATCTACCACAAATAAGTGGGTTTTCAAGGTATAGGTAACCATAGTAATGTTCAACACTGGAACATACTCGGCACATTGTAGAGTCATGGCTTCTGGAACCAAAACTGAAAACCCATCAAAGTCCTCCACGTGAATCCCTCTCCTATGTACCAGCTGTGAATCAATAAAATTGTAAGTGGGTCCACTATCTATCAATACAGAAACTCTTTTCCCCATGATGGTTCCTCTTACTCTTAAGGTAAGATATTTTGGGACACCTCTTAACGCTGCAACAGCTCCTCCCGTCGGAGAAAAGTATTCTATGGGTTGTACAGTGCTGGCACCCTTCTTGGAGAAGGTATTTATAGGTTTTTCCTCCCCTATAACACATTTCTCCTGAATAGAGAGTGTCTCCCTTGGCCATGAATGGGTTTTCTACTGTAAAAAGGTTCTTGCCCTAGGAAAGATGTGTTGTAGATCTCTAGCTTTCTGCACAACTTCAAGGAGTGTATTTGGTTTTATAGACTTGACCAACCCTTGTAATGGTTTAGCCATCCCATTCAAGAACATGCATACCTTCCTGCTCATAGTGAGGTTGGATACCATCACTGAAAGTTGAAGATACTAAGCAATATAATCCTCAAGATCTCCCTCTTGCTTGAATTTAGTTATTTTGGCAAAGTGGACTTTCGGATCCCTTGGATCAAATCTCTTTGCTAGCTTCTTAGTAAAAGCTGAGTATGAAGTGATATGATGATTCCAAAGTGTGGTTAATCCATGAAACCACCAGTCTTGAGCCTCCCCTTCTAGATGCAATGCAGCTATCTTGATAGCTTCCATTTCCGAAACCTTGTGAAGCTGGAAGTATGTGTCCAACTTCTCTACCCATGCCTTTGCTATGTGCGTAGAGGTCCCATAAAATGTGGGCAAGAAGACCCCCACCATATTGTGTTTTAGGGCTGATGCTTGCATCAATTTACCTTCCCTTTGATGGGAATCATTCCTCCTTCCATCCTTGACCTGGAAAAACTCCTGAAAGCTCAGATGCTCCTTGAACCCTTGAGACTAGAGCTCACATTCTTCAAAATATTCTCCTAGAGAATCCTCCTTATCTACTTCAATTAAAAATGAAGGCATGGTGGACCGTTGTGATGGATTTGAATGTCTCATGCCATTTTAAATGTTGGTACTTGCCTTAGGGAAAAGCCCTAAACAGTATTCTCCCTGCCTCATCTCCTTGAGATCCCTTGCAATGTTCTATAGGGTTTAAAGCACAAGAATTGAGATGTATTCCTTCTCCATGTTGAAGATAAATCCCCCCCCCCCACAAGCTGAGCCAAGAGCAGAGCTATGATACCACTATGATATTCCTTTTTAGGAATTTCAGTAATCTTGCCACTGAGGACGCTGTATAAGTGAACCAGTGCAAGAATAACGTAGTCCAGGGATTGAAACCTTAAGAATATGATGTATATTACTTGAATATAGAATGGAATTAGAAACAAATAACTCTATCTATAATAAATATATCTCCCCAACTCAAATGTAGGAAAAGGCATCACAACCCCAGTACATCATAAAATAGAAATGTCGGAAGCATAAACAAGTTATTATTATTATGTAAATTTCATAAATAGATGGAATAACATACATCTCGATCTTTCATTCATTATATCATCAGAAATGAGAGTATTGAGATGTTTCATAAACACATTGCGACCTCCCAGCAAGGGATTCCGACAAAATAACAACACAATGTATATCTTTGTAGAAAATAATGTTGTACCCAGCTACTATGTATTAAGAAACATCCAACATGCTCAAAGAATAATAGACAATACAAAAATAGGCTCAAGACCCTCCTCAATAGAACTCCTGGGGAAGGAATCACCTCCTCCCTTCATGAAATAAGCTCAAATGGGTAGATCTAACCCTAGCTATTGCAGCTACTATAGAAATAACGCACTCACTAAGAGTGATTGCGTAGTTCAGGTTAGGGGATGGTTTCCTCAAGATATATAGGGAGAATGGAACTCAATACCTCCTCCTTGAATCTCCCAATTAATTTGCAACAACAATGGAACTAGAATTCCCACATGAGAACCCTTACACTAAACAGTGCTGCAACTACGACTAAACAACTGAAGATTGAAATAAATCATAAGACTGAAACAAGAAGTATGAATTAATGAATTCCCTTGCTGCAATTTCGTCCTTTTTATTCCAAGTGAGCTCCTCCATCCCGGGCCCCACACATTGGTGATGTAGCTTCCCTGAGAATCTTCCTCCTTCAAAACTCTGCTTCCCTAGAGGCTTTCCCTCCCTTTTTACAGCATTGGTTGACTTGGTCAACTATATTAGCTCCTTGCTTTTTCTCCTCTTCAAACTCAAGGGGCTTTATTTTATCTTCCTATCTCAATCCCTTTTGACACTGGAGGAGATTTTATTGTGTTTCTTACTTCTTATTTCAAAAATGGAGTAATTACAATGTTCCAAGTAGTTATGGCTAATTAAGAATGTCAAACAAAGGTAGTTGAATCATTTCACAACTGAAAGGGTACGACTTTGTAACCAAAGGTAACCCAAGTACAGGTGAAATTAGTCTTGTCGTGGTAGCCAGGGCTGATTAGGATCTAGTTATACCGACTGAACCCATCTAAGAAGGAAAATAACTTATTTCTTTCAATTCCATCTCAGACTTGATCTATAAAGGACAAAGGGAAATGGTCCTTCTTGGTGGCTTTGTTGAGTTCCCAATAATCAACATAGGTTCACCATTTTCCATTTCTCTTTAGGATTAGGACAAGAGGGGATACCCTCTCACTCTTTAATACATGATAAATTAAACATGCATCTAACAATTTCTACAGTTCTTCATGGACTATGTCTTTTGGAGCTCGGTTCATCCGCCTTTGGGGTTGGCATAAAGGCTTGCATCCTTCCTTAATGTAAATATGATGTATGCATACCAAGGGATGCACCGCGTTCATGTCCTTGTAATCCCAAGAAAATTCTTCTAGGTTTTCTTTCAAAATTTTGCATAACTACTCTTCTTCTCTATCAGAGAGGTTTGAGTTAGTTTGGATGAGACAAAATCCACAACCTTGGTGGTTTAAGAGGTTGAATCAACTGAGTGCAGTTCCATCCAAGGATGGGTATCAAATTCTTTGACTATATTTTCAAGCGGGATGTTAGTGAGGGACTTGTTTTGAATGACATGGTTAATGAGTTCATATTCATCAAGTTTCCGCCCTCTAAGAATAACATATATGGCACAAATTGGTGGAGTGTTGTATAATTCATCTTCTTCTTCATCTTTGTATTCATACTCCAACCATATATGTAGGTCATGGTCAATGGAAGGATGTGTTGGAGGATATAAGACTAGATATTCAGATGATAGCCATTCTTAATATTCATGTTTGTAGTCTGACATGTGATATAAGAATTGGTAGTGGCTAGCGAAGGTCTCCCTAAGATGAGAGGATATCCATTAAACTTTGTTTTTTGTTGGAGAACCAGAAAATCTGTAGGATACTCCCAAGATTCAATTGAAGCCATAACATCCTCAATCATTCCATTTGGAGTTATTATGGACCAATTTGCAAGTTGTAGAAATATTATGGTTTTCCTTAATGTCCCTTGGAGGATGATTTTAAGCATAGTTTCCTTGGTCATAACATTGATTGAAGCCCTGAGTTCAAAAAAATTATTGGGGACTATGATACCTTCTATGTGCACATCTACAAATGGATTTCTAGGGTCTAGGTACTTTCGAAATATCACCCTTCCCAACATTAAGTCAGACAACTCTCCTAGTACACTGATGGTGCAGGTATCTTTCTTCTTTCTTTGAGGTTTCTTGAAGCACTTTTCCTTGATGAGCCCATTTTAAATAGGAAAATCCTTGATGGCCTAGAGAAGGGGTATTTTTATAGATAATTTTTTCATTTCTCCGAGAAGTTTGATCTCCTGTGGGGTGTTCTGACTGGAACGGATCAAGCGCTCATGAAATGGAGGTTGTTGGATATGAGTGTTACTTTATTAATTTTCCTCATCAACCTATACTGGTGGATATTATGGGTGCTTGTATGGGAATAATATTCCTAACTTGGGATTAATCTCCTATATCTCCACAACAAAAGTTGGATAAGATGTTTCTCCACTACAAAAATATTGTACCTTCATTTTGTTTAGGTTTGGATTGGGATGTGCAGGTATTTGAGACAACTTCAGGGGAGTAGCATGAGTAAGATAAGGTTGAGATTGGGGTGGATGGATTAGAGTGCGTGGTTGATAATTTTGATGTATCCACCCTTGGCATGGGTTTTTTCATTGAGGTTCTTGTGGAACATAATGATCAAAAACTTGGTTCACAGGCTGAGGATGATATGGAGGATTGTAATGCCAAGTAGGAGGTGTAGGCCTGGATGGAGGAGTTGGGGTGTACCAAGATTTCATAGGTGCATTCTGATTGTTGTGATAGTAGGAGTAATATGCACCTTTCTATTATGCGGATAAATCCTTCTTGCGAACAAGAACGATCTCCCTAGTACCCTAAGGATATCTAGAAACAAACAACCAAATTCAAACCATTTTATCTAGATCATTTGTGATTCAGAAGTATTAATAACAAATTACGATGACATGCCCCTGCTTGAAGTCCAATGATTGTCGAAATATTCTATTTAGTCGCTCCAAAATATGTCACTTCAGCACGTAAAACCTACAATAAAAAATAGATAAAAGAATTTAAAGCACCTGCAAGATATAACAATTGAGAAAAAACTAATCTATCTCAGTGATCAAGGAATATAAGAATTGAATTACTCAAATAGAGACATGAACAATTCAATGAGAAAATGGAATCCATTTGTATTAAATTATATAATAATAAGTAACCTTACAACATTTATCCTTGATGTCTACAGGTTCTTCCAGGTTCTGAACAATCGTCCTCTCTAAGATTGACAAACCTTCTTCTCTCTGAACTACCATGAAGTTATGGAAATGAGTGTGTGATCATTATCATATAAAAAATAGCTAGTATAGAGAGTGTGCTCTCTTAAGAATTTCTTCAGCAATTACCAGATATGTGTCTCTAACCTTGAGACTGAAACATGAACACAATTTATAGCGAAATGCAGGTAGTTTCAGTTCCATAAAGAGGGGGATGGATTCCTCTCATGAAGGGATTTGAGCTCCATATACCAAGGGATAAACTCCATGAGTGAAGGGATAGAGCTCATAAGTATAGGATAAATCTCGAACTGAATGCACTTCTATAAAATTCCAGCCTTCCAGTTGGGAGAATGTTCATCTAGTTAGGCTTCTAGAACTTAATTTTTTCTTTATTTGACTGTTTACAAGGATTCGTAGGTTTTATAAGAAAAACATACAGGATGTGCCATAGGCTATAGAGAAAATATACGTGGATCCACAGGCAAGGACTAGGAGAAGTGCAAAGTTAGACTTGTTAGGGTTTTAATGAGATTTTCTCCAATTCCAAGACTTGGTTGAGGAACATTAGGCTTTTGACCTCCAAGGGAGCATAATATAGGTAGTGATGAACTTATATAGACATTAAAATCTCATGGTGAAAAAATAACATGTAACACTTGCATACCTTGCTAATATGACTGATAGCCATGAGGCCTTCTCTGGTTGATGAAACAAAGTTGATCTATTCCAACCTCTCCACCTTGATATACAACCTTAAGTCGAGGTAAGGAGGGACACTTTTCTGTCACATGATTCTCCTCACAGACTAAGGAAGCCTCTATGGCCTTTAATGGACATTAATTTTTAGCATGTTTTTTAGTACATCTACGACTAAATATAGCCAAGGCTCTGTCCACTTCCTCTTGATTCCTCTTGATCTTCATTTTTTCCATTTGCAAGGCAAAGGTGTTCAACATGTCACTCTTGAGGTCCTCCAACATAATTCCAAACTCATGCTTGATGGAGGTGGAGAGGAAGGGGTATTGGTTATACTTTGGCTAGGTCTGCCTTTCTTCGTAGCTTCCCTACAATGGTTCTTGAAGACAATTTTTATTGTCTCATAATGCAGCTAGTATATATCTCCTCATGATAACATATTAAGGGTGTCTATCACCTCCTCCCTCATCCCTCAAATAAGTATTAGTTTAAGTGATCTGGGATCAAGGGTACATTTGTATCTCTTATAGTATAACTGGAACCTCTCATCATAGTCCAGTAGGTATTCATCAGGCCCTAGAGTAATCTTGAATATTTCATATTTAGTTTCCTTGGAAATACAATATTCCATGTACTTGTTTTTCAAGGCTCCTTGCATCCTTTCCCAGGTAGTGATGTTGTTTCTAGGTAGACCAATGAACTAGTGCAAGGTTGCATCCTTAAGGGTAGATGGGAATAGCTTTATCTTTTGATCATTTGAGGCACAGTCATAAGTCCTACAGACAATAACTAATTCAAACATGAACGTGTCAGGGTCTTCATAGGTAGGTCCATGGAAATATGGAAGGGATGAGGGGCTAATGTTCTTCATTTTAGTCTCCCCATCTAGCTCTCTAATGGGAAAGTATCCCCAGGCTTCAGTTTCAGCCACGGTTTGAATAGGTGAAGCAAGATCCTCTGGTGAAACAATATTTTCTTCTTCTCCAATAGGTCCTTCAAAATTTTCAGAAGGCTCACTTATGGTGTGTTGAACCTGACAGCCACTGAAGAAGAGTGAAGGGTTACTATGTGGTGATGTGGGGGTTTTAGGTAACAAATTTTCTTGAGTATCCCTACTCTTACAAGGCATGAAATAATTTTTTTTTTTCAATATTTTTGAAACAACATGTAGAAGTGAAGCAGAAAAAAATGCTAAAACAAAATAAAAGCATCTATTAGACACCTCCCCAATAATGACACCAAAAAGTGGTGAGCCCTAGTATTTCACCAAGAATGCTGCAACTCCCAAAGGCTACCATATTTTACTTTATCAACCTAGGGTTCATACAAACTTGGATATAATAGTTCTATATACATACCAGATGTATTCTACTCATGTGATCCTCTTCTAAGCTCTACAAAAGGGGTGCTATTTCTAGGGTTTCTGAATGAAGTCTATCACACTTGTAAATTTATACCTAGGGATACAAATGATTCAAAGCTAATACTCTATCAACATGAAAATAACTATTCTACATCAAGGAAGTACATCTAAATACTCCTCAATGAAAGAAACCTACACATTAATCTATGGTAAGAAATCGAAGAAAACTAGGTGTCTTGCGTGAAGTAAATTTCTGATTTGAAATTGCATAAAATAAGCTAACCTAATAACACTTTTCTGGGCCAAATTTATAAAAAAAAATATTTCTACATCATTTTCTATCTATCATTATTTTAATCATGCAGGTAAACATGACCTAAGTATGCTTGTAAATGTATTGTTTTGTAACTAGGAGAAGAAAGTGATAAGGTGGCTTATGAAGGGCTTGAAGTAATAGGTGCAAGGCTGAACGTGTTTTGGTTGATTTTTTAGGTATTGATGATGTGGATGGTGGTTTTGGGGTTTAAGGTGGGGCCCATAGGTGCGGATACAAGTGCTGCTATAGTTTTTCTATAGTCCTATAGGAAATTCCTAAATTTCTACATGAAATAGTCCGAGGGAAATCCGAGGCCAAAAATCAGTGAGAAAATATTAAGGAAGGTGGATTGAAGGTGTGTTTTGATGAGTGGAAGGTTGAAAACCCCTTGTAGAAGCTCAGAACCTCCTTATAAGTTTTTCTTGAACCTCTAGGGTTTTCCCATGGTACAAAGGTGAAAAATATTAAAACATGGTTGATGGCGCTTTTGATGAAAATAAGGATTATGAAAGGTGTGAAATTAATTTGAAGGTTCTCATGAAGTCCTCCTTGGTTGTGCTACTTGAATCTGCAAGAAAACTACCTATTCATGCAACCAATATTGACAAATTCATGATTAAGGAAATGGAAAAAATGTGTTGAATATGGAAATAAAACCTACTTTCTACTACAAATAGAAATCTAACTCAAAATTCTAAACATGTTCATGGCACTACAATAACCTTACTATTTATTCCAAGAAATAATAAACTAAAAATAAATTTTGGCCTTTGCAGAAGGCCAACCCTCCTCAACCTCCAATAAAAGAGATGAGAGAGGGAGGCTTGCCACACAAATTTCTGATTTTATAGACTATTCTATCAACATGTAAGAAAACTTAATCTACACCAAAGAAAAATGGAATCAACCTTAAAATAGTGAATTTAAAATTAAGAAAACTAGCTAAGTACTTAATAAAACTAGGTACAATGACATAAAAGTAAATAATGAATACACAAGAGAGAATAAGGACAATGGATTGAGCCCTAACCCACAATCCTATCCCTCTAAAAATAGATCACAAAGGCACAATATGAATACTTATTTTGTTAGAGAAAATAGTCTCATTATATCAACATGAATGTCTCAAAAACCTATTACACGAGCTAAGAGTCTCTTAGCTTCCTTCAAAATTTTAATCCTAATGATATATTTCTCAACCCTATTTAACCTAGAGGGTAGCTACCAACAACTCCGTAAAAATTAGGTGATGTGTCAACGTTGACTGCAAGTGAAGTGTAGATTTGGTACACACGATCTTCAGTTTTCTTAGCTGCCTTTGATTTCAAGTTGTTGGACAGAATGTCGAGGATCCCTTGGTTGGATTTGGGAGATAAGGAGGTGAAAAATAACCTTAAAATATATCCATGTTGTCTACTCCAAACTTTAATGGCAAAATATCGATAAAAAAACTAATATATTTGTTATTTTCCTGCATTTAACTCATGTTACGCATTCGAAGTATGACAATCCTTAATCACCATCTACCCTAGCAACATAAGACCATAATATAATTAAATGCAAAAAAAATAGACTTAATAAGGCAAAATGGTGACTATTAACCCCTCCAAATGTACCTAATGATGGAGCTCATCACCTACCCCACCTTTCTCTAGACAACTTTTCTTGCGGAGATCAGATTTCGTCGAGTAAGAAGTATTTTAGAGGGCTATGTGGAATAATTGATTTAAGAATTTTTTGAGGATTTAGACCACCTATAGTATAGAGGTCATTTTCTTGAATATGTCATGTTTTTTTGAATTATAGTAGCATATTAATATAGTTCTTTTGCACTTGGCATTATTGCATTAGGGTTTTTCTTGTTGTTTTTTTTCTGCTTTTCTCCTATCATCCTTTTGTAATTTGAGTCATCATTGTGCCCCCTATGAATTTGTTGTAGAAAATTCATGGCCTTCATCCATGTTGAGTAAAAAATATGATTGTTAAAAGAAATATTCATGCTTCACATTAATCATCAACCCAGGGAAAGTCTGTTTATTTCAAGAGAGAAATCAAAGTATATGCGAGTGAAATCATAGGTTAACTATTATAAATTGTTGCTAGAAATACTATATAATTATCCAAGTTCAATCAATCAGTCCAAAAATAAACTGTGAAATACTTCAACTCAATCAAAGAATGAAACTCTAATATGAACTTATGCAGAAATTAAACACTCAACGCTAAAACAAAAAATATTTTGCAACTAAAAAACAAGCTTAATGAATTGAACAACGATAGAAAAGAAATACTTGATATATTGAATAGCAATCACCTCTTGAAATTTTGAAATGGAATTCTCTATAATTCAATTAATAACAACATTCAAAATTGAACAACAAACCATACGTTCACACTTACTATGGGTAAATCTAAAGAAATAAAAATGTGCAGAATTGAAAAACAACTACTTAACCACACTGAAATCAATCTAATAAATGGGAAAACATTACTCAGCAGTAAAGGAATACTAATGATAAAATCAACCTGATTGAAAATGAAATCGGAACACACCACACTTGAAATTAATTAATTGGATTGTAATTATACAAAGTGTAAGAATAACTAATTTGTGAGAATCAGTAACTAAACATATAACACAAAATAGCAATAGACCTCTAAGGGACCAGGCCCGAATCCTCCAAAAATTTTCTACCAAGAAATACTCGGAATCCACTTGTAACGAAAATTCTAACTCGTTCATTAATGAATAGAACATGTACATCATCACGAGTTCAAAGACCTTGTTTGAACAAATTTTTATTATAGAAAATCACAATATATAGAAAAATATCTCTCGTTCTCTTTCACTTACCTCCTTTTATAACATTAAGGAGAAACAAAATACAGAATAGTGAATCCTCAGGAACACGAAATCCTAAGGCTTTATATCAATCCATCGAATGATTCAATAATAGACATGTCGTTCCATCTCTTCCTGATTCACAATAACCAGACGCGATTTCATTTTTTTTCTTGAGTGTTGTTGTTTGGTCATTTGGTCAGTAGTTGGTTCGTTCGTATTTCCTATCAATAAAGACATCAAAAATTATTTTTTATACTTTTAAACACATTGTTTATTAATAATTTGGTTTACCCTACTTTTACACTATTCTCCTTTGATTTATTTCTAAAATGAAGGAAACGATATAAAATTTAATAATAAATCAAGCTAAAGATGTGGGTAAAATGTACCTTTTCGATGGCCCAACATACTCCCTTTCTTACCTTTTTTCATGCCCTCGTGAAAATAGATGATGGAGGTGTAGTTGAGTTAAGGAATAAGCAAGATATACCTCTTCCCTATAAAATCTAAAACCATGCTTGTGTTTCACTTTTGTAAATGCCAACTTTGTATGTCTCTCTAGAAATTCATAATCATGGTTGTGATCTTCGGGAGGGTAACATATTATGGGGAATCTATATCTGCATCATATCCATGTAGAGCCCATGTTTAAATTAAATTTCTATACATATAAAAACAAAAAGCAACAACTTTAAAATTCGTGTAACCAAATGGCTCTTTATTCTTAATGTTATTGGTAGAGGCTTGCCATATTTTCTTAGGTGCTAATAAAGCATCCCCCTAAATATCCTGGAAGTATGATTTTCCGTTATGTACAATATATTTTTGAATTGGCCCTATCTTGGCTATCACTCCTTCATGTTTCATAAACCTCTTATGTTGAATGAACAAATGTAGGGGTTTTATAGGTTCCCCTCTAACCCATAAATCTAACCCATGTTCCCTTTTCTGGAAGATATTGTAGGCCTTAGCCCATCTAATATTTTTTTTAGCAAAATATATAAAATCTTGAAACTGAATGTCCCCAATGAGGGGACTAGGGTTACTATCTATTTCATATTCTAAAATTAAATTGTGAAAGTACAATTCGAACAGAAGGTGTTGGACCTGTTCATCTTATTCGTTACAACACTAGAAAAATTTTGCAGTGGACTTAAATGTAGTAGGCTTCCATTCTCTAAAAAATTTGATATTAAAAAACAAATAAATTTTCACTAGAAATAAGGAATAATTAGTGGTGAATGATCTGCAAGAGAACACATTTGAGAAAAGAGAACAAAGAACACTGGTTGGTTTCTTAACCTGTTCCAGTTGAGCCTCTGCCCTTTTTACTTTCGCTCTTTCTTCCCTAAGTTGGGCAAAGGCTTCATCTTCAGCTATAGTAAGGTCATCAATTTTTTTTAGTAATTCTTGATGTTCTTGCAAAGGCACTACTTCCTTCCTATACCTGACCAATTCCTGCTGAATTTGAATCAATTCATTGTGAAGCTTTTGATTGGCATCTCTTTGTACCAAAGGGGTATAAGGAGGTGTTTCCTCTGTTTGGGTTTATTTTTCATCTTTAAATGTCCAATCAGTCTGCATAGAGACTTCAGTTGTCTCTTGGGGATTGCAGTCATTACCTTGTACAACAAAATCTACATTATATATCATTTTTGAGAACCCCTCATACTTAAAACATCTACATTTTTTGAGACAAATCTGTTTGGGTTACCTTTGGTTCAGTTTGAATGCTAATTTCCTATGTGGAACATAGTTGTATTTGGATCTCCACAATATCTAATTCCTTTTTTTTCTTCTAGGTCTTATCCACCTCTTTCAATCATTCCCTTAACTATTTCACTATTTTTCTCAATTCTATACATTTCCTGCGCATTTTTCTCAACTTAGCCCAAGCTGATTTTTCCTTCAAAGGGGTTATGGAAAGAGAAGGTGCAACAATGACTTTAGGTTCATATGGTATTGTCCCAATATTATGGTTATCATTTAGTGAAATAATGTTTTCTTCAGGCACTAAAGAGGTTGTGATGACATTTGTAATATTCCCAAATGGGGAAGCAACAATATATGAACACAAAACTGGAAATAGCAGTGAATAAATCAACACACCATGATATGAGAAAAATTTACAACCATGTTATTAAACATATCATCAAATAATAGGTGGAATATCTTGAGGATTTAGTCACTCAAGCAATATAAAACAAGCCTCCTCTAAGAAAATATGTCAATATATGTAAAAATATTTCCATACAAGTGCTAAGAGCCATGGTAGTGCATTTTTAGGGCATGAATATTATAGACATGATATATAAATATAGATCTCCTGTTATATAGATCAAATAATGGAAGGAACATATATTTAAGCTCCTAATCACATTTCCAAGGTAACCCGAAAAGGGTTTCCTAAAATACACAAAAATGCAGAAATACAAATATGGCCCTATGACTGAATAATCTCTGCAACTTGATAGATTATTAGGAGGCTTCTGATCTGATTTGGGAATGTATGAAAAATCCTCCTATATATTCTCCAAATTGGAGGTTGATCCCCTCACTAAAAATCTATCTCCCCCAAATAGGGCTCCAAACCCTTCACTGCAACTACACACTGAAATAACATAGTTTCTTCAGAAAAATGTTTTGTGAATTATAGCAGTACCCGAGCCTGATGCTAGATGATGAAATAAATCTTAGGGGTTCACTTTTCTTGTCTCTCAATGGAAGGAACTTTCCTCGAATAGAAATAAAGGAAGGAAATCACCCAAATCAACTCTCAACTGCTGCACCATGCAAAACAACACAATACTCTCCAAAAACTGCATTGTACCACAAGATTGAAGCTTGGTATGAAACGTGAATATGGAAATGTAGTGAAAAACTCTGCCAAGAGATTCTTAATGGAAGAGTTGGGATTTCTGATTAGGAACACTCGGTGCTAAACAAAACTCAATCTCTGCTAAAAATCTAGAGAATGATATATGTCTAAAGAGACCATATAATAAAAAACATTACATATCATAACATGAATAATATGGCTGCTATCCTCTTTCTTATATAATAAATGAAATTTCTAACCCTAAGCCCCATTAATTTATGACACTACTTCCATGGAATGTGTCTCCATATAAAACAATGTTGTCTCTCCATATATGTCCACTCCTCCATGATAGTCCTATTGATTTGGCCAAAGTTGACCCACTCCACATGCTCTAGCCCTTGTTCACCCCTTAGGGTGCTTTATTAAGCTTTAAAGATGATCCACTTTCACATAAGAAGTGGTTTTATTCATAATAAAGATATTTATGTGTCTCCCTACCCATTTATTCATCAAACAAGAAATTAAAATTAGATTTTAATATTCCAATTAGTTGCATGGTAATTTAGGAATATTACAATCCTCCCCTCCCAAATGTTTCTTGTCCTCAAGCAACTGTAAGGATATATCTACAAGATATGGTGAACCTTCATCCCCATGTGAAGCTCCATCCTCCAAGCTATCATCCATATAAAATGAATCACCCTATATAATGTAAATTCAAAGAAAGACTCGTCCCATGTGAGAGGCTCCTCCAAAGGACATAAATCAATCATATGGAACCCTTCATAAAGACACAAGTGATATAATGTAGTAGCCATATAATGTCTCATGCTCCCCTTGAAGCATGAATAAATGTGGGAAGTTTCATTCCCAATGGACACATCCAACCAATGTGCCATCCCTCCAATCATGACCCCGAAAATAATAAGAACATCATCAACATATGGGATCACACTCAAAGTCATGCTAGCTTCCATATGTAGTAATGGAGAAGGAAAATGGTCCCTCAAGTGTAACCAATGCACTTTTACTCTTGACCGCATGAAAATAGGGCATGATGAGTGGTTTCCCAACCACTTTCTTGCTTCCCCAATCTACTCACAAGCTTGGAGAAGGTGTATGGTGTATGGTGGAAACTAAGCATACCCTGCATAAGATATCATCTTCCCAATATCTTGTAGGGAGTGGTCATCATCAATGCTTATTATGGCCTCAAGTAGACCATGAATTATAGAATGAAAATTTCCCCTTCTAGGATAAATTCCATGAACATGTATGATAAAGAAATGAAAATACATAATAAATGAATCATGATTTATAGAAATGCAATCTTTACCATGTACTTGGTTCAAGCTAGTACGGTGGCTCATAGATGGGCCTCCTCTCACTCCCAATGAAAAAGGGAAGTGGTTGTGATAAATCTAATAAATATTCATGTCTCTCCTCATCCTCCAAATAATCCATGAATTTCCTCATATGCTGGTGCATATCCTCTTTGAAGCCTTCCCAAATGAATCCCTCCAGGATAGTACCATATGCTCTTATAAAAATAGTGGGTTTGGAGAGAAAACCCTCATATGATGCATTTAGTATCTTCTCCTTGAGATTATAAGCTCTAGTAAAGAATACTCTACTCTAAAAATAGATGACCCCATCTATCACTGCATATCGCCCATGAGATAACTGGTCATCAAGCACTCTGCATGAAAGCGATCCTCGGAGTATTCCACTAATAGCTTGGGTCTCCAATAAGGGTCAATACTCAATAATGAAAACACTGTTGATATATCATGTGAAGCACCTGTCATATTGCTACCTTCTACTTTGACATCTCTCATGCCAAATTCATACACCAGAAGATTGCAATATTTCCTCTGTTGCTCCTGCTGCATTTTTTCATGCTCTAAAAAAAATGGAAGTTTTTGGAGACTAACATTCCATGAGAAGCTATCACCCATCAAAAAATTTCTGATTTTGGCCAAGGTAAGAATGTATGGCCACCAAAGTCTACCAAATGTGGAATATTCCTTCCTATATGGAAGTATCTTCTGATTCTCCAAAGCTATAGAGTGGTATCCTTGTAGCCGGTGCCATCCATCCTCGAAATATCTTCTCTCGAGGTAAGATGTTTGGTGAGAGTGGGTAATAGTGATATTAGGAGAACGTTTCCCTCCTTCTTGAGCCTACCCTAGACTCTCTACGCTGTGTCCAGTATTCTGAAGGTGCTCACCCCTCTCGAATCAATGAGTGGTGCAACTAGATGCGAACCATCTCCCATCATCTCTTGATCTGGTGGTCTCCGAGGTGGAATGCCTCCATGTAATGAGACATCAATATCAAGAGTAGACTGTATCTATGCATGGACTGCTTTTTTCTTGCTCTCACTGTGAAAATTAGTCTACCTCTTCTGTGCATCAATCTTCTGAAATATATAGGGGTGTGTGTTCCTAATCATATGATTATGGTCTTCCTCCCTATCCTCTTCTTCCTTCTTCAAGTTCTCACAACCTATCCATGATGGCACATGTTTCTCAAGTATTGTTCCCTGATATCTGCATGTGATATTTTTTGGATCTTCTTGCAAACATACAAGGGCTCCTCTCATTGGATAAATTGCTCCATCTTCCTGTCCATGAGGTACTAGATCTGCTCCTGATGTGACAATGTTGTTACCTCTTGCCTTCTCTTCCCCTTAATCATGGGTGGAGGCTACCTCATCATCATAAAGAGGCCCTTTGCCTTGATCCTCTTTTAAAAAAGAGATCTCCATGTCTTTCTATTGAGAAGAGATCTCTTCTTGAAGTGGAGATATTGCCTCAAGAAAGGTATTTTGCAAGTTATTAACCCCCTCAATAGTTTTCTGAAATGGAGTTGGGTTTATAGATCCTTCCAACCCATGCAAAGGTTTTGTTTTTCTAGGTTTTTCTAGATCAACCAAGGATGTTTTAGAATGTTTTTCATCAAACCTTTTCACTATCGTCCTAGTGAACCTTGCATAAGTAGATATAATTGCATTATTTAATGAAAAGGATTCAAATAACCAGCAGGTATAAGCATTACCTTCAAGATGTGGCACTTCTACTCTAATTTATTCCTCTTCTGAAACTTGATGTAGCTAAAAATATGTGTCTAGTTCCTTGACCCAAGCCTTGGTTGTGCTCTTTGGTGACCCATCAAAAGTAGATAGAAATAATTTACCCAAATCATGTTGCTTACACCCTTTGCTTCTATCATGGTTGCTAGGTATTCTATTCTCCTTGATCTTGCAAAAACCTTGGAATTTTAGATGATCTATGAATTTTTTAGATTGGGATTCATACTCTTGAAGATAGTCACCAGGAGTCTCCTCCTTTGGTATATCTCATTCCTCCATTTCTCTTTCTATGAATATAGTCATGGTAGATCATTGTAGATATGATTGTGTGGCTGAATTCTCACACCCATAATATGAAGAAATGAAGCTTTCTTCATACGTAAATATTCTTGAGGAATCGTAATGTCTTTCCCTCCTCATTCCCTTGATTTTTCTGTTAAGCTCATGCATAGTTTGGAGAAGAAATTATGAAAAATTATTTCCCTCCATTTCTCCAAATAATGGAGACTTTCCTTTGTATATTCTGTAAGCCTTATATTTTCCGTGAGAATATTCTTTTTCTTATAATAACATAGATGCAATGTCTTCATAGGTTGAGCCAAGATTATGCTCTGATACCACTGTAATATTCACAGATGGGGAAGCAGCAATATATGAACAAAAAACTGTAAATAGAAGTGAATAAATCAACACACCATGATATGAAAAAAATGTACAACCATATTATTAAAAATATCATAAAATTACAGGCACAATATCTCGAGGATATAGTCACTCAAGCAATATAAAACAAGCCTCCTCTAAGAAAATATGTCAATACATGTAAACATACTGCCATACAAGTGCCAAGAGCCATGAAAGAGAATTTTTAAGGCATAACAGTTATAGAAATGATATATCAATATTGACATATTGTTATATATCTCAAATAATGCGAGGAAGAGATATATAAGCTCCCAAGCACATTTCCAAGATAACTCGGAAAGGGTTTCTTGAAATACACAAAGATGCAGAAATACAAATATGGCCCTAGGGATGAATAATATTTGCAAATGGATATATGATAGGAGGTTTCTGATATGATATAGGAATGTATGAAAAATCCTCTTGTAGATTCTCCAAATGGGAGGTTCATCCCCTCATTGAAAATCTATCTCCCCCAACTAGGGCTCCAAACCCTTCACTGCAACTGCACACTGAAATAACGCAGTTTCTTTAGATCAAAACTGAACTGTAACTAATAGCATTACCCTATCTTCATGCTGGATGAAGAAATAAAGCTCAAGGGTCCCCTTTGCTGGTATCTCAATGGAAGGAACTTTCCTCCAACTTAAATCAAGCATGGAAGTGACCCAAATCAACTATGCACTACTGCACCCTACAACACAACACAATACTCTGCAGAAACTACATTGTACCACAAGACTAAAGATTGGTATGAAACCTAAATGTGGAAATTTAGTGAAATAATCCTCCAAGAGCTTCTCCATGGAAGAGGCTGCATTCCCGATCAGGAACACCTAGTGCTAAACATCACTCAATCTCAGCTAAACTCTTAGAGAGGGATATATGCATAAAAATTCCATATAATAAAAACAATAAAATATCATAACATAAATAATATGGCTACCATCCTCTTCCTTATATAAGAAATGAGATTTCTAACCCTAAGCCCCATTCATTTATGACACTACTTCCATGCAAGGTGTCTCCATCTAAAACTGCGTTGTCTCTCCATAAATGTCCACTCCTCCATGACAACGTTGTTGATTTGGTTATAGTTGACCCAGTCCACATGCTCTAGCCCCTATTCACACCTTAAAATGATTTCTTAATCTTATAATATGATCCACTTTCACATGAGAAGTGGTTTTATTACTAATAAAGATATTTTTGGGTCTACCTACCCACTTATTCATCAAAATAGAAAGAAAAAATAGATTTTAATATTACAATTAGATGCATGCTAATTTAGGAATATTACAACATTGATATCTTAGTTGGGTGGAGAAATGTTTTATTCAGGTGTCAGAGGATTTGTATCAACATTTATGTCTTGGTCTAATAAAACAATATCCCCTTACTGATTTTCAAACTCAGAGGCTCTCTCTATCTAGCATTCCTTATTCAAAAATTCATTATCAGAGGGAGATAAATCCCTCACATCTTGAAATTCATAAGTGGAAGGTATAATTTCAGTGTGTCCACAACTATCAGCAGAGAAAAATTGGTTCGAAAGATTACTCTAATCATATTATTGTTCAAATGGGTTCCAAGCTTCACAAGATGCTCTCATCTGTTCTAATACTTTAGCCATTTCCTCCTCATAACCCTATAAAGGTGCATTTTGTGGGCTCAGAGGGGGTGTATAGGATGCATTTGGAAATGCTGAGGTATTTTGTTGTTGTTTTATTCTTTCAGACTGTCTCCATGTTACTGGACCTGAGGTCGAGACACAGGTTCTCTTCTCTCTAGCTTTCATAGGGACTGCAATTTCTATTCTTGGATGCTCAATTCCTGGTCTACCAAGGTTTTCTTCAAGGGCAGGTAGGGAAAGATTGAAAAAGCTATCCCATTCTAGTTGATGTTTGTTTAATTCATGAAAAGTAATCAATTTTATTAGACTATGATGGCTGACAACTACCTAAGGGCTTTTAGCTTTCCAAATTTATACAACTGTGTCATGCAATATAGAATTCAAGAAAAAAGGTAAATTAACTAAAATATTTTTTTTGAGTACAACTAACAATTGGAGTTGACGAAACTTTAACACATATTGGCATCCATCACATGTGATATACATTTGGATGATTACTACTAGTTCTCACCAAGGCTACTTCAAGGATGGAGGGTAAATACATTTTCCTTTTCATACCAACTGCTCATGTGTGTCCTCATATACTGAAATTGCTTCTTTTATGAGGACATGTTTATCACTCTACTTCTTCCCTTCCATTGGAAGTCTGGAGACTTCAAAAATTACTTCTTCTGAGACTGTTATAACTCAGCCTTTAACTATGGTATTCCCTTCCCATAGGTTCTGTAGGAATTCAATTGCTATCTTCGTATTGAACCCTTCTAACTTGTTCAGATATGAAATCCAACCAGATTGTTGGAGAAAATTTTGAGCCAATTTTCTAACTTGAAATATTGTGGGTTCATTGAGAACAGAGTTTCCACCCATGGCTTTTGTGCTTTCAGAATTGATTTCTTCACCCTTCTACATGTGCTTCTCTTGGATTTGTTCGTTAAAACCAACACAAATACTGTATACAACTCTTATAAAATTTATTATTAGAAAGGTCACTGCATGAAGTTAATGAAATGATTTTATTGTCTAAATAGACTATTGAACTAAGTCTCATAGTTAATTTGAATGCATGTTTATTATAGATATTCGTACCCCCTCCAATGAGATAAGGGCATCCATGGCCTTTAAGCACAAGAAAATAGGAAGGGTGACATAAATCATGAATGCACATGAAACAGAAGTCAAAGTCTGGAAATAATCACAAATGTATATCAGATGGAAATGACCAAAAAAGCAGAAAAAAAGAGGAGCAATTATTATGAAAAATATTTTCTATTTTCACGACATAATATAATGAAGGAGTGATAGGTAAAATATTATGATGAATATCTATTCTCAAATATGCCCTTGGAATGAATTCAAACTAACTATTTTTTCAAACGAGACTTATGTAATTCGAAAAAATACACACCTTTTTCTTTTATGCAGATCTTCTGGCATTATGTAATTCGAAAAACGAGCTTCTATTATTTAATGTAATGGTTATGCAGATCTTCTGGCATTCTTGGTTTTAATGCATTCACTGCTATTTTCCAGCTCATGTTTATGTATTGCTGAACCCCTGAAGGAGAAATAATTCAAGCTCTATAGACAGAGTCTGTGAAGGGCCAGGTAGCCTCTAGATTTCACCCATCCTTGTGAAGGTGACATATCCAGAAAACTCCCCCACAGTCTATCTCTGGAATAGACTTGTGATATTTAAAAAAAAGGGACATTACATATTTTTACAAGACTTTAATGAGATTTTATTGTTGGTCACTATCCAGATTTCCATTGATGCTTAAAATTTTATCTGGTTCGATTTTAATTTCCATGCTGTTATGAAAAAAAGTTGTGGGTATGATATGATCATCTGTATCCACTAAAGGTTTTTCCTGGGCTTCATTATCAAGAACTTATTTTAACATTTATCACTCTAAATTTCCTGAATTAGATTGTTGATTTATAAATTTATTGATCACATCATCTTCCATTTGATATTTTAATTTGAGTGCTTCTACTACTGTCAATGGTGAGCGGATATTCTGTTCCCAGTATACATGTGTTTGTTTGTGAATATTTACAGTGGGAAGAATTGGTTTGGCAGGGGGATATATAGCAATATTCTTTATAGCATCTCTTTTAGCAATGGTCATGCTATCTATTCGACACCCTATGTAAGCATCAACTGTCACTAACCAAGGGCGTCCCATTATAATTGGATGTCCGTCTAATCTACTTTTTGGCTTAATAACTAAAAAATATGAAGGGTATTCCCATGAGTCCACAAAAAGAAGGATATCATGTAATGTACCCTATAGTTTAACAACAGAATGACCAATAAGTTCCTACAGGGTAGTGGTGGGTTCCAAAGCTATTACACCAAGTGTTTCATAGGTTTATGTAGTTAAAATATTAATATCTTCCCCTAAATCGACTAACGTGTTTGAGAAGGAGCAGCCATGGATCTAGACTATGACTATGGTGTTTCCTGGATCCTTATATTTTATTCATGTTTCTTTACCCAAAAGTAAATACGATAGTGTCCCTACAACACGAACAGTTGGAAAAGTTTTTGCTTTCCTCACAGGTGTTTTTACACACAATTCTTTAATTGTTTTAGCATAAGTAGGGATGTCTTGTATAGCTTGTAGGAGAACAATTTTAATAAAAATATTTTTTAATTCCCCTATGAGATCAAAATATTAGGAGACAATTGGCTTCGATATTACTAATATCTCAGGGAAAGGGGGAGAGGAAATAATAATATTTTCAGAATCTTTTTGGTCGACTGTGTCCCTCCCTTATTTTATCTCTATTTCGGTCACACTGGATTGTTTAGGTGTCATTGGAATTTCAAACTCAATTTGTGGTAGAGCGGTATCTTTTGCAGGTGAAATAACACACCCTCATCTCAGCTTAAGTTCATTGCATTCCTTCTATTCATTTTCCGAGTCTGGATTCTCAACAATCTTGATCAATTGAACCGGTCTATTATTAGGATTAGGATTTGGTTGAGCTAAAATTTGAGTGCATATAATAAGTTGAGAATTTTTTTGTATTGGCTATGGAGCTTGTAATGTGGGTTGAGCTTGTGCCCCTGTTCCCATAGGTAAATTTTTTATTCCCAGGGGTTGCTATGAGTTTTGAGACCAATTTCAATTGTGTGAGGTGGAGGCAGACAAGAGGGACTAATATGGATTGTTTTTCCAAAATGAAGGGGAGAAAGGAAAATTCAGCCAACCATTACCTAGAAAGGATTGAGTTGGACAAGGGGGCATAAAAAATGGTTGGGATGGCCAAGAAGAAAAAGGTGATTAGTTTTTCCATATTATCCGAGAGTTGTGTTGATTAAATTATGAAGAAGGAAAGAACTGAGACTAGTCTTGTGACATACCTTTTGGTCGTGCTTGCCATTGTCAAGGTTGATTCATCAGATATACCACATCTATTTATTCTTTAGCTTCTTTTAAGGTTGCTTTCAACCTTGGAAGAGAAGGGAATTGTTCAGTGGTGTGGTTTTTGGTACAGATGGAACATGCCTGGACCATGTCCAATGGACACTCCTCCTGGTTGTGCTTCTTTTAACAGCGTGGACAAAAAATACCCAAGTTTTGTTCTGATAAATCTTGTTTATGCTTGGATTATAGGAAATCTAGCTTTGTTTTGAGGGTGCCCAAGATATTGGTTTTGAAATATTCCAAGAGGTTACAACATTTTTCTCTTGTTACGCTGCCACTTGACTGTTTGTAATTGTTAGCAACTGAATCCCATCTAGCTGGCCTATCGGATCACCTGTTACACAATGCAACAATGTAATCATAATTTTCATGATAGATGTCTCATTTTCTCATTATATTAAGTCTCTCTACCCATTCTTCTTTCGTTCCTTTTATCATTGTTACTTTTAAGACATATTTAGACAATGAATTGCAAATTATATTGGAATCATTCAACATATTTTTCTAATGTACCATTATCTTTTGCAGTCATTTTGACGATTTCATCTTTAAATTCTCTAGTATGACAGTAATATTTGTATTTATTAAGAAAAGAAATTTTCATTTGATCCCAATTATTAATGGTTCCCCCACCGAGCCCCATAAACCAGCGTAAGGCTACCCCTTTCAATGTATAGAGGAATAATTTTATATTTTGAGCTGTAATGTTCCCAAAATTAGCATGAAGCTAATTGGAACATTGATTTTGCTTATATAATCTAGGAGGTGATAAAATGGGTGAGAAGACCCATGATTAGGAATAAAATCCTCATAGTGTGAAAGGGATCAGTGGAGTAGCTTTATTTTGCACCTTCGAGTGTGAAAATGGGCAAATGCATGAGGCCAAGGTCAAGTTTGACCAAGTCAACAACGCTGCCAAAGAGGGTGTGGATTGCTTGGGAAGATAATACAGTTTGAATGGGAGGAAGATAAATTGGTGAAGGAAACCATAATGTGTGGTGTCCAAGGCAAGAAGCTTTCATTTTCATAAAAGGAGGAAGAGTTAGCCATAGAGGATTATGTTTTGAGTATCTAATTTCTTGTCTACTTAGACTATTTGTAGTCTCTTGCTGTTTAGCATAGTTGCAGTGCTATTTAGCATGAGGGATTCCTGTTCAGGATTCCTTATCCTTCTTGAGAGGCCTCTTGAAGGATTTCCTTTCATTTCTCTACATATATGCTCAAGGCCAGGCCACAACACCATTTCCTTGGCTCATATTTGAGATGAGGGAGCTTCTATTCCTCTAGGAGGTTAGTGAGGAAGGTTTCAAAGTTTATTTTCATATCTTGGCATTAGGCCAAGTATTTCCCATCTACTACAACGTAGTCCCTCTCCTTGACTGCGTTATTTCTGAGAGTATCTGCAGTGAGGGTTTGCACCACTATTTTGGAGGGTGAGATATTCAATGTTAGGATCAACTTATCACTTGAGAGATTTATTGGAGGAGGTCTATTTCAGATTCTGCATCATCTTCAGACATCTCCATCCATTTTTTGAGTTGCAACTGCTACCCTGCAATTCTAGCAATTCTGCAATTTTTCCATTTTGTATATAGTTCAGCCAATCCTTCTAAGGATGGTTCTATTATTGTTTCCAGGGGTTGAGAGCTTTCTTCCCCACATTTTTTGAGCCTTATATTGTTATATCTTTATATTTTCATTTAGCATGTGGCAGTGTCTGGTATAAACTGCATAGTAATAGCCTAGGGCATTCTTAGTGTAGCAGTGTACTTCATATTTTATGTACATGATCTATTGAGGCTTGTATTGCCTACCTTGAGTGACTCCTTCCTCAAGATCCTGTATACAATTTTTTTGATATGATAAATGTGATGGATATTGAGCTCTTCTGATATATTATGCATTAAAATAACCTTTTTATTCCATATGCGTTCTCATATTGTTGCATCTCCCACTTTTGAATACCGTAAGGTATTCTTATTGTTGTAGAAAATCCATGTTTTGGGATATTACAGTGGTATCAGATCTAGAATCTTGGATTATCGTGTGAGTCTCAGCCAAATGAGATCAAAAGAGGATGGGCTTTATCTCATCATATTTCAGATCCATGAAGAACCTCCCCAAGGAGGATAAGCAGATAGAAGAGGAAGGATCCTACACTTCCTATTCTCATCGAGAAGGAGACAAAGAGATGATCAAGAGAGAGACTCCATCTTCTGGAGGAGAAAAAGGGGATAATATTACAAAGCTTCTTCCTAAATATATACAAAAGATTCAGGAAGATCTCAAGAAGATAATGAGGGAGATGTATGGAGAATCTCCAAAAGAGTTTGAATCTAAAGCAAACTCTAGATTTTCACATGAGGAGCGTGAGAAAAAAGCCACACACCATAATACACAGTGCAGTCACATGTCTAGGTTGGCCATGAGAGAGATGGAAAGAGAAGAAAAGGTTGCTAGGAGGGAAACTCTTAGTGACTTCCTGAAAGAGTATGAGTCTCAAACTTAGAAATTCCGAGATCATCTCAATTTTTCAGAATGTTCCAAGAAAAAGGTGAAGGGGAGAGAGGAGCAGGATAGATTTCTTATATCTACCATTGAAGGTTAACCTACATGTTCAGCCAATGCTTGGGTGGAGCAGTTAGATACCTTCTTGCAGTAGCACCAAATTCCTGAAGATGAAGCCATCAAAGTTGCAGCACTGCAAATGAGAGGTAACGCCTATGCCTGGTGGATCTTTGAATCCTTTTCTGTAAGAAATGTAAAAACTACATCTTATGCAAGTTTCACTAAGGCATTAGTGAGAAGATTTGATAGAACAATCCATGAGACACACATGGTAGAGATAAACAAGGAAACTCAAACCAAATCCTTGCATGAAAAAACAATACCACTTCAGAAAACCATGGAGGAGGAAGAAAAATTGCACCATACCTTGCTGGGAGGAAGAATTTTATCTCACATCTTTGAGCAAGGAATCATGGGGATCTCCTTTTCAGAGAAGGATCCAATCGTTGGGATGTTTCCCATTCATGTTTTAGAGGTTGAGGGCAACAACTCGGTCTCATCTAGTTATTATCTAGTGCCTCATGCAGAGGAAGGAGGATCTCTTGCTCCAAGTATAGTGATTCTTGCATCTTTGCAAGGAAGTCCCTAGGATCTCATGTGTGGAGGTCAAGGCACAAATCATGATCTACATGTGCCATTGATGAGGAGGTTGTGGAACCATGGAGACAGAAGGAGGAGGTAGGGAGGAGAGTCAACATCATGAGCTGAGGAGTACCCACCCCTATCCACGTCAAGAGGTTGATGCACCCAACATGAAGACTCGGTTGCGTAGTAAGGGCATGGAAATTTTTTTTCATTCATATAAGCAGTCCTCCCTTGATGATGATGTCTCATTGCATGGAGGCATTTAACCAAGGAGACCACTGGATCAGCAGAGAAGGATGGGTGCTTCACTTTTTGAGGCACCACTCATTGATTTTAGAGGAGTGGGGACCTTTGGAGAGCCTGATACAACATTGGGAGTCTTGGGTAGGCTCAAGGAGGAGAGACATAACTCTTTCGAAGAGTTAGCATAGCCACCTCTTTTCTCTTTGAGGATGAGAGGAGACTCGTCTATGAACCACTCCATTTGTATGAGAAAAACATATGGTAAGGGTGTTGATTGTTTACAAGATGGTTTAGATAATGTATGTTTGTATCCCTTAACCATATATGTGCAGGATGTTGCTCCAAGAGGGAGCATTCTTTATTTTAGGCTTCATGGTCTACTTAAGGCCATAAGCATGATTGATGACCATTCCCTCGGAGGACTTGCGGAGGAGGTGTATTATGGAGTACATGCTTACTTTACATCATACAACATTCACTTCCTCCATACTTATGAGGAGATTGGGGCAACAAGCAAGTGGTTGAAAAGCCACACATTTTATCAGTCTCTATTGCAGTTGAGAGTCAAGCTATGTTGGTTACATTTGAGGGACCATTGTCCTTCTCACTTATTACATATGGAAGAAAGCATGATTCTCATTTTGGCTCCCCATGTTTCTATTATTTCTATATTTATGAGGAGCATGTTTGGGAGAGAGACACATTGGGTGGATGTGTCCTTTAAGGGATAACCCTCCCACATTTTTGGAAGCACATGTTCTAAGGGAAGCATGGCAGATAATATGGCCACCACAGCAACAAATTTGTCTCTTTATGAGGGGGGCCAAAGGATGGAATGGACGCCATATGATGGTGACTTCCAGCTCACCATATATGGGATGGTTTGGGCCAACCTGATTTGCAGCGTTGGAGGAGAGATCTTTGGATATCTAGTCCTCATCTTGCCACTAGAGGGAAACATTATTGCAGCCCAACATCAGCTAACACTCTACACTTATCATAAGTGGAGAGATGGATAGCATGGGGTAGGCTACGTTGTCTACCATGTGCAAATTTTTAGCCCACCTACTTTACATGAGCCAAGGTAAAGGAAAATTTCTAGGAGTTTCCTAGTTGGGGGGTGACTCATTTTGCATGGCTAATAGCTTGGGGATGGAGAATACATATGGGGGAGGTAGTTCCCATTAGATTTCATGTCCCATTCCTCAAAGGGACCTCTAGACATCACTTTTTTATCCTCTTGAGTATTCTACCTTGACATGATGATAGCTTGATGGCTGACTTGCAAGCTGAGGAGGAGCAATGTGGAGACTTGATTGATGAGATAACATATTTTTACTTGGAGGAGATCATCATACATGGATGCTATAGGAAGAGGAGGAGAAATAACTCAGTATATCCTTGCATTTTCTTGAGGACAAGCAATCTTTGAGAGGGGAGGACTGTAATGTTCCCAAAATTAGTATGAAGCTAATTGGAACATTGATTTTTCTTATATTATCTAGGAGGTGAATAAAATTGGGGAGGAGACCCATGTGTAGGAATAAAATCCCTCATATTTTGAAAGGGATCAATGGAGTAGCTTTTATTTTCACCTTCCAGTGTGAAAAGGGGAAAATGCATGAGAACAAGGTCAAGTTTGACCAAGTCAACAACGCTGCCAAAGAGGGTGTGGATTGGTTGGGAAGAAAACACATCTTGAATGGGAGGAAGATCACTTGGTGAAGGAAACCCTAATTTGTGGGGTCCAGGGCAAGAAGCTTTCATTTGCATAAAAGGAGGAAGAGGTAGCCATAGAGGATTATGTTTTGAGTATCTAATTTCTTGTCTACTTGGACTATTTGGAGTCTTCTGCTGTTTAGCAGAGTTGCAGTGCTGTTTAGAGTGAGGGATTCCTATTTAGGATTCCTTCTCCTTATTCGGAGGCCTCCTGAAGGATTTCGCTTCATTTCTCCACAGATAGGCTCAAGGCCAAGCCACCTCCTTCAGCTACAGTGTTGTTTATGCTGAGGTATAACATTGTGATGCAGGGTATTATAGTGGAGGGTCCACAACACCATTTCCTTGGCTCATATTTTTAGAGGAGGGAGCTTCTATTCCTCTGCGAGGTTAGTGGGGAAGTTTTCACAGCTGATTTTCAAATATTGGCATTAGGCCAACCATCTCCCATCTACTACAGTGCAGTCCCTCTCCTTGATTGCGTTATTTCTGAGAGTATCTTCAGTGGGCTTTTGCACCATTATTTTGGAGGGTGAGATCTCGAGTGTTATAGTCAGCCTATGACTTGAGATATCTAATGGAGGAGGTTTATTTCAGATTGTGCATCATCTTCAGCCATCTCCATCCATTTTCTGAGTTGCAACTGCTACCTTGCAACTCTGACATTTCTACAGTTTTTCCATTTTGTATATATATCAACCAATCCTTCTAAGGATTGTTGTATTATTTCTAGGGGTTGAGAGCTTGCTCCCCCGCATTTCTTGAACCTTATATTGTTATATATTTATATTATCATTCAGCATGTTGCAGTGTCTCCTATTAACTTCGCAGTAGCATAAGGAAATCTTAGTGTAGGAGTGTACTTCATATTTTATGTACATGATCTATTGAGGCTTGTATTTCCTATCTTGAGTGACTCTTTCCTCGAGATCCTGTATACAATTTTGCTGCTATGATCAATGTGATGGCTATTGATTTTTTCTGATATCTTATGCATTAAAATAATACTGTTATTCCATATGTGTTCTCATATTGTTGCATCTCCAACTTTAGAATACCTTAAGGTATTCTTATTGTTGTAGAAAATCCATGTTTTGGGATATTACAATGTTAGTGGTGTAATCATATCCCCTACAAAAAAAACATCAAATTCAAATAAGAATTCATCCAGATCTTCAGAATTCAGTACATGGAAGGTGTGGATATTTTGTAAAGGAATGGCTTTCAGAGGGGCATTTACAACCATGTGAACAATGGGATACTCCAATGTTGATGTTTGTCCCTAGGGTAAATTGTGTGCCATCTCATTAAAGATGTGCCAATAACCTTTAGGGATTTCCTAGTCTAGGAGAATAATTTGAGTAGGATTAAGAGGTGGAATTGGAGGAGGCCTTGCAACACTACCTCTATCTGGAATGTTGGGTGTCTCTGTCTCAACCACTATTTCAAGAGATCCACGCTCTGGATTTTTTGCATTTATCCTTACTACTAGTTTCTCCCTCTCCTTTTTTAAAATTACAAGAATTTCCCTGTCATGAAGGCTCTGGACTCAAATGTTCCGTAGTATAAAAGCTTTGTTTAGACCCTTCAGTTTCGCTGTGAATCTCAGTGTGGGCAGCATATGGGGAGGTGGATGCCTGAGGGATTATAGTAGGGTTCCTTTGGGAAATGGTCTAAGGTCCTAGGGACACGTGATATTCAGTGCGTGTTGTGATTTCATCTATGAAGGTCTTTCTGCCAAGGGTCACTAATCCCTTGGGTTTTATGGATTTAGACATGCGGTTTCAATCTAATTCTATCTTTTTCTTTCTAGTCATTCATACAAAAAAGCACACTTACCCTTTTCAAGACATTAATAGGACCTCCTTTATTTAAATTACTTAATCAAAATACCATTTTTCTAGGATCATATTAGATCCATGTTAACTATGTAACTAGGAAGGGTAGAGAATGAAATATCCTTTTATTGTAAAATAGTTTTGAGTTTCCTTAACAAGGATATAGGATTGTTTAATTACACACTTTGAATACTCTATATTGTATGTAAATACTAGGGGTCAATACAATGGGTGAATACCATGAAATTTTAAAGTTAGTTTTTTAATTTTATTTATTTTATTTTATTTTGATGTAATAAAAATATTTTCACTTAAGCTTAATTTTATTGTTAGGGTTAAACAATAGATTAACTTATAATTTATCCACGATAGTGGGGTGTAAACTACATCTTAAAGTTGTTAAGTTGTTTTGGAAGGGTCAAAAGCACATCTTTGAGTACTCTATTCTACCCCAATTTTAAAACAAAAAATTAAAACCAATTATATTAGGTCATTTTTTTCACTAGAAAAAACTATTATTTCTTGAGGTGAAATACAGAATTTGAGATGGTTATATAATCTAGCCTATTACTACAAATTTTCTGGGAGAAATTTTGGAAAATGGTCACAAATTCCATTTCCATTTTTTAGTGGGTAGGATTTCCTGGATTTTTAAGGGTTTTTAATATTGCATAATAATTATTTAATGTCATTTATTCATTTGAAAAAATCAAAAGCAAGTTTTAAATCGTTATTAAATTTGACAATATCATAGGTGAATACTATGAAATTTTAATTTTAATTTTTTTATGAATTTTATTTTATTTTGACGCGGTAAAAAAATTTGAGTTAAAATTAATTTTATTCTTACACTTAAAAATACATTACATTACAACATTTCCACCATAGTAGGGTTGTCAAGTTGATTTGGAAGGGACAAAAGGAGAGCTTTGACTACGGGGATGTCTTTGATAAATCATTTTTAACAGGATAGGAAAACCAATTATTTCATGTCATTTTTATTATTATCAAAGATCTAATACTTGTTGAAATGAATTATTGTATTTCATATGGTTATTAAATTTGGCATATTCCTAACATTACTTGAAATTTGTGATGAAAAAAATGGAATTAGTTGGAAAAGTTGGGTAGAGGCAAAATTTTGGGTGTCCATGGGTTTTTAATGGTGCTAAATCTATTTTCGCCCTTAAAAAAAGATTCAATCACTCTTTCTATTTTTATTGACGAAAAAAAGAGAATTCCGACACTTTTTGGTTTTTTTTGAGTATTTACAACTTAGATTCTTAACCAATTATTTAATGTTATTTATTCATTATACAAAATCTAACACCCATTAAAATAAACTATTGAATTAGAATTCTTAATCAAATTTGAAAAATTCTTAAGTGCCCATTACTTAATCAACTCATGGTATTCGAACTAAGTGGTATTCCAAAAAAAACCTCCTTGAAAGCCATGAATAGCCAGAAAATAAGGAAACCCTAACTTGGGAGACGTGAATAGTCAGAAACTAGGAAAACCCTAGTAAGCATTATATAGAATGAAGTTGAGGAAAAAAAACCAATTTGATATTTAGATCAATAGAGTAAGATGAGGGCATCACTTATCTGAGGAAGAGGAGGCACATTTTGAAGTGAAATATGAGCGAAATGTATTGGGAGGATGAAAAAAAATCCTGCTCCGAAGGAAACATCATCGGCAGTGGTGGAGTCACTAAGAGACCAACGGCTGAGGACGGTCAGACTCACAAGTGTGATGGCGAAGTATCGCCAGAGGGAGGGTGCAGCAATGGTGGAGTGATGAAGAGACCACAAGCTGAGGACGGTCAGACTGAGGATGTATTGCCAGAGGGAGGGTCTACCATGCCCCGAAGGGGGCGTGGAAGGCCTCTCGGTTCAAAGAAGCGAAGGCGGGGAAGGCCTCAGGGGTCAAAAAACAAGCCCAAAAATGTAGCAATCCATGGACTCGACGTACTGCAAGAAGATGCCGCAGGCGTAGTGGAGGACAACCGGGTTTCAAAACAGCAGTGCACGTACAACGCGAACAACCGCCCTTCAACTCAGAATATTGTCATGTCGAGGAAGAGTAGACGCAAAGGGATACCCCATAGATCTCCTCTCCTTTAAAATTTTAAAATTTCAGTAGTTACGCTGGTATATGCTTATTTTTAGCTTGAAATTTTGGGTCCATTTGTAAGCTTGATCTGCGTGCATTAGAGGTTGGCATATGGTTTTTCTTAGGTTGAAATTTTGGGTTCATTTGTAAGGTTGATCTGCTTGCATTAGACGCTGGCATATGCGTATTGTTAGGTTGAAATTTTGTGTTTCTGCGTGCATTAGAGTTAGCCAGCTGCGAGTAACATATTCCAAGCTCCACTCTGTAGTTGGAAATGGAATTCAGCGACAATATGTATTGGTTTCTATGATTAATATATATTTGTTTGCGATTGTTATATATTTTGGTTTCTTTTTATTACTGCAAATCTTTTTTCTGAGTTTAAAATTTGAATTAAGATTTGTATTTAATGAAATTTGATCTTTCTAATATTTTCATAGATTTGATGTTATAAGTTTATTTAAGTAAATTTGATCCTCTAATATTTTTATAGATTTGAAATTAATAAGTTTATTTATTGGTTTTATAGAATCAAAATGTTTTAATTAATAATTTATTTTTTATTTTTATTTAATTTAATTATCTCAAAATATTTTGTCAACATAATATAAGTGCAAATTACAATTCTTCTATACTGGGATGACTCTTGACCCATAAAAAGTAAAAAAATAAAATTAAAAAATAATATTTGTAAAATATTTTGATTCTGAAGTGAGAAATGAATTTTGAGCATGTGGTATTGAAGAGTGATGGTATTGGACGATGGTATCGTATAATTAATAATATCCATCATAAACTCTAGTGACTATCTATGGTTAAGTATTGTTAATTGTAGTTATTATTTTTATTGTCAAATGAGAGATGACTTTTGGGCATGTGTTATTGATTAGCTTCACCCATGGTATTAAATGGTTAATAATATCTAGGGTAAAGTTGTGGTGAATATGTATGGTTCAAAATCTTGTTATAGTGTAAGTATTATTATTTTTTTCTTATTAATGAAACTTAAATATAACTACAAAATTATTATTTTAATTTATATCTTGAAATAGATCTTACTTTATACATACTATTTATATCTTATATATTTTCATGTGATAGAGGTGTAGATATATCTCAAAATTAATTATAAAGATTTTTCTTTCAAATTTAATAAAAAAATGTTATAAAATTAATTTCAAATAAAATATTTATAAAATATTTTGCCCTATGAGAGATGGCTTTTGGCCATGTCATATTCCCCATGATATTGTAACAAATCAAGTTAACATTATTAAACATATTGTTATATATTGTAGGTTTATGTGGTTATTATTAAATTTAAATATGGTTCCATAATGATTATTTTATTTTAATAGGCAAAATAGATGTTAAATTATTTTTGCTAGTTATATATTTTAGTGTAACATGTATATTATGTTTTTTTAATCTAAAAAGCTGTTCTTAAATTTATTAATAAAAACAAAATTACAATCTAACAAACTATAGTTTTATTATTTTTATTACTTGTTTAATTTTTTAAGGACACAACAACATATTTGGTGGATATTATATTAATTTTAACCAACATATAAATGTTTACTAATTTACATATTATAAATTGGACACATTAAGATAAATTCAACATAATGGTCTATATTAATTTTAACCAACATATACATGTTTACCAATTTATATTATCTACCCTCAAAATTTAAAAAGATTCTCAAGGTAATGTGTTTCTTATTCTTAGCATTCTAGAAGTGGTTAGAAGTCCATGAATTCATGAATGTCAATTGATGCTTGTTTGAGTTTAAATAATATTTTTACTGAATAGATAATATTTTACAAACTATTTTCTTTTTACTAAGTATTTATATAAAAATATTATTTATTATTAAATGGTCAAATCTAGTGAAAATCAATACCTTGAATTATTGGAGCATATTCTCTAGAATTTAAATATCTACCACTAACTTGGGAGCATGAGGTAGCAATAACTTAAATATCTACAACAACTTTGGAAGTTAATTATTGCAGCATGTTATATTGAATTTAAATATCTACAAGTAACTTTGGATCATGTTTTACCTAGTAACTTAAATATCTACTATTAAATTTTCAAATTTGGAGCATGTTCATCCCACCAGAGTGAACCAAACCAGTCCATTTAATTGCCAGGTAATTAATTCTTTGGACATTTTATGGTTGGAATTGTGTTTTGTTAATTATTCTCTTTCCTCTTGAATAACTTCTCAGGCAACTACCTTGGAGGTTAACATTGAACAATATTGTGGAGTTTTGGTTTCTATAGGTAGCTTTCCTAGACAACTATGGAGTGAGGACAGGCAAACTCCAATGTTTTGCTCCAATGTCTACACGGGAAGGTGTGTGCATATCTTACTTCCGAGTTGTTTTTTTTTTAAATAGCTTCCGAGTCGTTTTTTTTTTAAATAGCATTCTCCATTGTGTAACAATTGTCTAACTTATTTCTTATTTCTTCAGAGGTGGAGAAGGAACCTTCCATGCTTGAACACACAGGTAATTTCCATCGTAACCTTGACCCTAACCCTTTCAACCTTTTTTTTGTTTTTTCTGTTTTTACCCTCCTGGCACTATCTTACTAAGTTGTCTTTTTATTTTACAATTGCAAGTTCTCATTTTAGCTTGTATACCCTGGAAAGGGCTTGTGCTACCTTTTCCATTCAATCAGACGTGAGGTTCATTTTCTCTTATTTGCTACTGGTCATTGTATCGAGTAGCCACACACGATTTTCGTTGTCTTATGCAGTCAAATGCTTTGTATAAGTTATTGTTTTATCTGGATATCCAGCCGACCTTTCGACCCTTCTGTTATAATTACATAAAATCCTTTCTGTCTGTTTCTTATAATGTATATAAAATAATTAACATTGACATTAATACGAGCTTAGGCCTTATGGCCTGTAAAATATATATTATTTATTTTGATATTCTCTTCATTTAAGTATTTTGAATATTTATTTTCATGTTCTTTGTATTCATGTATTTTGAATTTGGGTTTCTCTCCTTTTAACTTTCAACCCTAAAAACATAGGACTTGATTTCTATTTCTGGCTTGTGCCTTATTAGCTGAACACTTTCTATAATGTTAAAAAAAAAAAAAAGAAGAAAAAGTTTAGGCTTTCTTGTTTAATTTTACTTTTTCTTAGAGTTATTATTTTCCTCTCATCTATTAATATTGGTATTTTTATAATGGCTGTGAATGAAAATAATTTAAATCTCCATTACAGTTGTCCTCGTTTCTTGGATACAATTGGTTTATATATTTTTGTCCAAAAAAAAGTCTTACGGTTCTTAAGTATTTCTTTCATTTTAATTTTCGTTATTATAATTTTTTTAGTGTCATGTAGAACTAATCTCTCTTAAAGATATTATACAATTTTTTTATTGATGGAAGATAAATCTTTTCCTCTCTTTTTTTGTATAATTGTTGATAGCTTGTAAGTAACACTATTTCTTTATTTGGGGTTTAGAAAAACTAATTTTCAAATCAAGGCACCTATCCAAGCCCTAGTAGGGTTTATTATGCAACTAGATCAACTACTTGCAACCTCCTTTACATCAAATATATGAAGAATTCTACAAATTTTAAGACCTAGTTAGTATATATATATATGTGTGTGTGTGTGTGTGTGTGTGAGTCTAAGAAATCTTAATACAATGAGATGCTACATAATAATACTCATGCAAAGGTATAAAAATAACAATATTGGTGTTTTCTAGGACACCAATAACAATGTGGGGTTACATGGACATGTCTATAACAATAAGAGAGCATTAAAGGAACCTAACATACCACTCTCCTCCAACAACAATGTTATGCTCAATGTTTGATAGTTATGGATGCATTCTTATACATTTCTCATCATCGCATGTGGAATACTTAGTTAATAAGTTGTTCTACTTAATGAGATAACCTAAAATTGATTGATTGCATAGTTGTAGCCTTCATCTTTTGTTGGTTCCTTCACCCTCCAATATGATTTTTCCTTGGCAGAAGTTGAGAGATAACATTTTTTGACCATGAAATATGGAGCAATGGATGGTATCCATAAAGTGCCATAAATGGGGTCATCTTTTAACTTGACCCATTATGTTTGTTTACAAGATACAAAGGAGCACAAGGTTTAAGGAGTTGTGATTAGTGTCATTTCTTTACAATATATGGTTGGATTTATTTATTCTTTATCTAGGTTTGGTATCTAGTGAATATACTCTCATTTTGATATACTGCTTAGATGCCAGTTGAAGTGCCCGGTTGAGCCATCACTGCACCCTAGATAGTTGTAATTGCTTTGCACATCATCTACACCCACTCAAGACTTAGAGGATCTAGGCCCACTTAAGAGTGTATTATTCCACTCGGAAAGAATAGTTCATTGGATTCCGGAAATATTCCTTTCTTCTAGTGACTTCTAGAATTTGTTTTAGATTTCACCTCTTTTCATAGCCTAGAATTTGGAAACCATGATGTCATTAAACCTCATGTCATCATATTCCCATGAAGAAGGAAACCTCTTCATCCATTTTTACAAAATGCATTCAATGTTTCATATGTTTCAAACTACCTTCATGTACTTATAAATAAAGCACCATAATTAGTGCACAAGATGTATTGGAAAGAATAAATGATAGAGGAAAATATCAAACAGCTTTTGAGTGTAGGACCTAGCCTTCCTAGACACAAAGAGAGCTCTCACTCTTTTTATGGTTTAGCTTCATGGTTATGAAAGTTTATTTTAGGCTAGTTATAGAAATTATGAGGTCTCTTTGTTTTGATTGATTGTGTGGATGGATAGATAGAGGTGTGAAACTTAACCCATGGGGATATGGAGTCATAAAGGTTTGATTGTTCATCAAATTGGAATTTAGAGGGAAAGCTAACTATGCAGACTAGATCTTACTGGCAATGTGAATATGAGATGAAAGAAAGGAGTGAGTTGAGTGATAGCTAAAGAGAAATTAAGAATTATCTGACTATACTTCAAAACAGAACATTAAGATAGTAAACAAAAATAGAATTAAGGTGCTCTCTCATCAAATATTAATCTAAATTTTTTATTTTACAATCATATAAATCGATGCACATCATCAAAGACAAAGAAAACACTAACATAGAGGAAAAAACATCATCACTAACATAGTTGAAGAATCCTGTGAATGATCTCTTATTATTGATGCCCAACTCAATAGTTACAGTGCTCCAATACAATGGTTCTTACAATGCATAGGATAACAAGGTCCAACCCTTAACAATGAAAATATATCCAGTATTTAACTGCAACTATGTCCGTTTCCCTAATCTAAATTAGCAACCTACATTAATTACAATTTAATTAACCCTAATCTAAATTACCAACCTACATTAATTACAATTTAATTAAAAATAGACAACTGTGGCCATTCAAGGCCTGAAAAAAAATATCTCTCACAAAACACTGACTGTAACATTAGCTTTGGAAGCTCTTCATAATTAAAAAATCAGGGTGATGGTGGGTGAGGTGGTGACGAAGGGGAAACAATAGTGGTCTTGACATCTCACTCTACTTTTAGGGTCGTCTGTGCTATATTATTAAGTATGATGCGATTTTTGGCTCTTAAATTCGATCAATGCTTGTGTTGACCTGTCCATCATGCTTTTTTAGTCTTCGTACATGCACAATTTTCCCCACTCCTTGCCTAAAATTCACGTACCTATGACCTGTAGTCACATTTCATCCACCTCTATGTATTTTCTAAAAGTAGGCTTGGTGAGAAAAACACATTTCAACTCATGTTGAATGAAGATATCATTGCTTAGGAGATCCAAGACAACCTTCCCACTCCCACTCACATTAATGTTGGCAAATTTGGTGGTATCTTTAGCTTCTTCCATGAGCTTGGTCATATAATCTCCCTTTTGGGCCAGCTTGCTGTTAATTACATATAGTTAGGGTAGTGATTTTGTCCTCAGGGGATAAATATTGTTTAAGAATCTCCTAATGGCCATATCCAATTCATGACGCTTCTCCTTTAGTTTCCTGAGTAAATTCCTCTTAGTGAGGATAATTTTTACCTCTTGTATGGTTTATGTTATGTCGTGTATATACAACTCTTCTAGCTCAAAACTGGTTTTAGAGTTCATGAATTTTATGATCTTGGGGGATCTTATTGGCATATTTCCCATCTCCTGATTTTATTTCCCCACAGCGACTTTTCATTTTTAAATTAGCTCCTTCTGTTAAAAAATAATGTGGATGGGACGCAAGATTCCATCCACTAGCTCTATGATACTGCCCTAGATTATCAGCTTCATTTGGCCCAAAATGCCACTGGCCAAAAATTCCTTTTCTGCCTTCTCCAACCTCTCAATCTGTTTCTTGGCTATCTCATGCAAAGTCTCTCATCTTGCCTTTCGATGCCTCAGGATGCCAATCTTTGTCTCCAATTTTTTGATCTCTTGCGATTGTAGGGTCTGCTCTCCATGGCTTTGGACAATTGATTTTTTCCACTAGATGCTACAATAGTTGTTGGAACAACCGATGGAATTTATGAAATAAGTATAGCTTCTAATGGGATGAGTGCCCCTCGAGCTACTTCTTCTTTTTCCTTAAGTATCTTCTCCATCCTCGACTCCATTTGTTTGATTTGGGCAGGCTATTCAATTAATAACTTCATTAATTCTCCCTTCTATGACTCATCTTCCTCAATGCCCTTAGCCAAGGTGTCTTTTGTTACTTGCACCTTCAGTTGTTTCCTAAGGGTTGCTATGTCACCATAATTTTTCTTCAAAATATCCTCCACAAATTGAACATTGGTTGGGTCATGCCAAAGCTTCACTCTTAAATCTTCTAAAGACTTGATGTTTGATTCTCTAGCCATGGCAGATATCATCTCCATATTGAGTTGTGATTGGATTTTGGATAAGGGCACCTGCATTTTTGATAAGATTCCAGTACTTGTCAAAGTTGAGGCTACCATCTCCCTAGTCTACTTGTGTAATTCCATATGGTCAATAGGATGGATATCCTTGGTTTTGAATTCAAATGATTTTTTCTTATAATCTCTTGCTTCTTGAGGTTGTGTGACCAAGGCTTCTAGAAATTCCATCTGCATCCTCCCCTTTTCAGCGTCAAAGGCAGAAAGTAGCCTTCTTTGTGAACTTGAGGTCTGCTTCCACAATTGATTTTATATATTAGTCTTCAACACCTCATTCCTCAACTTTATCTCTTTGAATATCTCAAAGATAGTCTTCTCTTTTTCTTCTATGGAAGGTCTGGAAGCAGATGCTTGTAGGCCTTGTTGCTTAACATACATTTTGGTTGATGATGTAGGTGAGGCCATTATATTTGCACATTTTGATGATGAATTAGGGGTGTCCATAGTGTTAATCAGTTTTTGTTGTTGTGATCCATCTCCTTGATCATTCTATATGTAAATTTAGGCCCTTTTCGTATATCTTAGTTTGAATTATTTGCTATAGGTATCAGTGACCAAAGAAGAATCATCCTCTCTTGGCCTCTTTCTCCCTATATCCTTCTTTGGCTCTTTCCCCTTGTATGTTTTTTCTTATGCACTACTCCTTTCTTGTGGTGCTTGGGTCTAGATTCCTGAAGTGGAGATCACCTGTTATTCATCTTTTTGGAGGGTTTTGGTCACCCATTCTAGTTGGGTGGCATAATACTCAATTGCATGCCTGTGTGCGAACATAGGTTGTGGATCTGTTTTCCACCCTTTTCTTGGAGATAATCCCTGTAGGATCATAAGATCAAGTGAAATTGTGACTAAAACCCATCCCCTTCATTATATTATCTGCCTCCTTCCCTACTACTCTATTGTTGCATATGAAAGGCCTAGTTTGTGTCTTGATCTTGAGGTGGGCCTTCTTCTTTGGAGAAACAAAGTGGACCTCATTTTCATTTATCATTTGCCTTATGTATTCCAGTGCAAATACACTCACGCAGAGAAACTCTGGCAATTTGTAAGGGGCTAGCTCATGTCCATGGACTTAAATATATGTGTAACTTTGGTACATGTACCAATATTCTATCTTTACTTACTCTGTTAGCTGCACAATTTTCCTCATTTCCCCACTTATCCTGGGCTCTGTTTTGCTACTAAGTGTGGTGATGATTGGATGCACTAACCAATCCACAAAATCCTTATATGTATAGTTCTTTTGTTCCTTAAATATAAGGGTGGCCTAGAAGATGATAAATTGAGGCTCATAATCTTCATTTTCCTTGTTCATCTGAAATGGAAACCTGCTGGACTTGAAATAAAAAAACATATATACCAACACAGAGGTGTATTTGAAAACCTCCTCTATGTTAAACTATAAAAATTGCTCATCAATGGCATCTCCGAGAAACTGGGCATAATTAAACATGATTGTGGGTTTAGATTCTAAGGAGAGAATGGAAAAAAAACATATCACAACTTCATAGAACCATTGATCAAAGTGATGACCTAATAAATAAGATAGAACAATGATAGTCTTCTTTGTCCTTTCAGGAAAAATAGATCAAGGGCACGGTGGATTTTTTATAAGAATTGGTGCATCAGTTTCCATGAAAATTTGCAGAGTTTTGTCTTTGCTGGAAGAAATGATTCTCTGATAAAGTTCCCTAAGGGCTTCATAAGAGAAGGGGATTGCTTGTTTAGGAGTAGGGGCCTGCATCATTTCCTGAATGGATTGGGCATTAATGGTGAACAAGATTTCCCTCTTGGGGTGACTATGGTCCGCTGATTAATTTCATAGCAAGCCTTGCATTTTTTGATGAATTCGGGGAAACTATGGGTTTTGGGAAATATGTACAAAGGTAGCTAGGTCTCCCATAGGCTAATTTCATCAGCTTCATCCAGAAATTTTCCTCGAGCCAGTGGTAGACATCGAAAAAGTAGTAGTCTTACTATGTCTCGTGAATTTTGTAATCTCGGTCTAGCATGGTTGTACGATCTAAATATACTTGAGGGTAAACCATGGGGTTGAAAGTATCCTGGTACTTCTTAGGAGCCATGATTTTTCATCTTTAGCTTATTTTAAATATGCAATGCCAATGGGATGTAAGAAAAGAGAGTAGATAAGGGAGAGTGATATCGATTGATATTGGGTAAGCGAGATAATAAAAGGGACCACGATCATAACAGAACAATTTGAATGGGAGACTGTAGTCTAGTTTGCTAAGAGCTATTGATTCTTTTTATGAACACGGGTTCTCCTAAAACAATTGTTTAACCTATGATTTTTTTTATAATTCTCTGCAAATTCGATGTCTGCAACCTTCAATCAAAATGAGCATAGTAAAATTTTTATCGAGCATGAGTTTGTGTTTTAATTTGTGATTGGTGAGACACTAGGGTGGTGTGGGTCCATTGGAAAATGACCCAACCATTTACGGTGCAACAAAGTTCTTGGCGAGAGTCAATGTGATTGGACAGCAGGGACACGCCAGCGGGGATGTGGCATAGAGGTAGTGGGTAGTGGCTCATTGAATGGTCGGCGGGTGTAATGGTTTGTTTGCTAATGAAAACCACTTTTAGAGGGGCATGGTGGTAGTCTATCGTATCGATGGGGGGGCTCTATGCAAACATCCATGGGCTTGACATGTAGCAGGGTAGGTAGTATCTGGTATCGCCCATTTCGGACCCCTCCACCCTCGTTGTTAATGCTCGGATGGTGAGGGGGAGTCAGAACGTAATGTGGGTCGTCAGATGTGTGGTGATGAGCAGGGATGAAGGGGAGTTTCAGGGTGAGTAATGAGGATGGGAGGAGTCATGTGAGGTGTGACGGGACGTGTGATGGGATGGTGGGGTTGGAATATTAAAGTCCAGTGGTAGTGCAAAACTTTAGGATAAGGGAAATATGAAATGGGCAGGGGATAAGAAAAAAAGAATGTTGTTGGGGAATAGGATTAGAAACATACCATGGGGTTCCTAACCTTTGTAGAATCACCACTTTTCCAGAACTTTAGACCATAATTATTCCTTTCACTTTGATTTCTCTTTTGTTACCATAGGAAAACAACAAACCATTTTTTAGGCTACTTATTTATAGCATAAAATTTACATTTTTCTCCCTTCGTCTTTTCCCACAAATCTACATACCCACACTACAAATCTAATATTTTTTCTTCGTTTTAGGGTACATTTGGACTTGTAGATCCTAAAATCATTTTTCTTTTTAAACTTATAACCTACCACCTATCTCTTATTTCTCCTATTGGTTTAGATTAAGCTCTTGAACCAATTTCATTTTCTACTTATATACTAATCAGACAAGATTAAATCGTTTGGAAAATATTCATTTTATAACCTGTTAGCAAAAAATTCAAAATTATACAATCAGGCTTAGTCTATATGATTTAACAAATTTGTAAATATTAGTGGCATTTGGATTTGCAGCACTTTCAGAAATATTCATTTTTTTCCCCTTCTTTTTCCTTTTTTAACAACCTCTTTTCTTCTTATTTATTTTTGTTTCTTTTTTATCTTTTTTGGAAATTTTTTTTTAATATTGAAAGGTATGTGCAATATGAAAATTTGCAAATAAGAAATAAACAGTCACCTTTTGATACTATAAATTACAGGACACTAATAGTGGCTCCAGCTGGGGATGGCACTTCTTCTTAGGGAAGTGTCAAGAACATCAAGACCAGTAGCCTTGTATCATTCTTCTCTCGAATAATTTTCATGAATGTTCTCTTGTTGTTTTTTATGAATATGTCTTGCTATTTTTCAGCACGAAAATTTGGCCTACAAATAGGATCGAAACCAAAAATTGCAAGATTTATGTGTATTTAGGAGAAGTAATGATTCAACATCCTACCATTAACAGGACCTCGAGGAAGCTTTATTCCATCCATCTCTTCCAGAGAAAAATGAATTATTTCCGCTGAAAGAATGACAATATATGGGCGTTTCCATAGGTTTTCAAACTTTCCATGCTTACCTTTATCTTCTGTACGGAAATCCCATTTCAGTACTTTATCTCCAATATTGACATCATTTTATTTTGTTCTTTCATCAAAGATCTTCTTTATATTTTCTTACACCACCTGAGTTGTGTTGTAAACCTTTTCTCTCGACTGTTTTAGCTAAATTGTCTCGCTTTTTATTCTTTTTAGACCATTTCCTTTAGCCTGTACCTCTTGAATGATTTTCATGGCTGTCACTTCTAAGGATGTTGGGAAAATTGCATCCATCACATAGAAAAAATCGTATGGGGACATGTCAATTGATTTCTTACTTGTTCGTCTGTCAACCCATAATTATTGCACTAATTTGTTATGCCAAGATTTCTTATTATCTTCCAACAACTTCTTGATGATGTTAAATAAACTTTTGTTGGAGGATTCAACTAGTCCATTACCTTGAGGGTAATATGTTTTTGAATGCCCCAAATAGATGTGATATTTGTGGAAAAAATCCACCATTTTATTGGAATGAAAAGTAGCAGTGTCATATATGATTATTTTCCTAGGACAATAAAATCTAGACATGATGTTAGCTTCAAGGAATTTGATAATCAGTGTAGAAGTTCTAGAGGGAATGGCTTCTATCCATTTGATAAAATAGTCTATAGCAGTGAGTATCCATTTATGTTGGGCATAGTAGAAGGGTTGGATTTCTCCAATGAAGTCTAAACCTCGTTGTTGGAAAGGAGCCTCAAGAGAGGTTGGTTGTAAGGGCAAAGGCAACAAATTTCTTTTACCCTAAAAAATTTGACACTTGTGACAGGTAGCTACCATTTTGTGGATATCTAGGAAAAGAGTACGCCAATATAAAAAAACCTTAAGGATCTTGTTAGCAGTGGTTTTCCGGTAGATATGGCCACCACAATCCCCTTCATGAAATTCCTACATCTTGCTTAAGCAAACATTTAAGAAATATGCCCCCAGAATCTTTCCATATAAGACATTTTCTAGGATGCAAAATTTTACAACTTTCAATTTCAGGATTCTAGCCTTTTTTTTGGAAAAGCGAGGAGGAGATTTCAAATTAAATAGAAAATATAATATATATGCAAACCAAGGATAATTTTGGAATTCTTCCTTAATAGGTAGAGTCGCCAGCTCCTCTTCTTCATCTAGTAAATGGATCATGTTGATATCTAGTGCTCGAAAATTGGATTCAGCCATCACTTTGGCTAATCCCTGTCCCCTAATTCATTTGGCGGGTCTGATATCTAAATCATATGCCAAGATAACAACAATCCACTTGCATCTTTTTCCATCAGGATCCTCTGTTTAGGATGTATTTGAAAACTCTATTAGGCACAAAGGCAATTATATGTGAATGTAGAATGTAAAATATGAAATCCTTCAGTGCTTTGATCAAAGAAAAGGCCTGATTTTCCATGATATTGTATTTTAGAGGTGCATCTCTTAAAGCTTTGCTGAAAAATTCTATGGGTTTCTCTTCTCCTTCCCTATTTTTATGCAACAATACAACAACAATAATGTGCATTGATGCAAAGGAAACAATCATTAAATGCTTGGTGAAATCATGATTGATCAGAACTGGTGCTTTAGTGAGTGGCTTCTTTAGAAGGTCAAAGGATTGTTTAGCTTCCACGCTCCACTTAACTCTTCAATCTCTCTTGAGCATGTTAGTGATATTTCTCAACAATTCTGCAAGGTTTGGTATAGGCCTTCTAAGAAAATTTATCTTTCCAATGAAATTTTGAAGGTCTTTGATGTTCCTGGGATGACTGATTTAAATTATGCCCTCAATCCTACTAGGGTGAGTTTTTAATCCTTTTTTAGATATAATATGGCCCATAAGCTTTTCCCTCTTCAAGAATGAATAATTATTTCTTAGGATTAAGAGATAGTCCAAACCTTCTGCACTTTTCAAAAACTATCCTCAAATGTGCCAAATGTTCTTCATCAACTTTTGAATATAATATAATATCATCAAGGTAGATCACAATGAAAATATCAATTTCTTCTAAAAATGCAATGTCCATTCCTCTTTGAAAAGTGGCACTAGCATTTATTAATCCAAAAGGCATTATTCAGACAATTGTGCATTCTCTGATCTTTAGCAAGAATTGCCAGGAGGATTTCTTGTTTAGGATTCTTCCACCTTCTTGAGAGGTCTCTAGAGGGATTTTTCAGATTTTCCTCACATCCAGGCTTGAGGCCAAACATCCTCCATCAAGACAAATTTATTTCTGCAGCAGAGTAATGCTGTGTTGTTGGGTGTTGCAGTGAGGGTTCACTACATCACTTCCATCAGCTATTTTGAGAGGAGGAGTCTCTCTTCCCTTTGAGATATCAGATTGGAGATATCCCAGAGCTTATTGTAGACTTTCGCACCAAGTCCAAGCATTTATTTTCACCAACAACGTAGTATCTTCTCTAGACTGCTTTATTTCTGAGTGTGTTTGCAGGGGAGACTTTCTCCACATATTTAGAGGGTGAGATCTTAGGTGAGAGGACCAGCCTTTCACTCTAGATATCATTTGGATGAGACTCAGCCATATATTGTAGCATCATCGTCTATCTACATCCATTTCAAGTTTTGATTTGCAACTGTTGCCCAACAACTTCTGAATTTCTACAGAATTTCCATTTTGTGTATATTTCAGCCAATCCCTTTCACGATTGTGTATTGTATGTTTTCAGGGGTTGAGATCTTGCTCCCCCTTATTTATTTGATCTATTATTGTCAAATCCATGTATTATTTACATTTTTCCGCAGTTCCTCCTTAAGGATTGCATAGTCATAGCTAGGGCCTCTTTTATATAGCAGTATTTGTCTATATATCATGTACATGTTTCATTGAGGAGGTATTGTTTGACTTGAGAGATCATTTCCTCAAGATATTGTATACGTTTTTGCCTGCTATTATTTAATGTAATGGTTATGCAGATCTTCTGGCATTCTTCGTTTTAATGCATTCACTGCTATTTTCCAGCTCATGTTTATGTATTGCTGAACCCGTGAAGGAGAAATAATCCAAGCTCTATAGACAGAGTATGTGAAGGGCCAGGTAGCCTCTAGATTTCACCCATCCTTGTGAAGGTGACATATACGGAAAACTCCTCCACAGTCTATCTCTAGAATACACTTGTGATATTTCAAAAGAAGGGACATTACATATTTTTACAAGACTTTGATGAGATTTTCATGTTGGTCACTATAAAGATTTCCATTGATGTTTAAAATTTTATCTGGTTTGATTTTAATTGCCATGCTGTTATGCAAAAAAGTTGTGGGTATGTTATGATCATCAGTATCCACTAAAGGGTTTTCCTGGGCTTCATTATCAATAACTTATTTTAACATTTATCACTTTAAATTTCTTGAAGTAGATAATTGATTTATAAAGTTATTGATCACATCATCTTCCATTTGATATTTGAATTTGAGTGCTTCTACTACTGTCAATGGTGAGCGGATATTTTTTTCCCAGTATACATGTGTTTGTTTGTGAATATTTACAGTGGGAATACTTGGTTTGGTAGGGGGATATATAGCAATATTCTTTATAGCATCTTTTTTAGCAATGGTCATGCTATTTGTTCGACACCCTATGTAAGCATCAGCTGTCACTAACCAAGGGCATCCCATTATAATTGGATGTCTGTCTAATCTACTTTTTGGTTTAATAACTAAAAAATATGATGGGTATTCCCATGAGTCCACAAAAATAAGGATATCCTGTAATGTACCCTCTAGTTTAACAAAAGATTGGCCAATAAGTTCCTACAGGGTAGTGGTGGGTTCCAAAGCTATTATACCAAGTGTTTCATAGGCGTATGTAGTTAAAATATTAATATCTGCCCCCAAATCGACTAACGTGTTTCAAAAGGAGCGGCCATGGATCTAGAATATGACTATGATGTTTCCTGGATCCTCATATTTCATTGGTGTTTCTTTACCCAAAAGTAAATCTGATAGTGTCCCTACAACACGAACAGTTGGAAATTTTTTTTCTTTCCTCATAGGTGTTTTTACACAAAATTATTTAATTGTTTTAGCATAAATAGGGATGTCTTGTATAGCTTGTAGGAGAAGAAATTTAATAAAAATATTTTTTAATTCCCCTATGAGATCAAAATCTTAAGAGACAATTGGCTTCGGTATTACCAATACCTCAGGGAAAGGGGGAGAGGAAATAATAATATTTTCAGGATCTTTTTGGTTGACTGTGTCCCTCCCTTATTTTATCTCTATTTCAGTCATAGTGGATTGTTTAGGTGTCATTGGAATTTCAAACTCAATTTGTGGTAGAGAGGTATCTTTTACAGGTGAAATAACACACCCTCATCTCAGCTTAAGTTCATTGCATTCCTTCTATTCATTTTCTGAGTCTAGATTCTCAACAATCTTGATCAATTGAACCGGTCTATTATTAGGATGAGGATTTGGTTGAGCTAAAAGTTGAGTGCATATAATAAGCTGAGATTTTTTTTGTATTGGGTTTGGAGCTTGTAATGTGGGTTGAGTTTGTGCCCATGTTCCCATAGGTAAATTTTTTATTCCCAGGGGCTTCTATTAGTTTTGAGACCAATTTCAATTATGTGAGATGGAGGCAGACCAGAGGGACTAATATGGATTATTTTTCCAAAATGAAGGGGAGAAAGGAAAATTCGGCCAACCATTACCTGGAAAGGATTGAGTTGGCCAAGGGGGCATCAAAAATGGTTGGGATGGCCAGGAAGAAAAAAGTGATTGGTTTTTCCATATTATCCCAAAGTTCTGTTGATTAAATTGTGAAGAGGGAAAGAACTAAGACTAGTCTTGTGACATACCTTTTGGTCGTGCTTGCCATTGTCAAGGTTGATTCATCAGATATACCACATCTATTTATTATTTAGCTTCTTTTAAGGTTGCTTTCAACCCTGGAAGAGAAGGAAATTGTTTATTGGTGTGGTTTTTGGTACAGACGAAACATGCCTGGACCATGTCCAATGGACACTCCTGCTGGTTGTGCTTCTTCTGACAGCATGGACAACAAATAGCCAAGTTTTGTTCTGATAAAGCTTGTTTCTGCTTCGCTTGTACGACATCTAGTTGTGTTTTGAGGGTGCCCAATATATTGGTTTTGAAATATTCCAAGAGGTTACAACATTTTCTCTTGTTACGCTCCCACTTGACTATTTGTAATTGTTAGCAATTGAATCCCATCTAGCTAGCCTATCGGATCACCTGTTACACAATGAAACAATGTAATCATAATTTTCATGATAGATGTCACATTTTCCCATTATATTAATTCGCTCTACCCTTTCTTCTTTCGTTCCTTTTATCATTGTTACTTTTAAGACATATTTAGACAATGAATTGCAAATTATATTGGAATCATTCAACATATTTTTCTAATGTATCATTATCTTTTGCAGTCATTTTGAAGATTTCATCTTTAAATTCTCTAGTATGACAGTAATATTCGTATTTATTAAGAAAATAAATTTTCATTTGATCCCAATTATTAATGGTTCCCCCACCGAGCCCCATAAACCAGCGTAAGGCTACCCCTTTCAATGTATAGGGGAATAATTTTATATTTTGAGTTGTAATGTTCCCAAAATTAGCATGAAACTAATTAGAACATTGATTTTCCTTATATCATCTAGGAGGTGAATAAAATGGGTGAGAAGACCCATGACTACGAATAAAATCCTCATAGTGTTAAAGGGATCAGTGGATTAGCTTTATTTTGCACCTTCTAGTGTGAAAATGGGCAAATGCATGAGGACAAGGTCAAGCTTGACCAAGTCAACAACGCTGCCAAAGAGGGTGTGGATTGCTTGGGAAGACAATGCAGTTTGAATGGGAGCAAGATACCTTGGTGAAGGAAGCCATAATGTGTGGGGTCCAAGACAAGAAGCTTTCATTTGCATAAAAGGAGGAAGAGTCAGCCATAGAGGATTATGTTTTGAGTATCTAATTTCTTGTCTGCTTAGACTATTTGTAGTCTCCTGCTATTTAGCAGAGTTGCAGTTCTATTTAGCACGAGGTATTCCTGTTCAGGATTCCTTATCCTTCTTGAGAGGCCTCTTGAAGGATTTCACTTCATTTCTCTACATATATGCTCTAGGCCAAGCCACCTCCTTCAGCTACAGCATTATTTCTGCTAAAGTATAACATTGTGTTGTAGGGTGTTGCAGTGGAGGGTCCACAACACCATTTCCTTGGCTCATCTTTGAGATGAGGGAGCTTCTATTTCTCTGGGAGTTTAGTGAGGAAGGTTTCATAGCTGATTTTCATATCTTGGCATTAGGCCAAGTATCTCCCATCTACTACAACGTAGTCCCTCTCCTTGACTGTGTTATTTTTGAGAGTATCTGCAATGAGGGTTTGCACCACTATTTTGGAGGGTGAGATATTCAGTGTTAGGATCAGCTTGTCACTTGAGAGATTTATTGGAGGAGGTATATTTCAGATTGTGCATCATCTTCAGCCATCTCCATCCATTTTTTGAGTTGCAAGTGCTACCCTACAACTCCAAAAATTCTGCAATTTTGCCATTTTATATATATATTTCAGCCAATCCTTCTAGGGATGTTTGTATTATTGTTTCCGGGGGTTGAGAGATTTCTTCCGAACTTTTTTTGAGATTTATATTGTTATATATTTATATTATTATTTAGCATGTGGCAGTGTCTCCTATAAACTACATAGTTATAGCCTAGGGCATTCTCAGTGTAGCAGTGTACTTCATATTTTATGTACATGATATATTGAGGCTTGTATTGCCTATCTTGAGTGGATCCTTCCTCAAGATCCTGTATACAATTTTGTTGCTATGATAAATGTGATGGCTATTGAGCTCTTATGATATATTATGCATTAAAATAACCTTTTTATTCCATATGCGTTCTCATATTGTTGCATCTCCCACTTTAGAATACCGTAAGGTATTCTTATTGTTGTAGAAAATCCATGTTTTGGGATATTACAGTGGTATCAGAGCTAGAATATTGGCTTAGCCTGTGAGTCTCAGCCAAAGGAGATCAAAAGAGGACGGGATTTATCTCATCATATTTCAGATCCATGAAGAACCTCCCCAAGGAGGATAAGTAGATAGAAGAGGAAGGACCCTACACTTCCTATTCTCATCGAGAAGGAGACAAAGAGATGATCAGAAGAGAGACTCCATTTTCTGGAGGAGAAAAAGGGGATAATATTACAAAGCTTCTTCCTAAATCTATACAAAACATTTAGGAATATCTCAAGAAGATACAGATGGAGATGTATGGAGAATCTCCAAAAGAGTTTGAATCTAAAGCAAACTATAGATTTTCACACGAGAAGTGTGAGCAAAAAGCCACACACCATAATACACAGTACAGTCACATGCCTAGGTTGGCCATGAGAGAGATGGAAAGAGAAGAAAAGGTTGCTATAAGGGAAACTCGTAGTGATTTCCTAAAAGAGTATGAGTCTCAAACTCAGAAATTCCGAGATCATCTAAATTTTTCAGAGTTTTCCAAGATAAAGGTGAAGGGGAGAGAGGAGCAGAATAGATTTCTTCTATCTACCTTTGAATGTTAACCTACATGTTCATCCAATGCTTGGGTGGAGGATTTAGATACTTTCTTGCAGTAGCACCAAATTCCTGAAGATGGAGCCATCAAAGTTGCAGAACTGCATATGAGAGGTAAGGCCTATGCCTAGTGGATCTTTGAGTCCTTTTCTGTAAGAAATGTAAAAAATACATCTTATGCAAGTTTCAGTAAGGCATTAGTGAGAATATTTGATAGAATGATCCATGAGACACACATGGTAGAGCTAAACAAGGAAACTCAAACCAAAGCCTTGCATGAAAACACAATACCACTTCAGAAACCATGGAGGAGGCTGAAAACTTGCACCATACCTTACTGGGAGGAAGAATTTCATCTCACATCTTTGAGCAAGGGATCATGGGGATCTCCTTTTTAGAGAAGGATCCAATCATTGGGATGTTTCCCATTCATGTTGCAGAGGTTGAGGGCAACAAGGCGGTCTCATCTAGATATTATCTAGTGCCTCATGCATAGGAAGGAGGATCTCTTGCTCCAAGTATAGCGATTCTTGCATCTTTGCAAGGAAGTCCCCACGATCTCATGTGTGGAGATCAAGGAACAACTCATTATCTACATGTGCCATTGATGAGGAGGTGTGGAACCATGGAGACAGAAGGAGGAGGTAGGGAGGAGAGTCAGCATCATGAGCTGAGGAGTACCCACCCCTATCCACGTTAGGAGGTTAATTGACCCAGATTTATGCAGGAACACAACAGAATAAACATATAAACATAAATACAGAGATGCAGCGGAAATAACACTTCATTTCATTAATAAACGAATGACTGAAATTTGCTTACAAACAGAATGGAAATAAAACTAGCTAGGGCACTGGTAGCTATCTCTGAGAAGAGATGTGGCAGCTACAGGCCTCTGAACTGAGTTACAATGAGGCTCGAGGGCCTATTTATCATTTAGAAACAATGGTAAATCCTAAACAGCCAAAACCCTAACCCTAGGAGATGAAGCGCCAAAACTATGGGCCCCGTTTGGGTAAATTGGTGTTTCAACTTCCCAGGGCCGTAACTTTGGCATACGATCTTCGTTTGACGCGTACCATACCTCGTTAGAAAGATCTATCTGAGGAATAAAAATTTGGAATGAGCAACATCGGTCCATGGACCCATGTTGCTCCACGTTTTCCAAAAAAAACGTCGTTTAGGGCCTCAAAATGGCTCTGAAACTTTAGGACTCGAAAAATTGCTAAAAATAGTAAACTGTGCTGAAACTGAAAAACTGAAATAGACAATGGTGGAGCCCCAAGTGGAATAGGCGGGTGACCACCAATATCCACCTGGATCATTCCTCCCCCCTTAGGAAGCAATGGTCCCCATTGCGTTAAGTTCCTCCATGAGATGAGTAAATTTCTGCTGAACTTGTTCCCTGGTGAACCACTTTCCTTGGTGCAGGAGTTGGCCAGCTTTGACAACCCGATATAGTTGGATCTTCTACTAGCGAGTGTTCTTGATTTGCATGTCCATGATACAATCTGTGGTGGCCTGTTCCATGCAGTCTGGATTTAACTCTGTTGGTGTGAGTTGTTCTGCAATGTCCGAGGTGTCCAGTAGAGGTGGGAAGTAAGGACGAAGGCGATCCACATTGAAGACTGGGTGCAGACCAAGGAATGGTGGAATGCTGAGCTCGAATGCATTGTTCCCTACAGCCTTGGTGATGGTGTATGGCCCGTATCGGAGCGGGCGAAGCTTGCGGTGGGGTCCAGTGAGGCGCTCCTTCTGCAAATGTAGCCATACTTTGTCACCCACCTGGAAGTTGTGTGGCACCCGGTGTTGATCATGGCGTTGCTTATACTTGGCATTGGCTCTGTCCAATATATCATGAACCTGTTGGCAGATGTGTTGAATGCGCTCGATGAAGCTACTGGCTTTGTCAACTTCAGACTGGACATGAGCTGAATTGGCCTGAGCAGCTGCAAATGGCATGGCTACGTCAATGGGACATAGTGGCTGGAATCCCAAGCCCACCCGAAAGGGGCTATGGCCGATTGAACTGTGGAGAGCCCGATTATAACTATGTTGTACATAAGGGAGGCTCTCGTCCCATGTGCGTGGATGCTTTGAATTGTACATGCGCAGAATGTGTACAATCATTCTGTTGACGACCTCTGTCTGGCCATCTGTTTGGGGATGGAAGGCTGTGGACTTGGTGAGCTTGGTATCCAACATCGACCAGAGGCTGGACCAAAATGTGCTGAGGAACCTGCTATCCCGATCTGATATGATAGACTGTGGGATCCCAAAGTGCACCCACACTCGTTCAAAGAAGAGTTTAGCAGTGGCTTCTGCTGTGATATTCTTCTTGCAGGTTGCCATAATGGCCATCTTCGAGAATCTGTCGACGACCACAAAAACACAGTCATTTCCCTGCTTAGTAGAAGGCAGGCCCGACATGTAATCCATGGAGATGGATTCCCAAGGTCGACTAGGGGTAGGTAGAGGAGTGTATAGGCCTTGCTTCTTGATGGTCGGTTTGGCAATGGCACAAGCAGTGCAGGATCTGATGTGCTTCTCGACATCCTTTCGAAGGTTCGGCCAATAGAAATACTTCTGCAGGATTGCTACTGTTTTCTCGACCCCGAAATGCCCAGCGACTCGATTGTAGTGTGCTTCCCATATCATCTTGGCACGCTCGCTTGAAGGAACACAAAGGTGTCCCATGTGACATAAAAGTGCATCTTGGAGGTGAAAATTTGGAACTTGCGTACCCCCAAAGAGTGCCTTGTAAGTGTGGCCGAATTCTGGGTCACTCTCATAGAGAAGCGGCCAATCAGAAGTCTCGTGCCCACAAGAGTTGAGCACGGTGGTGAGCGCCATGATCGGTGGTCGGCTGAGGCAGTCTGCAACATTATTGGTGCTACCCTTCTTGTACTTGATGTTCAAATGAAACTGTTGCAGATATGTGGACCATAGAGTGACGTCAGCTGCTGCGCTTCCCTTGTGCCTTGATGGCAAGAGACACATGGTGTGTGTGGATGATTGTTTCCTTCCCCAAAATGTAATGCTTCCATTGACGACAAGCTTGCACAATGGGTACATTTCTTTGTCATATGTGGGAGTACTTGAGCGCCGGACAATGTATGCTGTAAATCTGGTCTACGTTGAGTAGGGCACCAGCCACTTTCATTAGGGAAGCATGCATCTAGTCCCTCAAGTGAGTATGCAAGTGCGACAAAGTGAGCAGGCGGAAACAGACGGTTGCCAGTTATTAACAAATCCCATACTGACAAAGGATTCAAGTAAAGTGCACTCTCACGCTCCTCCCTTGGTGACTTGACTCAAGGGCCAAGTGATATGAGAAAATCCCAACACGAATCTGCAGTAGAAATTAGCAAGACCCAGAAAGTTACGAAGCTCTGTTAGAGTGGTTGGGGCTGGCCAATCCCGAATGACTTGGATCTTGGCTGGATCCACATGCACCCCCCTTTCATCAATAATGTATCCTAGATATTGAACCTGGGTCATGCCAAAAGTACACTTCTCCAAATTGGCACACAACTTGTGTTGCCGTAGTGTTTGGAGGACTTGTCGGATGTGGTGAAGGTGCTCTTCCCAAGTCTGGCTGAAGATCAGAATGTCATCCAAGTACACCACTACAAATGAGTTGGTGAATGGCCGCAATATGTCATCCATCATCGTCATGAAGGTGGCAGGAGCATTCGTCAACCCGAAAGGCATGACCAGCCATTCGAAAAGGCCTTCCTTAGCTTTGAAGGCAGTCTTCCACACATCGGAGGGTTCAATTGGTACCTGGTGATACCCAGACTTCAGGTCGATCTTGCTGAAATATTTTGCACCTTTGAGTTGGTCCCGAAGGTCATCAATCCGTGGGATTGGGTACCTATTCCGGACAGTGATCTTGTTCAGCGCCCGATAGTCAATACAGAGTCTCCACGTCCCATCCTTCTTCTGTACCAACACGATCGGGCTCCCACAGGGCGATGAACTTGGTCTGGTGTGACCTTTCTGCAACAGCTCCTGAAACACACTCAGTTTATCACTATGACTAGAGCAGACGTGATAGACAAGTTCCATTAGGTAGCATGACATACAAGAGGTGGAATCAATCAGTGCCAACCATGATCAGAGGAACCCCTGTGGGTGAGGTGAATATGTCCCCGTACTCCTCCACAACCTTATCCATTTTTTGTTGTTGTGCAGAGGAGCCCTGTCTGGAGGTCGTGGCCACAGTCTTCTTCTTGCCCTGGGGCGGATCATCAGGAAAATGAATTTCCTGGTTTGGGAAATGAGCTTACTGCATTGTTTTGCAGTAACCAAAGAGATAGCGGCAGGAGGTGGTACCTCTGGTATCCTGTACAACTTATTTCCCAAAGTAACAATAACGGCACGAGGTCGAGACTCATACACGACATAACTTCTTTAAAATATCAATTCCTAATAATATCAAAACATCAATAGGGGCAACGTCATGTACCTCATAGTGAGGGCTTGATGCTATAGGGAAGGCGGCACTGCTGGCTGACGCGGAGATCTTGTCCTTGGTGAAGCCATTCGATGGTGTATGGATGTGGGTGAGTTGTGGTCAACAAGCCCAACCGCTTCACGACATCTACTGAAATGAGGTTCTTTTGGCTCCCATTGTTGACAATGAACTGTACCGGGGAGCCCTTTACCCACATTTGGGAGTGGAAGAGACGTTCCTCCTCCTCTAGATCTTCCAGTTCCTCCTTTAGGATCTTTGCAGTGGCAACAGTGGCGTTGGGCTCCGCATCAATAATCTGTTTCCCTTTTTCATTCCCCTTTTCAGGTTCTGATTTGGAGTCAAAGCATGCATCTGACTCAGAAGCCCTCATCTCGGCCACTAGCAACTGCTTGGCCCGACACTCACTTGTGTTGTGAGTGAAGCTCTTATGGAACTCACACCACTTTCTCGTGTCCTTCTTTGGATTTGCGGTGTTGTTCCTTTCTTGTGGCTTTGATGAGTTGTCTTTAGCCGCCATGCCTTGGCTCGGTCCTTTGTTCTGCGGTTTGGAAGCACCTTTCCCCTGCTTTTGATTCGCAGATCCAAAGTCTCGCTTCTTCTGCTTGAATTTCTGCTCAATCTTGGCAGCATATCGGTATGTCGTACCAAGCGAGGAGATGTCAAGGAACTCCATTTCCTCCTGAATGTATCTGTGCGAACCCATTTGTGTCTTTAACTTTGACTGTTTCTACGAATCTTTGTTACCACTTTGTGCTTGGGGTACATGGAACGATTAGGTCGACTCATACACATCTGATCCCTTTGTTGTGTGGCGTAGTCCATTGTATGTACTTGTCCTCACACAGAAAACTCACGGATAGTATTGTTCTCCAGCGGCCTCTGGAAAAATTCCAGGTGTGCAGCCAAGAACGAGAGGGTTACATGCAGTCTTATTCTCTGTGATGAGTTTCCCACAGGTCTTAACATGAGGTAGCTTTGAGGAGTGCAAAAATAATCTTCTAGTCCTGAAAATCAGGCAGAAATATCCTTCTATGGATTCAACCATGTCTCTGCGTGTGCGTCTGTTGACCCTCGAATATGGGAATATAAATTTACTTGTACAGCAAAGAGTGGCGCCTCCGGAGTGGGCTCTTTGGATACGGATGCGCCGCCCCGTGGAGAGTAGCCGTTGAGATATGAGTATGAAATTATCCATCATCACGTTCCTTTGTCTTTCGAGGGCCTCCTCGAGCAATATTTTGATAGGATCTCCTGCTCCCTCATCTTTCTTTTTGTCCCCCATGGGCATCCGTCGAGGTTTGCGAGGCTGATCTTGCAAAGGTTCCACCAGATCGAGCCCTCACTCCTTATACCCCGACCTCGTTGGGGACATGCAAAGAAGGATCGAGAAAAAGAAAACCGCTCTGATACCACTGATCTGGATTTATGCAGGAATGCAACGGAATAAACAGATAAACATAAATACAGAGATGCAGCAGAAATAACACTTCATTTCATTAATAAACGAATGACTGAAATTTGCTTACAGACAGAATGGAAATAAAACTAGCTAGGGCGCTGGTAGCTATCTCTGAGAAGAGATGTGGTGGCTACAGGCCTCTGAACTGAGTTACAATGAGGCTCGAGGGCCTATTTATTATTTAGAAACAATAGGAAATCCTAAACAGCCAAAACCCTAACCCTAGGAGATGAAGCGCCAAAACTATGGGCCCCGTTTGGGTAAATTGGTGTTTCAACTTCCCAGGGGCGTAACTTTGGCATACGATCTCCGTTTGACGCGTACCATACCTCGTTAGAAAGATCTATCCGAGGACTACAAATTTGGATTGAGAAACATTGGCCCATGGACCCATGTTGCTCCCTGTTTTCCCAAAAAACATCGTTTAGGGCCTCAAAATGGCTCCGAAAGTTTAGGACCCGAAAAACTGCTAAAAATAGTAAACTGTGCCGAAACTGAAAAAATGAAATAGACAATGGTGGAGCCCCAAGTGGAATAGGCGTGTGACCACCAATATCCACCTGGATCATTAATGCCCCCAACATGAAGACTGGGTTGCATAGTAAGGGCATGGACAAATTTTTCAATTCATATATGCAGTCATCCCTTGATGATGATGTCTCATTGCATGGAGGCATTTCACCAAGGAGACCACTAGATCAGTAGAGAAGGATGGGTGCTTCACTTGTTGAGGCACCACTCATTGATTTCAGAGGAGTGGGGACCTTTGGAGAGCTTGATACAACATTGGGAGTCTTGGGTAGGCTCAAGGAGGAGAGACATAACTCTTTCGAAGAGTTAGCACAACCACCTCTTTTCTCTTTGAGGATCAGAGGAGACTTGTCTATGAGCCACTCCATTTGTATGAGAAAAACATATGGTAAGGGTGTTGATTGTTTACAATATGATTTAGATAATGTATTTCTGTATCCCTTAACCATATATGTGCAGGATGTTGCCCCAAGAAGGAGCATTCTTTATTTTAGGCTTCATGGTCTACTTAAGGCCATAAGCATGATTGATGACCATTCCCTGGGAGGACTTGGGGAGGAGGTGTATTATGGAGTACATGCTCACTTTACATCATAGAACATTCACTTCCTCCATACTTATGAGGAGATTGGGGCAACAAGAAAGTGGTTGAAAAGCCACACATTTTATCAGTCTCTATTGTAGTTGAGAGTCAAGCTATGTTGGTTACATTTGAGGGACCATTGTCCTTCTCACTTATTACATATGGCAGCAAGCATGATTCTGATTTTGGCTCCCCGTGTTTCTATTATTTCTATATTTATGAGGAGAATGTTTGGGAGAGAGACACATTGAGTAGATGTGTCCTTTGAGGGAGAACCCTCCCACATTTTTTGCAGCACATGTTCTAAGGGGAGCATGGCAGATAATATGGCCACCACAGCAACACATTTGTCTCTTTATGAGGGGGGACAAAGGATGGAATGGAATCCATATGATGGTGACTTCCAACTCACCATATATGGGATGGTTTGGGTCAACCTGATTTGCAGTGTTGGAGGAGAGATCTTTGGAGATCTAGTCCTCATCTTGCCACTAGAGGGCAACACTATTGCAGCCCAACATTAGCTAACACTCCACACTTATCATAAGTGGAGAGATGGACAGTGTGGGGTAGGCTACCTTGTCTACCATGTGCATATTTTCAGCCCACATACTTTGCATGAGCCAAAGGTAAAGGAAAATTTCCAGGAGTTTCCTAGTTGGGGGGTGACTCATTTTGCATGGCTAATAGCTTGGGGATGGAGGATCCATATGGGGGAGATAGTTCCCATTATATTTCATGTCCCATTCCTCAAAGGGACCTCTAGACATCACTTTGTTATCCTCTTGAGTATTTTACCTTTACATGATGATAGCTTGATAGCTGACTTGCATGCTGAGGAGGAGCAATGTGGAGACTTGATTGATGAGATAACATATTTTTACTTGGAGGAGATCATCATACATGGATGCTATAGGCAGAGGAGGAGAAATAACTCAGTATATCCTTGCATTTGCTTGAGGACAAGCAATCTTTGAGAGGTGAGGACTGTAATGTTCCCAAAATTAGCATGAAGCTAATTGGAACATTGATTTTTCTTATATTATCTAGGAGGTGAATAAAATGGGGGAGGAGACCCATGTGTAGGAATAAAATCCCTCATATTTTAAAAGGGATCAATGGAGTAGCTTTTATTTTCAACTTCCAGTGTGAAAAGGTGAAAATTCATGAGGAAAAGGTCAAGTTTGACGAAGTCAACAACGTTACCAAAGAGGGTGTGGATTGCTTGGGAAGAAAACACACCTTGAATGGGAGGAAGATTACTTGGTGAAGAAAACCCTAATCTGTGGGGTCCAAGGCAAAAAGCTTTCATTTGCATAAAAGGAGGAAGAGGCAGCCATAGAGGATTATGTTTTGAGTATCTAATTTCTTGTTTGCTTAGACTATTTGGATTCTCCTATTGTTTAGCAGAGTTGTTGTGCTATTTGGCGCGAGGGATTCCTATTTGGGATTCCTACTCCTTATTGGGAGGCCTCCTAAAGGATTTCTCTTCATTTCTCCACATATAGGCTCAAGGCCAAGCCACCTCCTTCATCTATAGTGTTATTTATGCTGAAGTATAACATTGTGTTGGAGGGTATTACAGTGGAGGGTCCACAACACCATTTCCTTGGATCATATTTTTAGAGGAGGGAGCTTCTATTCCTCTGCGAGGTTAGTGAGGAATTTTTTAGAGTTGATTTTCATATATTGGCATTAGGCCAACCATCTCCCATCTACTACAGTGCATTCCCTCTCCTTAACTGCGTTATTTCTGAGAGTATCTGCAGTGGGGGTTTGCACCATTATTTTGGAGGGTGAAATATTTAGTGTTATAATGAGCCTATCACTTGAGAGATCTAATGGAGGAGGTCTATTTCAGATTGTGCATCATCTTCAGCCATCTCCATCCATTTTCTGAGTTGCAATTGTTACCTTGCAACTTAGACATTTCTACAGTTTTTCCATTTTGTATATATTTCAACCAATCCTTCTAAGGATTGTTGTATTATTTCGAGGGGTTGAGAGCTTGCTCCCCCGCATTTATTGAGCCTTATATTGTTATATCTTTATATTATCATTTAGCATGTTGCAGTGTCTCCTATAAACTGCTCATTAGCATAGGGCATTCTTAGTGTAGCAGTGTACTTCATATTTTATGTACACGATCTATTGAGGCTTGTATTTCCTATCTTGAGTGACTCTTTCCAAAAGATCCTGTATACAATTTTGCTGCTATGACCAATGTGATGGCTATTAAGCTTTTCTGATATCTTATGCATTAAAATAACGATGTTATTCCATATGTGTTCTCATATTATTGCATCTCCAACTAGTTTCTCCCTCTCCTTTTTTAAAATTCCAAGAATTTCCCTTTCATGAAGGGTCAGGACTCAAATGTTCTGTAGTATAAAAGCTTTGTTTAGACCCTTCAGTTTCGCTGTGAATCTCAGTGTGGGCTACGGATGGGGAGGTGCATGCCTAAGGTATTATAGTAGGATTCCTTTCGGAAATGGTCTAAGTTCCTAGGGACACCTAATATTCAGCGCGTCTTGTCATTTCAACTATGAAGGTCTTTCTTCCAAGGGTCACTGATCCCTTGGGTTTTATGGATTTAGACGGCCGTTTCAATCTAATTCTATCTTTTTCTTTCTAGTCCTTTTATTGTAAAATAGTTTTGAGTTTCCTTAACAAGGATATAGGATTGTTTAATTACACACTTTGAATACTCTATATTGTATGTAAATACTAGGGGTCAATACAATGGGTGAATACCATGAAATTTTAAAGTTAATTTTTTAATTTTATTTATTTTATTTTGATGTAATAAAAATATTTTCACTTAAGCTTAATTTTATTCTTAGGGTTAAACAATAGATTAACATATAATTTATCCATGATATTGGGGTGTAAACAACATCTTAAAGTTGTTAAGTTGTTTTGGAAGGGTCAAAAGCACATCCTTGAGTACTCTATTCTACCCCAATTTTAAAATAAAAAATTAGAACCAATTATATTACGTCATTTGTTTCACTAGAAAAAACTATTATTTCTTGAGGTGAAATACATAATTTGAGATGGTTATATAATCTAGCCTATTACTACAAATTTTCTGGGAGAAATTTTGGAAAATCGTCACAAATTCCATTTCCATTTTTTAGTGGGTAGGATTTCCTGGATTTTTAAGGGTTTTTAATATTGCATACTAATTATTTAATGTCATTTATTCATTTGAAAAAATCAAAAGCAAGTTTAAATCGTTATTAAATTTGACAATATCATAGGTGAATACTATGAAATTTTAATTTTAATTTTTTTATGAATTTTATTTTATTTTGACGCGGTAAAAAAAATTGAGTTAAAATTAGTTTTATTCTTACACTTAAAAATACAATAAATTACAACATTTCCACCATAGTAGGCTTGTCAAGTTGATTTGGAAGGGACAAAAGGAGAGCTTTGACTACCGCGATGTATTTGATAAATCACTTTTAATAGGATAGGAAAACCAATTATTTCATGTCATTTTTTTTATTAGCAAAGATCTAATACTTGTTGAAATGAATTATTGTATTTCATATGGTTATTAAATTTGGCATATTCCTAACATTACTTGAAATTTGTGACAAAAATAATGGAATTAGTTGGAAAAGTTGGGTAGAGGCAAAATTTTGGGTGTCCATGGGTTTTTAATGGTGCTAAATCTATTTCTGCCCTTAAAAACAAGATTCAAACACTCTTTCTATTTTTATTGACGAAAAAAATAGAATTCCGACACTTTTTTGGGTTTTTTTGAGTATTTGCAACTTAGATTCTTAACCAATTATTTAATGCTATTTATTCATTATACAAAATCTAACACCCATTAAAATAAACTATTGAATTCGAATTCTTAATCAAATTTGAAAAATTCTTAAGTGCCCATTACTTAATCAACTCATGGTATTCGAACCAAGTGTTATTCCAAAAAAACCTCCTTGAAAGCTATGAATAGCCAGAAAATAAGGAAACCCTAACTAAGGAGACATGAATAGTCAGAAACTAGGAAAGCCCTAGTAAGCATTATATATAGAATGAAGTTGAGAAAAAAAAACCAAGTTGATATTTAGATCAATAGAGTAAGCTAAGGGCATCACTTATCCGAGGAAGAGGATGCACATTTTGAAGTGAAATATGAGCCAAATGTATTGGGAGGATGAAAAAAAATCCTGCTCCGAATGAAACATCATCGGCAATGGTGGAGTCACGAAGAGACCAATGGCTGAGGACGGTCAGACTGACAAGTGTGATGATGAAGTATCCCCAGAGGGAGGGTGCAGCAATGGTGGAGTGACGAAGATACCACGAGCTGAGGAGGGTCAGACTGAGGATGTATTGCCAGAGGGAGGCTCAACCATGCCCCGAAGGGGGCATGGAAGGCCTCTCGGTTCAAAGAAGCAAAGGCGGGGAAGGCCTCAGGGATCAAAAAACAAACCCAAAAATGTAGCAGTCCATGGACTCGACATAGTGCAACCAGATGCTGCACGCGTGGTGGAGGACAACCAGGTTTCAAAACAGCAGGGCACGTACAACGTGAACAACCGCCCTTCAACTCAGAATATTGTCATGTCGAGGAAGAGTAGACGCAAAGGGATACCCCATAGATCTCCTCTCCTTTGAAATTTTAAAATTTCAGTAGTTACGCTGGTATATGCTTATCTTTAGGTTGAAATTTTGGGTCCATTTGTAAGCTTGAACTGCGTGCATTAGAGGTTGGCATATGGTTTTTCTTAGGTTGAAATTTTGGGTTCATTTGTAAGGTTGATCTACTTGCATTAGACGTTGTTATATGCATATTGTTAGGTTGAAATTTTGTGTTTCTGTGTGCATTAGAGTTAGCCGACTGCGAGTAACATAATCCAAGCTCCACTCTGTAGTTGGAAATGGAATTCAGTGACAATATGTATGGGTTTCTATGATTAATATATATATTTGTTTGCAATAAAATTTGAATAAAGATTTGTATTTAATTAAATTTGATCTCTCTAATATTTTCATAGATTTGAAGTTAATAAGTTTATTTAAGTAAATTTGATCTTCTAATATTTTTATAGATTCCAAGTTAATAAGTTTATTTATTGGTTTTATAGAATCAAAATGTTTTAATTAATAATTTCCTTTTTTATTTTTATTTAATTTAATTATCTCAAAATATTTTGTCAACATAATATAAGTGCAAATTACAATTCTTCTCTACTGGGATGACTCTTGACTCATAAAAAGTAATAAAATAAAATTAAAAAATAATATTTATAAAATATTTTGATTCTGAAGTGAGAAATTAATTTTGAGCATGTGGTATTGAAGAGTGATGGTATTGGACGATGGTATGGTATAATTAACAATATCCATCATAAACTCTAGTGACTATCTATGGTTAAGTATTGTTAATTGTAGTTATTATTTTTATTGTCAAATGAGAGATGACTTTTGGGCATGTGTTATTGATTAGCTTCACCCATGGTATTATATGGTTAATAATATCTAGAGTAAAGTTGTGGTGAATATGTATGGTTCAAAATCTTGTTATAGTGTAAGTATTAATTTTTTTTTCTTATTAATGAAACTTAAATATAACTACAAAATTATTATTTTAATTTATATCTTGAAATAGATCTTACTTTATACATACTATTTATATCTTATATATTTTCATGTGATAGAGGTGTAGATATATCTCAAAATTAATTATAAATATTTTTCTTTCAAATTTAATAAAAAAATGTTATAAAATTAATTTCAAATAAAATATTTATAAAATATTTTGCCCTATGAGAGATGGTTTTTGGCCATGTGATATTCCCCATGATATTGTAACAAATCAAGTTAACAGTATTAAACATATTGTTATATATTGTACATTTATGTGGTTATTATTAAATTTAAATATGGTTACATAATGATTATTCTGTTTTAATAGGTAAAATAGATGTTAAATTGTTGTTACTAGTTATATATTTTAGTGTAATTATGTTTTTTTTAATCTAAAAAGTTGTTCGTAAATTTATTAATAAAAACAAAATTACAATCAAACAAATTATAGTTTTATTATTTTTATTACTTGTTTAATTTTTTAAGGACACAACAACATATTTGGTGGATTTTATATTAATTTTAACCAAGATATAAATGTTTACTAATTTACATATTATAAATTGGACACATTAAGATAAATTCAACATAATGGTCTATATTAATTTTAACCAACATATACATGTTTACCAATTTATATTATCTACCCTCAAAATTTAAAAAGATTCTCAAGGTAATGTGTTTCTTATTCTTAGCATTCTAGAAGTGGTTAGAAGTCCATGAATTCATGAATGTCAATTGATGCTTGTTTGAGTTTAAATAATATTTTTACTGAATAGATAATATTTTACAAACTATTTTCTTTTTACTAACTATTTATATAAAAAGATTATTTATTATTAAATGGTCAAATCTAGTGAACTTCAATACCTTGAATTATTGGCGCATATTATCTAGAATTTAAATATCTACCACTAAGTTGGGAGCATGACGTAGCAATAACTTAAATATCTACAGCAACTTTGGAAGTTAATTGTTGCACCATGTTATATTGAATTTAAATATCTACAAGTGACTTTGGATCATGTTTTACCTAGTAACTTAAATATCTACTAGTAAATTTTCAAATTTGGAGCATGTTCATCCCACCAGAGTGAACCAAACCAGTCCATTTAATTGCTAGGTAATTAATTCTTTGGACATTTTCTGGTTGGAATTGTGTTTTGTTAATTATTCTCTTTCCTCTTGAATAACTTCTCAGGCAACTACCTTGGTGGTTAACATTGAAGCATATTGTAGATTTTTGGTTTCTCTAGGTAGCTTCCCTAGACAGCGATGGAGTGAGGACAAGCAAACTCCAATGTTTTCCTCCAATGTCTGCACGGGAAGGTGTCTGCATATCTTACTTCTGAGTCATATTTTTTTTTAAATAGCATTCTCCATTGTGTAACAATTGTCTAACTTATTTCTTATTTCTTCAGAGGTGGAGAAGGAACCTTCCATGCTTGAACACAGGTGATTTCCATCATAACCTTGACCCTAACCCTTTGAACCCTTTTTTCTGTTTTTTTTTGTTTTTTTTCTATTTTTACCCTCCTAGCACTATCTTACTAAGTTGTCCTTTTATTTTACAATTGCAAGTTCTCATTTTAGCTTGTATACCCTGAAAAGAGCTTGTGCTACCTTTTCCATTCAATCTGACGTGAGGTTCATTTGCTGTTATTTGCTACCGGTCATTGTATCAAGTAGCCACAAACGATTTTCGTTGTCCTATGGAGTCAAATGCTTTGTATAAGTTATTGCTTTATATGAATATCCAACCGACCTTCGGACCCTTCGGTTATAATTACATAAAATCCTTTCTATCCGTTTCTTATAATGTATATAAACTAATTAACATTGACATTAATACGAGCTTAGGCCTTATGGCCTGTAAAATATATATTATTTATTTTCATATTCTCTTCATTTAAGTATTTTGAATATTTATTTTCATGTTCTTTGTATTCATGTATTTTGAATTTGGGTTTGTCTCCTTTTAACTCTCAACCCTAAAAACATAGGACTTGATTTCTATTTTTGGCTTTTGCCTTATTAGCTGAACACTTTCTATAGTGTTAAAGTTTAGGCTTTCTTGTTTAATTTTACTTTTTCTTAGAGTTATTATTTTCCTCTCATCTATTAATATTGGTATTTTTATAATGGCTGTGAATGAAAATAATATAAATCTCCATTACAGTTGTCCTCGTTTCTTGGATACAATTGGTTTATATATTTTTGTCCAAAAAAAAGTCTTATGGTTCTTAAGTATTTATTTTATTTTATTTTTCATTATGATAGTTTTTTTAGTGTCATGTAGAACTAATCTCTCTTAAAGATATTATACAATTTTTTTATTGATGGAAGTAAATCTTTTCCCCTCTTTTTTTGTATAATTGTTGATAGCTTGTAAGTAACACTATTTCTTTACTTGGGGTTTAGAAAAACTAATTTCCAAATCAAGGCACCTATCCAAGCCCTAGTAAGGTTTATTATGCAACTAGATCAACTACTTGCAACCTCCTTTACATCACATATATGAAGAATGCTACATAATAATGCTCATGCAAAGGTATAAAAATAACAATAATGGTGTTTTATGGGACACCAATAACAATGTGGGGTTACATGGACATGTCTATACCAATAAGAGAGCATTAAAGGAACCTAACATGCCACTCTCCTCCAACAACAATGTTATGCTCAATGTTTGATAGTTATGGATGCTTTCTTATACATTTCTCATCATAGCATGTGGAATACTTAGTTAGTAATTTGTTCTACTTAATGAGATAACCTAAAATTGATTGATTTCATATTTGTAGCCTTCATCTTTTGTTGGTTCCTTCACCCTCCAATATGATTTTTCCTTGGTAGAAGTTGAGAGATAACATTTTTTTACCATGAAATAGGGAGCAATGGATGGTATCCGTAAAGTGCCATAAATGGGGTCATCTTTTAACTTGAATCATTATGTTTGTTTACAAGATACAAAGGAGCACAAGGTTTAAGGAGTTGTGATTAGTGTCATTGCTTTACAATATATGGTTGGATTTATTTATTCTTTATCTACGTTTGGTATCTAGTCAATATACTCTCATTTTGATATACTCCTTAGATGCTAGTTGAAGTGCCTGGTTGAGCCATCAATGCACCCTAGATAGTTGTAACTATTTTTCACATCATCTACCCCCAATCAAGACTATATTGCAGAGGATCTAGGCCCACTTAAGAGTGTAGTAGTCCACTCAGAAATAATAGTTCATTGGATTCCGAAAATATTCCTCTCTTCTAGTGACCTCATTTCATAGCCTATAATTTGGAAACCATGATGTCATTAAACCTCCTGTCGTCACATTCCCATGAAGAAGGAAACCTCTTCATCCATTTTTACAAAATGCATTCAATGACTCATATGTTTCAAACTACCTTCATGTACTTATAAATAAAGCACAAAAATTAGTGCACAAGATGTGGTAGCCGTATCATTTATAATATTGGAAAGAATAAACATCTTTGGAGTGTAGGACCTATCCTTCCTAGACACAAAGAGGGCTCTCACTCTTTTTATGATTTAGCTTGATGGTTATAAAAGTTGATTTTAGGCTAGTTATAGAAATTATGAGGGCTCTTTTTTTTGATTGATTGCGTGGATGGACAGATAGAGGTGTGAAACTTAACCCATGGGGCTATGGAGTCATAAAAGGTTTGATTTTTCATCAAATTAGAATTTAGAGGGAAAGCTAACTATGCAGACTAGATCTTACTGGCAGTGTGAATATGAGATGAAAGAAAGGAGTGAGTTGAGTGATATCTAAAGAGAAATTAAAAATTATCTCACTATACTTCAAAACAGAACATTAAGATAGTAAACAAAAATAGAATTAAGGTGCTCTCTCAGCAAATATTAATCTAAATTTTTAATTTTACAATCAGATAAATTGATGCACATCATCAAAGATAAAGAAAACATTAACATAGAGGAAAAAACATCATCACTAACATAGTTCAAGAATCCTGTGAATGATATCTTATTATTGATGCCCAACTCAATAGTTACAGTGCTCCAATACAATGGTTCTTACAATGCATAGGATAACAAGGTTCAACACTTGACAATGAAGATATATGCAGTATTTAACTGCAACTATGTCGGTTCCCCTAATCTAAATTAGCAACCTACATTAATTACAATTTAATTAAAAATAGACAACTATGGCCATTCAAGGCCCGAAAAAAAATATCTCTCACAAAACAACGACTGTAACATTAGCTTTGGAAGCTCTTCATAAATAGAAAAGCAGGGTGATGGTGGGTGAGGTGGTGATGAAGAGGAAACAATAGTGGTCTTGACATCTTCGGTGCTGGATTATTAAGTATGATGGGATTTTTGGCTCTTAAAATTGATTAGTGGTTGTGTTGACCTGTCCATCATGCTTTTTTAGTCTTCGTACATGCACAATTTTCCCCACTCCTTGCCTAAAATTCACATACCTATGACCTGTAGTCACATTTGATCCACCTCTATGTATTTTCTGAAAGTAGCCTTGGTGAGAAAAACACACTTCAACTCATGTTGACTGAAGATATCATTGCTTAGGAGATCCAAGACAACCTTCCTACTCCCACTCACATTAATGTTGGCAAATTTGGTGGTATCCTTAGCTTCTTTCACGAGCTTGGTCATATAATCTCCCTTTTGGGCCAGCTTGTTGTTAATTACATATAGGTAGGGTAGTGATTTTGTTCTTGGGGGATCAATATTTTTTAAGAATATCCTAATGGCCATGTCCAATTCATGACACTTCTCCTTTAGTTTCCTGAATAAATTCCTCTTAGTGAGGATAATTTTTACCTCTTGTATGGAGTTCATGAATTTTATGATCTTAGCGGATCTTATTGGCATATTTCCCATCTCCTGATTTTATTTCCCCACAGCGACTTTGCATTTTTAAATTAGCTCCTTCTGTTAAAAATTAATGTGGATGGGACGCAAGATTCCATCCACTAGCTCTATGATATTGCCCTGGATTATCATCTTCATTTGGCCCAAAATGCCACTGGCCAAAAATTCCTTTTCTGCTTTCTCCAACCTCTCAATCTGTTTCTTGGCTACCTCATGGGAAGTCTCTCATCTTGCCTTTCAATGCCTCAGGATGCCAATCTGTGTCTCCAATTTTTTGATCTCTTGCGATTGTAGGGTCTGCTCTCCATGGCTTTGGACAATTGATTTTTTCCACTAGATGCTACAACAGTTGTTGGAACAACCGATGGAATTAATGAAATAAGTATAGCTTCTAATAGGATGAGTGCCCCTCGAGCTACTTCTTCTTTTTCCTTAAGTATTTTCTCCATCCTCGTCTCCATTTTTTTGATTTGGGTAGACTATTGAATTAATAACTTCATTAATTCTCCCTTCTATGACTCATCTTCCTCAATGCCCTTAGCCAAGGTGTCTTTTGTTACTTGCACCTTCAGTTGTTTCCTAAGGTTTGTTATGTCACCATTCTTTTTCTTCAAAATCTCCTCCACAAATTGAACATTGGTTGGGTCATGCCAAAGCTTCACTCTTAAATCTTCTAAAGACTTGATGTTTGATTCTCTAGCAATGGCAGATATCCTCTCCATATTGAGTTGTGATTGGGTATTGGATAAGGGCACCTGCAGTTTTGATAAGATTCCAGTACTTGTCAAAGTTGAGGCTACCATTTCCCGAGTCTACTTGTGTAATTCCATATGGTCAATAGGATGGATATCCTTTGTGTTGAATTAAAATGATGTTTTCTTATAATCTCTTTCTTCTTGTGGTTGTGTGACCAAGGCTTCTAGAAATTCCATCTGCATCCTCACCTTTTCAGCGTCAAAGGCAGAAAGTAGCCTTCTTTGTGAACTTGAGGTGTGCTTCCACAATTGATTTTATATATTAGTCTTCAGCACCTCATTCCTCAACTTTATCTCTTTGAATATCTAAAATATAGTCTTCTCTTTTTCTTCTATGGAAGGTCTGGAAGTAGATGCTTGTAGGCCTTGTTGCTTAAGAGACATTTTGGTTGAGGATGTAGGTGAGGCCATTGTATCTGCACATGTTGATGATGAATTAGGGGTGTCCATAATGTTAATCAGTTTTTGTTGCTCTGATCCATCTCCTTGATCATTCTATATGCAAATTTAGGCCCTTTTCGTATATCTTAGTTTGAATTATTTGCTATAGGTGACCAAAGAAGACTCATCCTCTCTTGCCTCTTTCACCCTATCTCTTTCTCTGGCTCTTTCCCCTTGTCTTTTTTTTCTTATGCACTATTCCTTTCTTGTGGTGCTCGGGTCTAGATTCCTGAAGTGGAGAGCACTTGTTATTCATCTTTTTGGAGGGTGTTGGTCACCCTTTCTATTTGGGTGGCATAATACTCAATTGCATGCCTGTGTGTGAACATAGGTTGTGGATATGTTTTCCACCCTTTTCTTGGAGATAATCCCTGTAGGATCATAAGATCAAGTGAAATTGTGACTAAAACCCATCCCCTTCAGTATATTATATGCCTCCTTCCCTGTTGCTCTATTGTTGCATATGAAAGGCCCAGTTTGTGTCTTGATCTTGAAGTGGGCCTTCTTCTTTGCAGAAACAAATTGGACCTCATTTGCATTTATCATTTTCCTTATGTATTCTAGTGCAAAGACACTCACGTAGAGAAACTTTGGCAATTTGTAAGGGGCTAGCTCATGTCCATGGACTCAAATCTCTGTTTTATTTTGGTACATGTACCAATATTCTATATTTACTTACTCTGTTAGCTGCACAATTTTCCTCATTTCCTCACTTATCCCGGGCTCTATTTTGCTACTAAGTGTGGTGATGATTGGATGCATGAACTAATCCACAAAATTCTTATATGTATATTTCTTTTGTTCCTTAAATATAAGGGTGGCCTAGAAGATGATAAATTGAGGCTCATAATCTTAATTTTTCTTGTTCATCTAAAATGGAAACCTGTTGGAATTGAAATAAACAAACATATATACCGACACAAAGGTGTATTTGAAAACCTCCTCTATGTTAAACTCTAAAAATTGTTCATCAGTGGCATCTCCAAGAAACTGGGCATAATTAAACATGATTGTGGGTTTAGATTCTGAGGAGAGAATGGACAAAAAAGATATCATAGCTTCATAGAACCATTGATCAGATTGATGACATAATAAATAAGATAGAACAGTGATAGTCTTGTTGGTCCTTTCGGGAAAAATAGATCAAGGGCACGGTGGATTTTTCATAAGAATTGGTGCATTAGTTGCCATGAAAATTTGTAGCGTTTTGTCGTTGCTGGAAAAAATGATTCTCTCATAAAGTTCCCTAAGGGCTTCATAAGAGAAGGGGATTGCTTGTTTAGGAGTAGGGGCCTGCATCATTTCCTGAATGGATTGGGCATTAATGGTGAACAAGATTTCCCCTGTTGGGGTGACTATGGTCTGCTGATTAATTTCATAGCAAGCCTAGCATTGTTTGATGAATTCGGCGAAACTATGGGTTTTGGGAAATATGTACAAAGGTAGCTAGGTTTCCCATAGTCTAATGTCATTAGCTTCATTGAGAAATTTTTCCTCGAGCCAGTAGTAGACATCGAAAAAGTAGTAGTCTTACTCTGTCTCGTGAATTTTGTAATCTCTGTCTAGCATTGTTGTATGATCTAAATCTACTTGAGGGTAAAACATGGGGTTGAAAGTATCCTGGGGCTTCTTAGGAGCCATGAGTTTTCATCTTTAGCTTATTTTAAATATGCAATGCCAATGGGATATAAGAAAAGGGAGTAAATAAGGGAGAGTGATATCGATTGATATTGGGTAAGAGAGATAATAAAAAGGACCAGGATCATAACAGAACAATTTGAATGGGAGACTGTAGTCTATTTTGGTGAGAGTTGTTGATTCTTTTGATGAACATAGGTTCTCCTAAAACAATTTTTTAACCTATGATTTTTTTTATAATTCTCTATAAATTCGATATCTGCAACGTTCAATAAAAATGAGCATAGTGAACTTTGTATCGAGCATGAGTTTGTGTTTTAATTTGTGATTGGTGAGACACTAGGTTGGTGTGGGTCCATTGGAAAACGAACCAACCATTTACGATGCAACGAATTTCTTTGCGAGAGTCAATGTGATTGGACAACAGGGACACGTCAGCGGGGATGTGGCATAGAGGTAGTGTGTAATGGCTCATCGAATGTTCGGCGGGTGTAATGGTTTGTTTTCTAATGAAAACCACTTTTAGAGGGGCATGGTGATAGTCTATCGTATCGATGGGGGGGCTCTGTGCAAACATCCATGGGCGTGACATGTAGTAGGGTAGGTGGTATCGGGTATCGCTGATTTCAGACCCCTCCACCCTCATTTTTAATGTTCGGATGGTGAGGGGGAGTCAGAATGTAATGTGGGTCGTCAGATGTGTGGTGATGAGCGGGGATGAAGGGGAGTTGTGGGGTGAGTAATGAGGATGGGAGGAGTCATGTGAGGTGCGACGGGACGTGTGATGGGAAGGTGGGATCGGAATATGAAAGTCGAGTGGTAGTGAAAAACTTTAGGATAAGGGAAATATGAATGGGGCAGGGGATAAGAAAAAGTGAATGTTGCTGGGGAATAGGATTAGAAACATACCATGGGGTCCCTAACCTTTGTAGAATCACCACTTTTCTAGAACTTTAGACCATAATTATTCCTTTCACTTTGATTTCTCTTTTGTTACCATAGGAAAACAACAAACCATATTTTAGGCTACTTATTTATAGCATAAAATTTACATTTTTCTCCCTTCATATTTTCCCACAAATCTACATACCCAAACTACAAATCTAACCCTTTTTCTTATTTTTAGGGTACATTTGGACTTGTAGATCCTGAAATCATTTTTCTTTTTAAATTTATAACCTACCACCTATCCCTTATTTCTCCTATTGGTTTAGATTAAGCTCTTGAACCAATGTCATTTTCTACTTATATACTAATAAGACAAGATTAAATCGTTTGGAAAATATTCATTTTATAACTAGTTAGCAAAAAATTCAAAATTATACAATCAGGCTTAGTCTGTATGATTTAACAAATTTCTAAATATTAGTGGCATTTGGATTTGCAGCACTTTTAGAAATATTCATTTTTTTTTTGCCCTTCTTTTTCCTTTTTTAACAACCTCTTTTCTTTTTATTTACTTTTTGTTTCTTTTTTTTCTTTTTTGGAAATTGTTTTTTTTAATATCGAAAGGTATGTGCAATATGAAAATTTGAAAGTAAGAAATAAACAGTCACCTTTTGATACTATAAATTACAGGACACTAATAGTGGCTCCAGCTGGGGATGGAACTTCTTCTTAGGGAAGTGTCAAGAACATCAAGACCAATAGCCTTGTATCATTCTTCTCTGGAGTAATTTACATGAATGTTCTCTTGTTGTTTTTTATGAATCTGTCTTGTTATTTTTCAACACAAAAATGTGGCCTACAAATAGGATCCAAACCAAAAATTGTGGGATTTATGTGTATTTAGGAGAAGTAATGCTTCAACATCCTACCATTAACAGGACCTCAAGGTAGCTCTATTCCATCCATCTCGTCCAGAAAAAAATGCATTATCTCTAGTGAAAGAATGAACAATATATGGGCGTTTCCATAGGTTGTCAAACTTGCCATGCTTACCTTTATCTTCTGTACGGAAATCCCATTTCATTAATTTATCTCCAATTGATCCAGATTTATGCAGGAAGGAAACAGAATAAACATATAACCATAAATACAGAGATGCAGCGGAAATAACACTTCATTTCATTAATGTCAAAGAACTAAAATATTCTTACAGACAGAATTGAAATAAAACTAGCTAGGGTGCTTGTAGCTATCTCTGAGAAGAGATGTGGTAGCTACAGGCCTCTGAACTGCGTTACAATGAGGCTCGAGGGCCTATTTATTATTGATAAATAATGGAGAATCCTAAACATCCAAAAACCTAACCCTAAGAGATGAAGCGCCAAAACTATGGGCCCCGTTTGGGTAAATCCATGTTTCAACTTTCGAGGGACGTAACTTTGGCATACTATCTCCGTTTGACACACATGATACATCATTAGAAATCTCTATCCGAGGTCTGCAACTTTCAGGCCCTATCGATTGTAATGTCTCAAAATCTCCTAAATGGGCTCTATGTGCCACGGTATATCATTTCATTAGATGAAATCTACTTATGAGAGAGTTGAGAGCTTTTCACACAATAACGAAATGAACAGAAAACAACCAATGATGTCACTAATGCAGCTAATGGAAACTAAAAGCTTTTCTTTCAAGGTTACCAATCACTAATAACACTGAAAAGATCTAATTCACATTAGCTAATGAAAAGAAAAAGAGATTTTTTTTTTGTATTTTCAATGTTTAATGACACAATGCACTAAACAAGTGAAAACTAATGAGAAGAAAATTTTGAGAAATGATAATGAAAGAGAAAAAAAAACCAATTTCACTCAATGCAAACACGCAATCAGATCTCCAAATTTTCAAAGCAGTTCTTCAAAACCAAGAAAATCCCAAATACTCCAATGGACCGTGTGATCTAGGCCCAAAGCAAGAGCAAAACGAAATTTGAATGAAGAAGAGAACAATCACCCAAAGATCGTAAAAAAATAATGAACTACCACTAAACGAACGAGGAGGAGCAATCAAAAGGTTGAATGAACCAATGAAAAACCGAAAACTCCCAAGAAAGGCTCGACACACAAAGCCACTAGATGCCCTAGGGCTAAAACGTGAAATCGATGGAAATGGGAAAACAACAAAAGGACGAAGGTTAAATCCAGTCAAATAGGACTCCAAAACACTCAAACAGTGGAAAAATAAAGATGAAAAACACTAACCAGGCTTAGGAAGCTCCAAACTGAGAAAACCCTAGTGCCCCATAGGATTGGTGCGACTGTGAGGCTGTAACTAGCGCCAGAAAGCAATTGGCGCGGGTAATACACAAGAAACCTGCGCTAATGGGTTGATTTTACAAACTAAACCAAAGATTGACTGAAGCATCTTTGATATACTTCGCAATTGCAGGGAAAAATCATTTCGAAGGCTATCTGGCCAACTTCAGGCTCTGTCTATAGCTTATAAAATGAACTACAACAAGCCAACGATCCCCAGTGGAATCGCCAAATTGTTGTGGAGGTAAATCCCCTCTGTCGATACAGTGCAGGTTCCTAATTGCAAATAAACCAACCAGTGGTGAAGGCTTACCTGGAATCCAACGTCGTTGCTTGTAGAAAAGGTAGCGCTCCCATTCCTCAGCTCTAGGAGATCACGATCCCCACGGTCTCCATGACAAGACACCTGCACATGCAAGAAACAAAAAAAACGCAAGCGTAAAATCCAGTAGATGCAACTATATGTCAGTCAGAAAGGAAATAACTCATCACTATACACAACAACAAGAGTGGAACCATAACCAATAATCGTTCATTAATAATCAATCAAAGGAAAATTACAAACAAGTTCTGACATTGAATTCTCCTTTGGAGGGTCGCCAGCAGAACATGTCTCGAAAAGCCTGTCAAGGATGGGAAAAACCTCTCTCTTCAGCTCTTGACAATAGTCTCCTTGCTTGAATTTGGCCTTAAGGGAATTATGAAGGCTCTTGCAGCATAAAGCTCTTGGAAATTTTTGGGAACTTGAAGACTAGCTTGCAATGGAGATGGGCAAGCTTTTATAGATGGAGGAAGGGGAGTTGGGATCCCTATAATCATGGGATTGGCCCTATCATCAAGGAAGCTTCCATGAGAGGTGGCAAACCACTTCCTATCCATGGAAATCCATAGCCAAACCTCCCAAATCGAGATAGATATCAGTTCCTGGATCAGTTACGATGAAACTTCCGCCATTTATTTTTAAAAATCACTCCTTAAATTGGCTGGCGCGAGTGCGACTCTCGGATAGAGCACCCATTGGCGCAGGTACTGAACTGCCTACCCGCGCCAATGCAAAAAGCGCCATTTTTATGGTTTTTCACAAGGAGGTGTCTTCAGGGAAATGAAAGCTCTTGTTCAGAGGGATGTCATGAAAGTGGTTTCAAGTCATGTCACTGCTCAGAGGTCATGAAATGAGCCCTCCAATGTGCGGGACAGGGATTGCAGGGATGGTGAAAAATTGCTGTGTAACACTCCCCTTTTCAGTGTCAAAGGCAGAAAGTAGCCTTATTTTTGAACTTGAGGTCTGCTTCACAATTGATTTTATATATTAGTCTTCAACACCTCATTCCTCAACTTTATCTCTTTGAATATCTCAAAGATAGTCTTCTCTTTTTCTTGTATGGAAGGTCTAGAAGCAGATGCTTGTAGGCCTTGTTGCTTAACAGACATTTTGGTTGATGATGTAGGTGAGGCCATTGTATCTGCACATGTTGATGATGAATTAGGGGTGTCCATAATGTTATTCAGTTTTTTTTTCTCTAATCCATCTCCCTGATTGTTCTATATGTAAATTTAGGCCCTTTTCGTATATCTTAGTTTGAATTATTTGCTATAAGTATCAGTGACCAAAGAAGAATCATCCTCTCTTGGCCTCCTTCTCCCTATCTCTTTCTCTAGCTCTTTCCCCTTGTCTTTTTCTTTTTATGCACTATTCCTTTCTTGTGGTGCTCGGGTTTGGATTCCTGAAGTGGAGATCACCTGTTATTCATCTTTTTGGAGGGTGTTGGTCACCCATTCTATTTGGGTGGCATACTACTCAATTGCATGCCTGTGTGTGAACATAGGTTGTGGATCTTTTTTCCACCCTTTTCTTGGAGAGAATCCCTATAGGATCATAAGATCAAGTGAAATTGTGACTAAAACCCATCCCCTTCAGTATATTATCTGCCTCCTTCCCTGTTGCTCTATTGTTGCATACGAAAGACCCAGTTTGTGTCTTGATCTTGAAGTGGGCCTTCTTCTTTGCAGAAACAAGGTGGACCTCATTTGCATTGATCATTTGCCTTATGTATTCCATTGCAAAGACACTCACGTAGAGAAACTTTGGCAATTTGTAAGGGGCTACCTCATGTCCATAGACTCAAATCTCTGTGTAATTTTGGTACATGTACCAATATTCTATCTTTACTTACTCTATTAGCTGCAAATTTTTCCTCATTTCCTCACTTATCCTGGGCTCTATTTTGCTACTAAGTGTGGTGATGATTGGATGCATGAACCAATCCACAAAATCCTCATATGTATAGTTCTTTTGTTCCTTAAATATAAGGGTGGCCTAGAAGATGATAAATTGAGGCTCATAATCTTCATTTTCCTTGTTCATCTGAAATGGAAACCTTCTGGACTTGAAATAAACAAACATATATACCAACACAGAGGTGTATTTGAAAACCTCCTCTATGTTAAACTCTAAAAATTGTTCATTAATCGCATCTCCAAGAAACTGGGCATAATTAAACATGATTGTGGGTTTAGCTTCTGAGGAGAGAATGGAAAAAAAACATATCACAGCTTCATAGAACCATTGATCAGAGTTATGACCTAATAAAAAAGATAGAACAGCGATATTCTTCTTGTCCTTTCGTAAAAAATAAAACAAGGGCACGGTGGAATTTTTATAATAATTGGTGCATCAGTTGCCATGAAAATTTGCAGAGTTTTGTCTTTGCTGGAAAAAATGATTCTCTGATAAAGTTCCCTAAGGGCTTCATAAGAGAAGGGGATTGCTTGTTTAGGAGTAGGGGCCTGCATAATTTCCTGAATGGATTGGGCATTAATGGTGAACAATATTTCCCCTGTTGGGGTGACTATGGTCCGCTGATTAATTTCATAGCAAGCCTGGAATTTGTTGATGAATTCGGGGAAACTATGGGTTCTGGGAAATATGTACAAAGGTATCTATGTCTCCCATAGGCTATTTTCATCAGCTTCATTGAGAAATTTTTCCTCGAGCGAGTAGTAGACATCGAAAAATTAGTAGTCTTACTGTGTCTCGTGAATTTTGGAATCTCGGTCTAGCATTGTTGTATGATCTAAATCTACTTGAGGATAAACCATGGGGTGGAAAGTATCGTGGTACTTCTTAGGAGCCATGATTTTTCATCTTTAGCTTATTTTAAATATGAAATGCCAATGGGATGTAAGAAAAGGGAGTAGATAAGGGAGAGTGGTATCGATTGATATTGGGTAAGCAAGATAATAAAAGGGACCACGATCATAACATAACAGTTTGAATGGGAGACTGTAGTCTAGTTTGCTGAGAGCTATTGATTCTTTTGATGAACACAGGTTCTCCTAAAACAATTTTTTAACCTATGATTTTTTTTATAATTCTCTGCAAATTCGATATCTGCAACCTTCAATCAAAATGAGCATAGTAAAATTTGTATCGAGCATGATTTTGTGTTTTAATTTGTGATTGGTGAGACACTTGGTTGGTGTGGATCCATTGGAAAATGGCCCAACCATTTACGGTGCAACAAATTTCTTGGCAAGAGTCAATGTGATTGGACAACAGGGACACGTCAGCGGGGATGTGGCATAGAGGTAGTGGGTAATGGCTCATCGAATGGTCGGTGGGTGTAATGGTTTGTTTGCTAATGAAAACCACTTTTAGAGGGGCATGGTGGTAGTCTATCGTATCGATGGGGGGGCTCTGTACAAACATCCATGGGCATGAGATGTAGCAGTGTAGGTGGTATCAGGTATCGTTGATTTCGGACCCCTCCACCCTCATTTTTAATGTTCGGATGGTGAGGGGGAGTCAGAACGTAATGTGGGTCGTCAGATGTGTGGTGATGAGCGGGGATGAAGGGGAGTTGCGGGGTGAGTAATGAGGATGGGAGGAGTCATGTGAGGTGCGACGGGACATGTGATGGGATGGTGGGGTTGGAATATGAAAGTCGAGTGGTAGTGCAAAACTTTAGGATAAGGGAAATATGAATGGGGCATGGGATAAGAAAAAGTGAATGTTGCTAGGTAATAAGATTAGAAACATACCATGGGGTCCCTAACCTTTGTAGAATCACCTTTTTTCCAGAACTTTAGACCATAATTATTCCTTTCACTCTCATTTCTCTTTAGTTACCATAGGAAAACAACAAACCATATTTTAGGCTACTTATTTATAGCATCAAAATTTACATTTTTCTCCCTTCGTCTTTTCCCACAAATCTACATACCCACACTACAAATATAACCTTTTTTCTTCTTTTTAGGGTACATTTGGACCTGTAGATACTGAAATCATTTTTCTTTTTAAATTTATAACCTACCACCTATCCCTTATTTCTCCTATTGGTTTAGATTAAGCTCTTGAACCAATGTCATTTTCTACTTATATACTAATAAGACAAGATTAAATCGTTTGGAAAATATTCATTTTATAACCTGTTAGCAAAAAATTCAAAATTATACAATCAGGCTTAGTCTGTATGATTTAACAAATTTCTAAATATTAGTGGCATTTAGATTTGCAGCACTTTTAGAAATATTCAAATTTTTTTTTTTGCCCTTCTTTTTCCTTTTTTAACAACCTCTTTTCTTTTTATTTATTTTTGTTTCTTTTTTATCTTTTTTGGAAATTGTTTTTCATATCGAAAGGTATGTGCAATATGAAAATTTGCAAGTAAGAAATAAACAGTCACCTTTTGATACTATAAATTACAGGACACTAATAGTGGCTCCAGCTGGGGATGGCACTTCTTATTAGGGAAGTGTCAAGAACATCAAGACCAGTAGCCTTGTATCATTCTTCTCTAGAATATTTTTCATGAATGTTCTCTTGTTGTTTTTTATGAATCTATCTTGTTATTTTTCAGCACGAAAATGTGGCCTACAAATAGGATCCAAACCAAAAATTGTGGGATTTATGTGTATTTAGTAGAAGTAATGCTTCAACATCCTACCATTAATAGGACCTCGAGGCAGCTCTATTCCATCCGTGTCTTTGAGAGAAAAATGCATTATTTCTGCTGAAAGAATGAACAATATATGGGCGTTTCCATAGGTTGTCAAACTTTCCATGCTTACCTTTATCTTCTGTATGGAAATCCCATTTCAGTACTTTATCTCCAATATTGACATCATTTTATTTTGTTCTTTCATCAAATATCTTCTTTATATTTTCTTACACCACTTGTGTTGTGTTGTAAACCTCTTCTCTCGACTGTTTTAGCTGAATGGTCTCGCTTTTTATTCTTTGTAGACCATTCCCTTGAGCCTGTACCTCTTTAATGATTTTCATGGTTGTCACTTCTAAGGATGTTGGGAAAATTGCATCCATCCCATAGACCAACTCGTATGGAGAAATGTCAATTTATTTCTTAGTTGTTCGTCTGTCAACCCATATTTCTTGCACTAATTTGTTATGCCAAGATTTCTTATTATCTTCCAACAACTTTTTGATGATGTTAACTAAACTCTTGTTGGAGGATTCAACTAGTCCATTACCTTGACGGTAATATGTTGTCGAATGCCCCAAATAGATGTGATATTTGTGGCAAAAATCCACCATTTTATTGGAATGAAAAGTAGCAGTGTGATCTATGATTATTTTCCTGGGACGATAAAATCTAGACACGATGTTAGTTCAAGGTATTTGATAATCACTGTAGGAGTTCTGGAGGGAATGGATTCCATCCATTTGGTAAAATAGTCTATAATAGTGAGGATCCATTTATGCTGGGCATAGTAGAAGGGTTGTATTTCTCCAATGAAGTCTAAACCTCATTGTTGCAAAGGAGCCTCAATAGATGTTGGTTGTAAGGGAAAAGGCAACAACTTTCTTTTACCCTAAAAAATTTTACACTTGTGACAGGTAGCTACCATTTTGTGGATATCTAGGAAAAGAGTATGCCAATATAAAAAAACCCTAAGGATCTTGTTAGCAGTGGTTTTCCAGTAGATATGGCCACCACAATCCCCTTCATGAAATTCCTACATCTTCCTTAAGCAAACATTTAAGAAATATGCCCCCAGAATCTTTCCATATAAGACATTTTCTAGGATGCCAAATTTTACAAATTTCAATTTCAAGATTCTAGCTTTTGTTTTGGAAAAGCAAGGAGGAGATTTCAAATTAAATAGAAAATATAATATATATGCAAACCAAGGATAATTCTGGAATTCTTCCTTAATAGGTAGAGTCGCCAGCTCCTCTTGTTCATCTAGTAAATGGATCATGTTGATATCTAGTGCTCGAAAATTGGATTCAGCCATCAATTTGGCTAATCCCTGTCCCCTAATTCATTTGGTGGGTCTGATATCTAAATCATACGGCAAGATAAAAACAATACACTTTCATATTTTTCCATTAGGATCCTCCGTTTAGGATGTATTTGAAAACTCTATTGGGCACAAAGGCAATTATATGTGAATGTAGAATGTAAAGTATGAAATCATTCAGTGCTTTGACCAAAGAAAAGGCCTGATTTTCCATGATATTGTATTTTAGAGGTGCATCTCTTAAAGATTTGCTGAAAAATTCTATGGGTTTCTCTTCTCCTTCCCTATTTTTATGCAACAATACAACAACAATAGTGTGCATTGATGCAAAGGAAACAATCATTAAATCCTTGGTGAAATCATGATTGATTAGAAATGGTGCTTTAGTGAGTGTCTTCTTTACAAGGTCAGAGGATTGTTTAGCTTCCACGCTCCACTTAACTCTTCAATCTCTCTTGAGCATGTTAGTGATATTTCTCAACAATTCAGCAAGGTTTGGTATAAGCCTTCTAAGACAATTTATCTTTCCAATGAAATAATGAAGGTCTTTGATGTTCTTGGGAAAACTGATTTAAAGTGTGCCCTCAATCCTACTAGGGTGAATTTTCATTCCTTTTTTAGATATAATATGGCCCATAAGATTTTCCCTCTTCAAGAACAAATATTGATTTCTTAGGATTAAGAGATAGTCCAAACCTTCTGCACTTTTCAAAAACTATCCTCAAATGTGCCAAATGTTCTTCATCAACTTTTGAATATAATATAATATCATCAAGGTAGATCAAAATGAAAAGACCAATTTCTTCTAAAAATGCAATGTCCATTGCTCTTTGAAAAGTGGCACTAGCATTTATTAATCCAAAAGGCATTATTTAGACAATTGTGCATTCTCTGCTGTTTAGCAAGAATTGCCAGGAGGATTTCTTGTTTAGGATTCTTCCACCTTCTTGAGAGGTCTCTAGAGGGATTTCTCAGATTTTCCTCACATCGAGGCTTAAGGCCAAGCATCCTCCATCAAGACAACTTTATTTCTGTAGCAGAGTAATGTTGCGTTGTCGGGTGTTGCAGTGAGGGTTCACTACATCACTTCCATCAACTGTTTTTAGAGGAGGAGTCTCTCTTCCCTTTGAGATATCAGATTGGAGATATCCCAGAGCTTATTTTAGACTTTGGCACCAATTCCAAGCATTTATTTTCACCAACAATGCAGTATCTTCTCTAGACTGGGTTATTTCTGAGTGTGTTTGTAGGGGAGACTTGCTCCACATATTTAGAGGGTGAGATCTTAGGTGACAGGACCAGCCTTTCACTATAGAGATAATTTGGATGAGACTCAGCCATCTATTGTAGCATCATCATCTATCTACATCCATTTCAAGTTTTGAGTTGCATCTGCTGCCCAGCAACTTCTGCATTTTTGCAGATTTTCCATTTTGTGTATATTTCAGCCAATCCCTTTCACGATTGTGTATTGTATGTTTTCAGGGGTTGAGATCTTTCTCCCCCTTCTTTATTTGATCTATTATTGTCATATCCATGTATTATTTACATTTTTCCGCAGTTGCTCCTTAAGGATTGCATAGTCATAGCAAGGGCCTCTTTTATATAGCAGTATTTTTCTATATATCATGTACATGTTTCATTGAGGAGGTATTGTTTGACTTGAGAGATCATTTCCTCAAGATATTGTATACGTTTTTTTCTGCTATTATTTAATGTAATGGTTATTCAGATCTTCTAGAATTCTTGGTTTTAATGCATTCAATGCTATTTTACAACTCATGTTTATGTATTGCTGAACCCCTGAAGGAGAAATAATTCAAGCTCTATAGACAGAGTCTGTGAAGGGCCAGGTAGCCTCTATATTTCACCCATCCTTGTGAAGGTGACATATCTGGAATAGACTTGTGATATTTCAAAAAAAGGGACATTACATATTTTTACAAGACTTTAATGAGATTTTCTTGTTGGTCACTATCAAGATTTCCATTGATGTTTAAAATTTTATCTGGCTCGATTTTAATTGCCATGCTGTTATGAAAAAAAGTTGTGGGTATGTTATGATCATCAGTATCCGCTAAAGCGTTTTCCTAGGCTTCATTATCAAGAGCTTATTTTAACATTTATCACTTTAAATTTCCTGAAGTAGATAGTTGATTTATAAAGTTATTGATCACATCATCTTCCATTTGATATTTGAATTTGAGTGCTTCTACTACTGTCAATGGTGAGCGGATATTCTGTTCCCAGTATACATGTGTTTTTTTGTGAATATTTATAGTGGGAAGACTTGGTTTGGCAGGGGGATAGATAGCAATATTCTTTATAGCATCTCTTTTAGCAATGGTCATGCTATCTGTTCGACACCTTATGCAAGCATCAGCTGTCACTAACCAAGGGTGTCCCATTATAATTGGATGTCCATCTAATCTACTTTTTGGTTTAATAACTAAAAAATATGACAGATATTCCCATGAGTACACAAAAAGAAGGATATCCTATAATGTACCCTCTAGTTTAACAATAGATCGGCCAATAAGTTCCTACAGGGTAGTGGCGGGTTCCAAAGCTATTATACCAAGTGTTTCATAGGTTTATGTAGTTAAAATATTAATATCTGCCCCCAAATCGAATAACGTGTTTGAGACGGAGCAGTCATGGATATAGACTATGACTATGGTGTTTCCTGGATCCTCATATTTTATTGGTGTTTCTTTACCCAAAAGTAAATCTGATAGTGTCCCTACAACAAAAACAGTTGGAAAAGTTTTTTCTTTCCTCACATGTGTTTTTAAACACAATTCTTTAATTGTTTTAGCATAAATAGGGATGTCTTGTATAGCTTGTAGGAGAAGAATTTTAATAAAAAGATTTTTTAATTCCCCTACGAGATCAAAATCTTAAGAGACAATTGGCTTCGGTATTACTAATATCTCAGGGAAAGGGGGAGAGGAAATAAGAATATTTTCAGGATCTTTTTGGTTGACTGTGTCCCTCCCTTATTTTATCTCTATTTCAGTCATAGTGGATTGTTTAGGTGTCATTGGAATTTCAAACTCAATTTGTGGTAGAGCGGTATCTTTTATAGGTGAAATAACACACCCTCATCTCAGCTTAAGTTCATTGCATTCCATCTATTCATTTTATGAGTCTCGATTCTCAACAATCTTGATCAATTGAACCAGTCTATTATTAGGATTAGGATTTGGTTGAGCTAAAAGTTGAGTGCATATAATAAGCTGAGAATTTTTTTGTATTGGGTATGGAGCTTTTAATGTGGGTTGAGTTTGTGCCCATGTTCCCATAGGTAAATTTTTTATTCCCAGGGGTTGCTATGAGTTTTGAGACCAATTTTAATTGTGTGAGGTGGAGGCAGACCAGAGGGACTAATATGGATTTTTTTTCCAAAATGAAGGGGAGAAAGGAAAATTCGGCCAACCATTACCTGGAAAGGATTGAGTTGGCCAAGGGGGCATCAAAAATGGTTGGGATGGCCTAGAAGAAAAATGTGATTGGTTTTTCCATATTATCCCACAGTTCTGTTGATTAAATTGTGAAGAAGGAAAGAACTGAGACAAGTCTTGTGACATACCTTTTGGTCGTGCTTGCCATTGTCAAGGTTGATTCATCAGATATACCACATCTATTTATTTTTTAGCTTCTTTTAAGGTTTCTTTCAACCATAGAAGAGAATGGAATTTTTCAGTGGTGTGGTTTTTGGTACAGATGGAACATGCCTGGACCATGTCCAATGGACACTCCTGCTGGTTCTGTTTCTTCTGATAGCGTGGACAAAAAATAGCCAAGTTTTGTTCTAATAAAGCTTATTTCTGCTTGGCTTGTAGGACATCTAGCTGTGTTTTGAGGGTGCCTAAGATATTGGTTTTGAAATATTCCAAGAGGTTACAACATTTTTCTCTTGTTACGCTGCCACTTGACCGTTTGTAATTGTTAGCAACTGAATCCCATCTAGCTGGCCTATCAGATCACTTGTTACAAAATGCAACAATGTAATCATAATTTTCATGATAGATGTCTCATTTTCCCATTATATTAAGTCACTCTACCCATTCTTCTTTCGTTCCTTTTATCATTGTTAATTTTAAGACATATTTAGACAATGAATTGCAAATTATATTGGAATCATTCAACATATTTTTCTAATGTATCATTATCTTTTGCAGTCATTTTGAAGATTTCATCCTTAAATTCTCTAGTATGATAGTGATCTTCATATTTATAAAGAAAATAAATTTTCATTTGATCCCAATTGTTAATGGTTCCCCCACTGAGCCCCATAAACCAGCGTAAGGCTACCCCTTTCAATGTATAGGGGAATAATTTTATAATTTGAGCTGTAATGTTCCCAAAATTAGCATGAAGCTAATTAGAACATTGATTTTTCTTATATCATCTAGGAGGTGAATAAAATGGGCCAGAAGACCCATGATTAGGAATAAAATCCTCATAGTGTGAAAGGGATCAGTGGAGTAGCTTTATTTTTCACCTTCCAGTGTGGAAATGGGCAAATGCATGAGGACAAGGTCAAGCTTGACCAAGTCAACAATGCTGCCAAAGAGGGTGTGGATTGCTTGGGAAGAAAATGCAGTTTGAATGGGAGGAAGATAACTTGGTGAAGGAAACCATAATGTGTGGGGTCCAAGATAAGAAGCTTTCATTTGCATAAAAGGAGGAAGAGTCAGCCATAGAGGATTATGTTTTGAGTATCTAATTTCTTGTCTGCTTAGACTATTTGTAGTCTCGTACTGTTTAGCAGAGTTGCAGTGCTATTTAGCACGAGGGATTCCTGTTCAGGATTCCTTATCCTTCTTTAGAGGCCACTTGAAGGATTTCACTTCATTTCTCTACATATATGCTTAAAGCCAAGCCAAGCCAAGCCACGGTGTTGCAGTGGAGGGTCCACAACACCATTTCCTTGGCTCATATTTGAGATGAGGGAGCTTCTATTCCTCTGGGAATTTAGTGGGGAAGGTTTCAGAGCTGATTTTCATATCTTGGCATTAGGCCAAGTATCTCCCATCTACTACAACGTAGTCCCTCTCCTTGACTGCGTTATTTCTGAGAGTATCTACAATGAGGGTTTGCACCACTATTTTGGAGGGTGAGATATTCAGTGTTAGGATCAGCTTATCACTTGAAAGATTCATTGGAGGAGGTATATTTCAGATTGTCAATCATCTTCAGCTATCTCCATCCATTTTTTGAGTTGCAAGCGCTACCCTGCAACTCCAACAATTCTGTAATTTTGCCATTTTGTATATATTTCAGCCGATCCTTCTAGGGGTGGTTGTATTATTGTTTGCAGGGGTTGAGAGCTTTCTTCCCCACATTTTTTGAGCCTTATATTGTTATATATTTATATTATCATTGAGCATGTGGCAGTGTCTCCTATAAACTATGTAGTTATAGCCTAGGGCATTCTCAGTGCAGCAGTGTACTTCATATTTTATGTATATAATATATCGAGGCTTATATTGCCTATCTTGAGTGGCTCCTTCCTCAAGATCCTATATACAATTTTTTTGGTATGATAAATGCGATGTCTATTGAGCTCTTCTGATATATTATGCATTAAAATAACGTTTTTATTCGATATGCGTTCTCATATTGTTTCATCTCCCACTTTAGAATACTTTAAGGTATTCTTATTGTTGTAGAAAATCCATGTTTTGGGATATTACAGTCGTATTAGAGCTAGAATCCTTGCTTAGCCTGTGAGTCTCAGCCAAAGGAGATCAAAATAGAATGGGATTTATCTCATGATATTTTAGATCCATGAAGAACCTCCCCAAGGAGGATAAGTAGATAGAAGAGGAAGGACCCTGCACTTCCTATTCTCATCGAGAAGGAGACAAAGAGATGATCAGGAGAGAGAGACTCCATTTCCTGGAGGAGAAAAAGGGGATAATCTTACAAAGCTTCTTCCTAAATCTATACAAAACATTCAGGAAGATCTCAAGAAGATAAGGAGGGAGATGTATGGAGAATCTCCAAAAGAGTTTGAATCTAAAGCAAACTATATATTTTCACATGAGGAGTGTGAGCAAAAATCCACACACCATAATAAACAATGCAGTCACATGCCTAGGTTGGCCATGAGAGAGATGGAAAGAGAAGAAAAGGTTGCTAGAATGGAAACTCTTAGTTATTTCCTGAAAGAGTATGATCTCAAACTCAGAAATTCCGAGATCATCTCAAATTTTCAGAGTTTTCCAAGATAAAGGTGAAGGGGAGAGAGGAGCAGGATAGATTTCTTCTATCTACCTTTGAAGGTTAACCTACATGTTCAGCCAATTCTTGGGTGGAGGAGTTAGATACCTTCTTGCAGTAGCACCAAATTCTTGAAGATGAAGCCATCAAAGTTGCAGCAATGCATATGAGAGGTAGGGCCTATGCCTAGTGGATCTTTGAATCCTTTTCTGTAAGAAATGTAAAATCTACATCTTATGAAAGTTTCACTAAGGCATTACTGAGAAGATTCCATAGAACGATCCATGAGACACACATGGTAGGGCTAAACAAGGAAACTCAAACCAAAGCCTTGCATGAAAACACAATACCACTTCAGAAAACCATGGAGGAGGCTGAAATCTTGCACCATACCTTGCTGGGAGGAAGAATTTCATCTCACATCTTTGAGAAAGGGATCATGACGATCTCCTTTTCAGAGAAGGATCCAATCATTGGGATGTTTCCCATTCGTGTTGCAGAGGTTGAGGAAAAAAATGCAGTCTCATCTAGATATTATCTAGTGCCTCATGTAGAGGAAGGAGCATCTCTTGCTCCAAGTATAGCGATTCTTGCATCTTTGCAAGGAAGTCCCCACGATCTGATGTGTGGAGATGAAGGCACAACTCATGATCTACATGTGCCATTGATGATGAGGTGTGGAACCATGGAGACATAAGGAGGAGGTAGGGAGGAGAGTCAGCATCATGAGCTGAGGAGTACCCACCCCTATCCACATCAAGAGGTTGATGCACCCAAAATGAAGACTGGGTTGCGTAGTAAGGGCATGGACAAATTGTTTCATTCATATATGCAGTCATCCCTTGATGATGATGTCTTATTGCATGGAGGCATTTCACCAAGGAGACCACTGGATCAGCAAAGAAGGATGGCTGCTTCACTTTTTGAGGCACCACTCATTGATTTTAGAGGAGTGGGGACCTTTGGAGATCCTGATACAACATTGGGAGTGTTAGGTAGGCTCAAAGAGGAGAGATGTAACTCTTTCAAAGAGTTAGCACAACCACCTCTTTTATCTTTGAGGATGAGAGGAGACTCGTCTATGAGCCACTCCATTTGTATGAGAAAAACATATGGTAACAGTGTTGATTGTTTACAAGATGATTTAGATAATGTTTGTCTATATCCCTTAACCATATATGTGCAGGATGTTGCTCCAAGAAGGAGCATTCTTTATTTTAGGCTTCATGGTCTACTTAAGGCCATAAGCATGATTGATGACCATTCCCTGGGAGGACTTGGGGAGGAGGTGTATTATGGAGTACATGCTCACTTTACATCATACAACATTCACTTCCTCCATACTTATGAGGAGATTGGGGCAACAAGCAAGTGGTTGAAAATCCAAACATTTTATCAGTCTCTATTGCAGTTGAGAGTCAAGCTATGTTGGTTACATTTGAGGGACCATTGTCCTTCTCACTTATTACATATGGCAGCAAGCATGATTCTCGTTTTGGCTCCCCATGTTTCTATTATTTCTATATTTATAAGGAGCATGTTTGGCAGAGAGACACATTGGGTGGATGTGTCCTTTGAGGGAGAACCCTCCCACATTTTTTGCAACACATGTTCTAAGGGGCGCATGGAAGATAATATGGCCAACACAGCAACACATTTGTCTCTTTATGAGGGGGGCCAAAGGATGGAATGGACTCCATATGATGGTGACTTCCAGCTCACCATATATGGGATGGTTTGGGCCAACCTGATTTTCAGCGTTGGAGGAGAGATCTTTGGAGATATAGTCCTCATCTTGCCACTAGAGGGAAACATTACTGCAGCCCAACATCAGCTAACACTCCACACTTATCATAAGTGGAGAGATGGACAGCGTGGGGTAGGCTACCTTGTCTACCATGTGCAGATTTTCAGCCCACCTACTTTGCATGAGCCAAAGGTAAAGGAAAATTTCCAGGAGTTTCCTAGTTGGGGGGTGACTCATTTTGCATGGCTAGTAGCTTGGGGATGGAGGATCCATATGGGGGAGATAGTTCCCATTAGATTTCATGTCCCATTCCTCAAAGGGACCTCTAGACATCACTTTGTTATCCTCTTTAGTATTTTACCATTACATGATGATAGCTTGATAGCTGACTTGCAAGCTGAGGAGGAGCAATGTGGAGACTTGAGTGATGAGATAACATATTTTTACTTGGAGGAGATCATCATACATGGATGCTATAGGTAGAGGAGGAGAAATAACTCAGTATATCCTTGCATTTTCTTGAGGACAAGCAATCTTCGAGAGGGGAGGACTGTAATGTTCCCAAAATTAGCATGAAGCTAATTGGAACATTGATTTTTCTTATATTATCTATGAGGTAAATAAAATGGGGGAGGAGACCCATGTGTAGGAATAAAATCCCTCATATTTTGAAAGGGATCAACGGAGTAGGTTTTTTTTTACCTTCTAGTGTGAAAAGGGGAAAATGCATGAGGACAAGGTCAAGTTTGACCAAGTCAACAATGTTGCCAAAGAGGGTGTGGATTTCTTGGGAAGAAAACGCAGCTTGAATGGGAGGAATATCACTTGGTGAAGGAAACCCTAATATGTGGGGTCCAAGGCAAGAAGCTTTCATTTTAATACAAGGAGGAAGAGGCATCCATAGAGGATTATGTTTTGAGTATCTAATTTCTTGTTTGCTTATACTATTTGGAGTCTCTTGCTATTTAGCAGAGTTTTAGTGTTGTTTAGCGTGAGGGATTCCTATTTAGGATTCCTTCTCCTTACTGGGAGGCCTCCTGAAGGATTTCGCTTCGTTTCTCCACATATAGGCTCAAGTCCAAGCCACCTCCTTCAGCTACAGTGTTATTTATGTTGAAGTATAACATTGTGTTGCAGGGTATTACAGTGGAGGGTCCACAACACCATTTCCTTGGCTCATCTTTTTAGAGGAGGGAGCTTCTATTCCTCTGCAAGGTTAGTGAGGAAGTTTTCAGAGCTGATTTTCATATATTGGCATTAGGCCAACCATCTCCCATCTACTACAGTGCAGTCTCTCTCCTTGACTACATTATTTCTGAGAGTATCTGCAGTGGGGGTTTGCACCATTATTTTGGAGGGTGAGATCTTCAGTGTTATAATCAGCCTATCACTTGAGAGATCTAATGGAGGAGGTATATTTTAGATTTTGCATCATCTTCAGCCATCTCCATCCATTTTCTTAGTTGCAACTGCTACCTCGCAACTCTGACATTTCTACATTTTTCCATTTTGTATATATTTCAACCAATCCTTCTAAGGATTGTTGTATTATTTCCAGGGGTTGAAAGCTTGCTCCCCCACATTTCTTGAGCCTTATATTGTTATATATTTATATTATCATTCAGCATGTTGCAGTTTCTCCTATAAACAACGCATTAGCATAGGGCATTCTTAGTGTAGCAGTGTACTTCATATTTTATTACATGATCTATTGAGGCTTGTATTTCCTATCTTGAGTGACTCTTTCCTCAAGATCATGTATACAATTTTGCTGCTATGATCAATGTGATGGCTATTGAGCTTTTCTGATATCTTATGCATTAAAATAACGTTGTTATTTCATATGTGTTCTCATATAATTGCATCTCCAACTTTAGAATACCTTAAGGTATTCTTATTGTTGTAGAAAATCCCTGTTTTGGGATATTACAATGTTAGTGGTGTAATCATATCCCCTACAAAAAACATCAAATTCAAATAAGAATTCATCCAGATCTTTGAAAGTCAGTCCATGGAAGGTGTGGTTATTTTGTAAAGGAATGGCTTTCATAGGGGCATTTGCAACCATGTCAACAATGGGATACTCCAATGTTGATGTTCGTCCCTAGGGTCCATTGTGTGCCATCTAATTAAAGATGTGTCAATAACCTTCAGGGATTTCCTAGTCTAGGAGAATGATTTGAGTAGGATTAGGAGGTGGAATTGGAGGAGGCCTTGCAACAATAACTCTATCTGGAATGTTGGGTGTCTCTGTCTCAACCACTATTTAAAGAGATCCAGGCTCTGGATTTTTTGGATTTATCCTTACAACACTACTAGTTTAACCCTCTCCTTTTTTAAAATTACAAGAATTTCCGTGTCATGAAGGGTCAGGACTCAAATGTTCTGTAGTATAAAAGCTTTGTTCAGACCCTTCAGTTTCGCTGTGAATCTCAGTGTGGGCCGTAGATGGGGAGGTGGATGCCTGAGGGATTATAGTAGGATTCCTTTGGGAAATGGTCTAAGGTCCTAGGGACACTTGATATTCAGCGCGTCTTGTGATTTCAACTATGAAGGTCTTTCTGCCAAGGGTCACTGATCCCTTGGGTTTTATGGATTTAGACGGGCAGTTTCAATCTAATTATATCTTTTTCTTTCTAGTCATTCATACAAAAATCACACCTACCCTTTTCAAGACATTAATAGGACCTCCTTTATTTAAATTACTTAATCAAAATACCATTTTTCTAGGAGCATATTAGATCCATGTTAACTATGTAACTAGGAAGGGTAGAGAATGAAATATCCTTTTATTGTAAAATAGTTTTGAGTTTCCTTAACAAGAATAGAGGATTGTTTAACTACGCACTTTGAATACTCTATATTGTATGTAAATACTAGGGGTCAATACAATGGGTGAATACCATGAAATTTTAAAGTTAATTTTTCAATTTTATTTATTTTATTTTGATGTAATAAAAATATTTTCACTTAAGCTTAATTTTATTCTTAGGGTTAAACAATAGATTAACTTATAATTTATCCATGATAGTTGGGTGTAAACTACATCTTAAAGTTGTTAAGTTGTTTTCGAAGGGTCAAAAACACATCTTTGAGTACTCTATTCTACCCGAATTTTAAAACAAAAAATTAAAACCAATTATATTACGTCATTTGTTTCACTAGAAAAAACTATTATTTCTATAGGTGAAATACACAATTTGAGATGGTTATATAATCTAGCCTATTACTACAAATTTTCTGGGAGAAATTTCTGAAAATCATCAAAAATTCCATTTCCATTTTTTAGTGGGTAGGATTTCCTAGATTTTTAAGGGTTTTTAATATTGCATGTCATTTATTCGTTTGAAAAAATCAAAAGCAAGTTTTAAATCATTATTAAATTTGACAATATCATAGGTGAATAATATGAAATTTTAATTTTAATTTTTTTATGAATTTTATTTTATTTTGACGCTGTAAAAAAATTTGAGTTAAAATTAATTTTATTCTTACACTTAAAAATACATTACATTACAACATTTCCACCATAGTAGGCTTGTCAAGTTGATTTGGAAGGGACAAAAGGAGAGCTTTGACTACCTGGATGTCTTTGATAAATCATTTTTAATAGGATAGGAAAACCAATTATTTGATGTCATTTTTTCTATTAGCAAAGATCTAATACTTGTTGAAATGAATTATTGTATTTCATATGGTTATTAAATTTGGCATGTTCGTAACATTACTTGAAATTTGTGAAGAAAATAATGGAATTAGTTGGAAAAGTTGGGTAGAGGCAAAATTTTGGGTGTCCATGGGTTTTTAATGGTGCTAAATCTATTTCTGCCCTTAAAAACAAGATTCAATCACTCTTTCTATTTTTATTGACGAAAAAAAGAGAATTCCTACACTTTTTGGTTTTTTTTGAGTATTTGTAACTTAGATTCTTAACCAATTATTTAATGCTATTTATTGATTATACAAAATCTAACACCCATTAAAATAAACTATTGAATTCGAAATCTTAATCAAATTTGAAAAATTCTTAAGTGCCCATTACTTAATCAACTCATGGTATTTGAACTAAGTGGTATTCCAAAAAAACCTCCTTGAAAGCCATGAATAGCCAGAAAATAAGGAAACCCTAACTAGGGAGACATGAATAGTCAGAAACTAGGAAAACCCTAATAAGCATTATATATAGAATGAAGTTGAGAAAAAAAAACCAAGTTGATGTTTCAATCAATAGAGTAAGCTGAGGGCATCACTGATCTGAGGAAGAGGAGGCACATTTTGAAGTGAGATATGAGCAAAATGTATTGGAAGGATGAAAAAAAATCCTGCTCCGAAGGAAACATCATCGGCAATGGTGGAGTCATGAAGAAACCAATGGCTGAGGACGGTCAGACTGACAAGTGTGATGACTCACAAGTGTGATGACGAAGTATCCCCAGAGGGAGGGTGCAACAATGGTGGAGTGAGGAAGAGACCACGAGCTGAGGAGGGTCATACTGAGGATGTATTGCGAGAGGGAGGGTCTACCTGCCCCGAAGGGTGCGTGGAAGGCCTCTCGGTTCAAATAAGCGAAGGCGAGGAAGGCCTCAGGGGTAAAAAAACAAGCCCAAAAATGTCGAGGAGGAGTAGACACAAAGGGATACCCCATAGATCTCCTCTCCTTTAAAATTTTAAAATTTCAGTAGTTACTCGGGTATATGCTTATTTTTAGGTTGAAATTTTGGGTCCATTTGTAAGCTTGATCTGCTTGCATTAGACGCTGGCATATTCGTATTGTTAGGTTGAAATTTTGTGTTTCTGTGTGCATTAGAGTTAGCCAGCTGCGAGTAACATAATCCAAGCTCCACTCTGTAGTTGGAATGGAATTCAGTGAAAATATGTATTGGTTTCTATGATTAATATATATTTGTTTCCAATTTTTATTTATTTTGGTTTCTTTTTATTACTGTCAATCTATTTTCTCATTTTAAATTTTGAATAAATATTTGTATTTAATGAAATTTGATCTCTCTAGTATTTTCATAGATTTGAAGTTAATTAGTTTATTTAAGTAAATTTGATCCTCTAATATTTTTATAGATTCGAAGTTAATAAGTTTATTTATTGGTTTTATAGAATCAAAATGTTTTAATTAATATTTTCCTTTTTTATTTTTATTTAATTTAATTATCTCAAAATATTTTGTCAACATAATATAAGTAAAAATTACAATTCTTCTATACTGGGATGACTCTTGACCCATAAAAAGTAATAAAATAAAATTAAAAAATAATATTTATAAAATATTTTGATTCTGAAGTGAGAAATGAATTTTGAGCATCTGATATTGAAGAGTGATGGTATTGGACCATGGTATGGTATAATTAATAATATCCATCATAAATTCTAGTGACTATCTATGGTTAAGTATTGTTAATTGTAGTTATTATTTTTATTGTCAAATGAGAGATGACTTTTGGGCATGCGTTATTGATTAGCTTCACCCATGGTATTATATGGTTAATAATATCTAGGGTAAAGTTGTGGTGAATATCTATGGTTCAAAATCTTGTTATAGTGCAAGTATTAATTTTTTTTTCTTATTAATGAAATTTAAATATAACTACAAAATTATTATTTTAATTTATATCTTGAAATAGATCTTAATTTATACATACTATTTATATCTTATATAATTTCATGTAATAGAGGTGTAGATATATCTCAAAATTAATTATAAAGATTTTTCTTTCAAATTTAATAAAAAAATGTTATAAAATTAATTTCAAATAAAATATTTATAAATATTTTGCACTATGAGAGATGGTTTTTGGCCATGTGATATTCCGCATGATATTGTAACAAATCAAGTTAACATTATTAAACATATTGTTATATATTGTATGTTTATGTGGTTATTATTAAATTTAAATATAGTTACATAATGATTATTCTATTTTAATAGGTAAAATAGATGTTAAATTATTGTTGCTAGTTATATATTTTAGTGTAACATGTATATTATTGTTTTTTTAATCTAAAAAGTTTTTCTTAAATTTATTAATAAAAACAAAATTACAATCTAACAAATTATAGTTTTATTATTTTTATTACTTGTTTAATTTTTTAAGGACACAACAACATATTTGGTGGATTTTATATTAATTTTAACCAACATATAAATGTTTACTAATTTACATATTATAAATTGGACTCATTAAGATAAATTCAACATAATGGTCTATATTAATTTTAACAAACATATAAATGTTTACCAATTTACATATTATAAATTGGGCATATTAATATAAATTCAAGATATTAATCAGACATGTAAAAAGGTTTACAAACTTTTCTACATTACATCTACACATTATACCTATATCTGCCCTCAAAATTTAAAAAGACTCTCAAGGTAATCTGTTTCTTATTCTTAGCACTCTAGAAGTGGTTAGAAGTCCATGAATTCATGAATGTCAATTGATGCTTGTTTGAGTTTAAATAATACTTTCACTGAATAGATAATATTTTACAAACTATTTTCTTTTTACTAAGTATTTATATAAAAGTATTATTTATTATTAAATGGTCAAATCTAGTGAAAATCAATACCTTGAATTATTGGAGCATATTATCTAGAATTTAAATATCTACCACTAACTTGGGAGCATGGTCTAGAAATAACTTAAATATCTACAACAACTTTGGAAGTTAATTATTGCAGCATGTTATATTGAATTTAAATATCTACAACTTTGGATCATGTTTTACCTAGTAACTTAAATATCTGCTAGTAAATTTGCAAATTTGAAGCATGTTCATCCCACGAGAGTGAACCAAACTAGTCCATTTAATTGCTAGGTAATTAATTCTTTGGACATTTTCTGGTTGGAATTGTGTTTTCTTAATTATTCTCTTTCCTCTTGAATAACTTCTCACGCAACTACCTTGGAGGTTAACATTGAAGCATATTGTGGAGTTTTGGTTTCTCTAGGTTGCTTCCCTAGATAGTTATGGAGTGAAGACATTTTCTGTATGGAATTGTGTTTTCTTAATTATTCTCTTTCCTCTTGAATAACTTCTCACGCAACTACCTTGGAGGTTAACATTGAAGCATATTGTGGAGTTTGGTTTCTCTAGGTTGCAAACTCCAATGTTTTTCTCCAATGTCTGCACGGGAAGGTGTTTGCATATCTTACTTCCGAGTGGTATTTTTTTTTAAATAGCATTCTCCATTGTGTAACAATTGTCTAACTTATTTCTTATTTCTCAGAGGTGGAGAATGAACCTTCCATGCTTGAACACAGGTAATTTCCATCGTAACCTTGACCCTAACCCTTTCAACCCTTTTTTCTATTTTTTTCTTTTTTTTTCTGTTTTTACACTCCTGGCACTATCTTACTAAGTTTTCCTTTTATTTTACAATTGCAAGTTCTCATTTTAGCTTGTATACCCTGAAAACGGCTTCTGCTACCTTTTCCATTCGGTCAGACGTGAGGTTCATTTTCTGTTATTTGCTACCGGTCATTGTATCTAATAGCCACACACGATTTCAGTTGTCTTATGGAGTCAAATGCTTTGTATAAGTTATTGTTTTATATGAATATCCAACCGACCTTCGGACCCTTCGGTTATAATTACATAAAATCCTTTCTATCAGTTTCTTATAATGTATATAAACTAATTAACATTGACATTAATACGAGCTTAGGCCTTATGGCCTGTAAAATATATATTATTTATTTTCATATTCTCTTGATTTAAGTATTTTGAATATTTATTTTCATGTTCTTTATATTCATGTATTTTGAATTTGGGTTTGTCTCCTTTTAACTCTCAACCCTAAAAACATAGGACTTGATTTCTATTTCTAGCTTGTGCCTTATAAGCTGAACGCTTTATGTAGTGTTAAAGTTTAGGCTTTCTTGTTTAATTTTACTTTTTCTTAGAGTTATTATTTTCCTCTAGTCTATTAATATTGGTATTTTTATAATGACTGTGAATGAAAATAATTTAAATCTCCATTACACTTGTCCTCTTTCTTGGATACAATTGGTTTATATATTTTTGTCCAAAAAAAAGTCTTATGTTCTTAAGTATTTCTTTAATTTTATTTTTCATTATGATAATTTTTTAGTTTCATGTAGAAATAATCTCTCTTAAAGATATTATAAAAAATTTTTATTGATGGAAGATAAATTTTTTCCTCTGTTTTTTTGTATAATTGTTGATAGCTTGTAAGTAACACTATTTCTTTATTTGGGGTTTAGAAAAACTAATTTCCAAATCAAGGCACCTATCCAAGCCCTAGTAGGGTTTATTATGATCAACTACTTGCAACCTCCTTCACATCACATATATGAAGAATTCTACAAATTTTAAGACCTAGTTAATATATATATATATATATATATATATATGAGTGTAAGAGATCTTAATACAATGAGATGCTACATAATAATACTCATGCAAAGGTATAAAAATAACAATATTGGTGTTTTGTGGGACACCAATAACAATGTGGGGTTACATGGACACCTCTATAACAATAAGAGAGCATTAAAGGAACCTAACATGCCACTCTCCTCCGACAACAATGTTATGCTCAATGTTTGATAGTTATGGATGCTTTCTTATACATTTCTCATCATATCATGTGGAATACTTAGTTAGTAATTTGTTCTACTTAATGAGATAACCTAAAAGTGATTGATTTCATAGTTGTAGCCTTCATCTTTTGTTGGTTCCTTCACCCTCCAATATGATTTTTCCTTGGTAGAAGTTGAGAGATAACATTTTTTAACCATGAAATATGGAGCAATGGATGGTATCCATAAAGTGCCATAAATGGGGTCATCTTTTAACTTGACCCATTATGTTTGTTTACAAGATACAAAGGAGCATAAGGTTTAAGGAGTTGTGATTAGTGTCATTGCTTTACAATATATGGTTGGATTTATTTATTCTTTATCTAGGTTTGGTATCTAGTGAATATACTCTCATTTTGATATACTGGTTAGATGCCAGTTGAAGTGCCTGGTTGAGCCATCAATGCACCCTAGATAGTTGTAACTGCTTTGCACATCATCTACCCCCAATCAAGACTGTATTGTAGAGGATCTAGGCCCACTTAAGAGTGTAGTAGTCCATTCGGAAAGAATAGTTCATTGGATTCCGGCAATATTCCTCTCTTCTAGTGACTTCTAGAAGTTATTGTAGATTTCACCTCATTTCATAGCCTAGAATTTGGAAGCCATGATGTCATTAAACCTCCTATCGTCATATTCCCACGAAGAAGGAAACCTCTTCATCCATTTTTACAAAATGCATTCAATGATTCATATGTTTCAAACTACCTTCATGTACTTATAAATAAAGCACCAAAATTAGTGCACAAGATGTAGTGGCCATATAATTTATAAGATTGGAAAGAATAAATGATAGAGGAAAACATAAAACAGATTTGGAGTGTAGGAACTAGCCTTCTTAGACATAGAGAGGGCTCTCACTCTTTTTATGATTTAGGTTGATGGTTATAAAAGTTGATTTTAGGCTAGTTATAGAAATTATGAGGGCTCCTTGTTTTGATTGATTGTGTGGATGGACAGATAGAGGTGTGAAACTTAACCCATGGAGCTATGGAGTCATAAAAGGTTTGATTGTTCATCAAATTGGAATTTAGAGAGAAATCTAACTTTGCAGACTAGATCTTAGTGGCAGTGTGAATATGAGATGAAAGAAAGGAGTGAGTTGAGTGATAGCTAAAGAGAAATTAAGAATTATTTGACTATACTTAAAAATACAACATTAAGATAGTAAAAAAAAATAGAATTAAGGTGCTCTCTCAGCAAATATTAATCTAATTTTTTTATTTTACAATCAGATAAATCGATGCACAGCATCAAAGACAAAGAAAACATTAACATAGAGGAAAAAACATCATCACTAACATAGTTCAAGAATCGTGTGAATGATCTCTTATTATTGATGCCCAACTCAATAGTTACAATGCTCCAATACAATGATTCTTACAATGCATAGGATAACAAGGTCCAACCCTTGACAATGAAAATATATGCAGTATTTAACTGCAACTATTTCAGTTTCCCTAATCTAAATTAGCAACCTACATTAATTACAATTTAATTAAAAACAGATAACTGTGGCCATTGAAGGTCCGAAAAAAAATATCTCTCACAAAACACCAACTGTAGCATTAGCTTTGGAAGCTATTGATAAATTAAAAAGCAGGGTGATGGTGGGTGAGGTGGTGACGAAGAGGAAACAATAGTGGTCTTGACATCTAGCTCTACTTTTAGGGTCGTCGGTGCTGGTTTATTAAGTATGATGCGATTTTTGGCTCTTAAAATCGATGAGTGGTTGTGTTGACATGTCCATCATGCTTTTTTAGTCTTCATACATGCACAATTTTCCCCACTCCTTGCCTAAAATTCACGTACCTATGATCTGTAGTCACATTTCATCCACCTCTATGTATTTTCTGAAAGTAGGCTTGGTGAAAAAACACACTTCAACTCATGTTGAATGAAGATATCATTGCTTAGGATATCCAAGACAACCTCCCCACTCCCACTCACATTAATGTTGGCAAATTTGGTGGCATCCTTAGCTTCTTCGGTGAGCTTGGTCATATAATCTCCCTTTTGGACTAGCTTGTTGTCAATTACATATATTTAGGGTAGTGATTTTGTCCTCAGGGGATCAATATTGTTTAAGAATCTTTTAATGGCCAAGTCCAATTCATGACACTTCTCCTTTAGTTTCCTGAGTAAATTCCTCTTAGTGAGGATAATTTTTACCTCTTGTATGGTTTATGTGATGTCCTGTATATACAAATATTCTAGCTGAAAACTAGTTTTGGAGATTATGAATTTTATGATTGTGGGGACTCTTATTGGCATATTTCCCATCTCCTAATTTTATTTCCCCATAGCGACTTTGCATTTTTAAATTCTCTCCTTCTGTTAAAAAATAATGTGGATGGGAAGGAAGATTCCGTCCACTAGCTCTATGATACTGCCCTAGATTATCAACTTCATTTGGCCCAAAATGCGACTGGCCAAAAATTCCTTTTCTGCCTTCTCCAACCTCTCAATCTGGTTCTTGGCTATCTCACGGGAAGTCTCTCATCTTGCCTTTCGATAGCTTCGGATGCCAATTTTTGTCTCCAATTTCTTGATCTCTTGCGATTGTAGGGTCTGCTCTCCATGGCTTTGGACAATTGATTTTTCCCACTAGATGCTACAAGAGTTGTTGGAACAAGCGATGGAATTGATGAAATAAGTATAGATTCTAATGGGATGAGTGCCCCTCGAGCTACTTCTTCTTTTTCCTTAAGTATCTTCTCCATCCTCGTCTCCATTTGTTTGATTTGGGCAGGCTATTCAATTAATAACTTCATTAATTCTCCCTTCTATGACTCATCTTCCTCAATGCCCTTAGCCAATGTGTCTTTTCTTACTTGCACGTTGAGTTGTTTCCTAAGGGTTTCTATGTCACCATTATTTTTCTTCAAAATCTCCTCCACAAATTGAACATTGGTTGGGTCATGCCAAAGCTTCACTCTTAAATCTTCTAAGGACTTGATGTTTGATTCTCTATCCCTGGTAGATATCCTCTCCATATTGAGTTGTGATTGGGTATTGGATAAGGGCACCTGTAGTTTTGATAAGATTCCAATACTTGTCAAAGTTGAAGCTACCATTTCCCCAGTCTACTTGTGTAATTCCATATGGTCAATAGGATGGATATCCTTGGTGTTGAATTCAAATGATGTTTTCTTATAATCTCTTGCTTCTTGAGGTTGTGTGATCAAGGCTTCTAGAAATTCCATCTGCATCCTCCCCTTTTCAGCGTCAAAGGTTGAAAGTAGTCTTCTTTGTGAACTTGAGGTCTGCTTCAACAGTTGATTTTATATATTAGTCTTCAGCACCTCATTCCTCAAATTTATCTCTTTGAATATCTCAAAGATAGTCTTCTCTTTTTTTTCTATGGAAGGTCTGGAAGCAGATGCTTGTAGGCCTTGTTGCTTAACATAAATTTTGGTTGATGATGTAGGTGAGGCCATTGTATCTACACATGTTGATGATGAATTAGGGGTTTCCATAATGTTAATCAGTTTTTGTTGCTCTGATCCATCTCCTTGATCATTCTATATGTAAATTTAGGCCCTTTTCGTATATCTTAGATTGAATTATTTGCTATAGGTATCATTTACCAAAGAAGACTCATCCTCTCTTGGCCTCTTTCTCCCTATCTCTTTCTCTGGATCTTTCCCCTTATCTTTTTCTTCTTATGCACTACTCCTTTCTTGTGATGCTCAGGTTTTGATTCCTGAAGTGGAGATCACCTGTTATTCATCTTTTTGGAGGGTGTTGGTCACCGATTCTATTTGGGTGACCTACTACTCAATTGCATGCCTGTGTGTGAACATAGGTTGTGGATCTATTTTCCACCCTTTTCTTGGAGATAATCCCTGTAGGATCATAATATCAAAGAAATTGTGACTAAAACCCATCTCCTTCAGTATATTATCTACCTCCTTCCCTGCTGCTCTATTTTTGCATATGAAAGGCCTAGTTTGTGTCTTGATCTTGAAGTGGGTTTTCTTCTTTGCAGAAACAAAGTGGACCTCATTTGCATTTATCATTTTCCTTATGTATTCCAGTGCAAAGACACTCACACAGAGAAACTTTGGCAATTTGTAAGGGGCTAGCTCATGTCCATAGACTCAAATCTCTGTGTAATTTTGGTACATGTACCAATATTCTATCTTTACTTACTCTGTTAGCTGCACAATTTTCCTCATTTCCTCACTTATCCTGGGCTCTGTTTTGCTACTAAGTGTGGTGATGATTGGATGCATGAACCAATCCACAAAATCCTTATATGTATAGTTCTTTTGTTCCTTAAATATAAGGGTGGCCTAGAAGATGATAAATTGAGGCTCATAATCTTCATTTTCCTTGTTCATATGAAATGGAAACCTGCTAGACTTGAAATAAAAAAACATATATACCAACACAGAGGTGTATTTGAAAACCTCCTCTATGTTAAAATCTAAAAATTTTCATCAATGGCATCTCCAAGAAATTGGGCATAATTAAACATGATTGTGGGTTTATCTTCTGAGGAGACAATGGACAAAAAACATATCACAGCTTCATAGAACCATTGATCAGAGTGATGAAGTAATAAATAAGATAGAACAGTGATAGTCTTCTTGGTCCTTTCAGGAAAAATATATCAAGGGCATGGTGGATTTTTTATAAGAATTGGTGCATTAGTTGCCATGAAAATTTGCAGAGTTTTATCTTTGCTGGAAAAAATGATTCTGTCATAAAGTTCCGTAAGGGCTTCATAAGAGAAGGGGATTTCTTGTTTAGGATTAGGGGCCTGCATCATTTCCTGAATGGATTGGGCATTAATGGTGAACAGGATTTCCCCTATTGGGGTGATTATGGTCCGCTGATTAATTTCATAGCAAGCCTGGCATTTTTTGATGAATTCACGGAAACTATGGGTTTTGGGAAATATGTACAAAGGTAGATAGGTCTCCCATAGGCTAATGTCATTAGATTCATTGAGAAAATTTTCCTCGAGCCAATAGTAGACATCGAAAAAGTAGTAGTCTTACTGTGTCTCGTGAATTTTTTAATCTCAGTCTAACATGGTTGTATGATCTAAATCTACTTGAGGGTAAACCATGGGGTTGAAATTATCTTGGTACTTCTTAGGAGCCTTGATTTTTCATCTTTAGCTTATTTTAAATATGCAATGCCAATGGGATGTAAGAAAAGGGAGTAGATAAGGGAGAGTGATATCGATTGATATTAGGTAAGCGAGATAATAAAAGGGACCACGATCATAACAGAACAGTTTGAATGGGAGACTGTAGTCTAGTTTGCTGAGAGCTATTGATCCCTTTGATGAACACAGGTTCTTCTAAAACAATTGTTTAACCTCTGATTTTTTTATAATTCTCTGTAAATTCGATATCTGCAAACTTCAATCAAAATGAGCATAGTAAATTTTGTATCGAGCATGAGTTTGTGTTTTAATTTGTGATTGGTGAGACACTAGGTTGGTGTGGGTCCATTGGAAAATGGCCCAACCATTTACGGTGCAACAAAGTTCTTGGCGAGAGTCAATGTGATTGGACAACAGGGACACGTTAGCGGGGATGTAGCATAGAGGTAGTGGGTAATGTCTCATCGAACATTCAACGGGTATAATGGTTTTTTTTCTAATGAAAACCACTTTTAGAGGGCATGGTGGTAGTCTATCGTATCGATGGGGGGGCTCTGTACAAACATCCATGGGCGTGACATGTAGTAGGGTAGGTGGTATCGGGTATTGTCGATTTCAGACCCCTCCACCCTCGTTGTTAATGTTCAGATGGTGAGGGGGAGTTAGAACGTAATGTGGGTCATCAGATGTGTGGTGATGAGCGGGGATGAAGGGGAGTTGCGGGGTGAGCAATGAGGATGGGAGGAGTCATCTGAGGTGCGACGGGATGTGTGATGGGATGATGGGGTTGGAATAAGAAAGTCGAGTGGTAGTGAAAAACTTTAGGATACGGGAAATATGAATGGGGAAGGGGATAAGAAAAAGTTAATGTTGTTGGGGAATGGGATTAGAAACATACCATGGGGTCCTTAACCTTTGTAGAATCACCACTTTTCTAGAACTTTATACCATAATTATTCCTTTCACTTTGATTTCTCTTTTGTTACCATAGGAAAACAACAAACCATTTTTTAGGCTACTTATTTATAGCATAAAATTTACATTTTTCTCCCTTCATCTTTTCCCACAAATCTACATACCCACACTACAAATCTAGCATTTTTTATTGTTTTTAGGGTACATTTGGACTTGTAGATCCTGAAATCATTTTTCTTCATAAATTTATAACCTACCACCTATCCTTTATTTCTCCTATTGGTTTAGATTAAGCTCTTGAACCAATGTCATTTTCTACTTATATACTAATAAGACAAGATTAAATCGTTTGGAAAATATTCATTTTATAACATGTTAGCAAAAAATTCAAAATTATACAATCAGGCTTAGTCTGTATGATTTAACAAATTTCTAAATATTAGTGGCATTTGGATTTGGGGCATTTTCAGAAATATTCATTTTTTTTTTCCCTTCTTTCTCCTTTTTTAACAACCTCTTTTCTTCTTATTTATTTTTGTTTCTTTTTTATCTTTTTTGGAAATTGTTTTTTAATATCGAAAGGTATGTGCAATATGAAAATTTGAAAGTAAGAAATAAATAGTCACCTTTTGATACTATAAATTACAGGACACTAATAGTGGCTCCAGCTGGGGATGAGACTTCTTCTTAGGGAAGTGTCAAGAACATCAAGACCAGTAGCCTTGTATCATTCTTATCTGGAATAATTTTCATGAATGTTCTCATGTTGTTTTTTATGAATCTTTCTTGTTATTTTTCAGCACGAAAATTTGGCCTACAAATACGATCCAAACCAAAAATTGTGGGATTTATGTGTATTTAGGAGAAGTATGTCTTCAACATCCTACCATTAACAGGACCTCGAGGCAGCTCTATTCCATCCGTCTCTTCCAGAGAAAAATGCATTATTTCCACTAAAAGAATGAATAATATATGGGCGTTTCCATAGGTTGTCAAACTTTCCATGCTTACCTTTATCTTCATATATGGAAATCCCATTTCAGTATTTATCTCCAATATTGACATCATTTTATTTTGTTCTTTCGTCAAAGATCTTCTTTATATTTTCTTACACCACCTGAGTTGTGTTGTAAACCTCTTCTCTCGACTATTTTAGCTGAATGGTTCTGCTTTTTATTCTTTGTAGACCATTCCCTTCAGCCTGTACCTTTTGAATGATTTTCATGGTTGTCACTTCTAAGGATGTTGGGAAAATTGCATCCATCCCATAGACCAACTCGTATGGGGACATGTCAATTGATTTCTTAGTTGTTCATCTGTCAACCCATAATTCTTGCACTAATTTGTTATGCCAAGATTTCTTATTATCTTCCAACAACTTCTTGATGATGTTAACTAAACTCTTTTTGGAGGATTCAACTAGTCCATTACCTTGAGGGTAATATGTTGTTGAATGCCCCAAATGGATGTGATATTTGTGGAAAAAATCCACCATTTTATTGTAATGAAAAGTAGCAGTGTTATATATGATGATTTTCCTAGGACGATAAAATCTAGAGACGATGTTAGCTTCAAGGAATTTGATAATCACTGTAGGAGTTCTCGAGGGAATGGATTCTATCCATTTGGTAAAATAGTCTATAGCAATGAGGATCCATTTATGCTGGGCATAGTAGTAGGGTTGGATTTCTCCAATGAATTCTAAACCTTATTGTTGGAAAGGATCCTCAAGAGAGGTTGGTTGTAAGGGCAAAGGCAACAACTTTCTTTTACCCTAAAAAATTTGATACTTGTGATAGGTAGCTACCATTTTGTGGATATCTAGGAAAAGAGTACGCCAATATAAAAAAACACTAAGGATATTGTTAGAAGTGGTTTTCCATTAGATATGGCCAGCACAATCCCCTTCATGAAATTCCTACATCTTCCTTAAGCAAACATTCAAGAAATATGCCGCGAGAATCTTTCCATATAAGACATTTTCTAGGATGCAAAATTTTACAACTTTCAATTTCAAGATTCTAGCTTTTGTTTTGGAAAAGCGAGGAGGAGATTTCAAATTAAATAGAAAATATAATATATATGAAAACCAAGGATAATTATGGAATTCTTCCTTAATAGGTGGAGTCGCCAGCTCCTCTTGTTCATCTAGTAAATGGATCATGTTGATATCTAGTGCTCAAAAATTGGATTCAGCCATCAATTTGGCTAATCCCTGTCCCCTAATATCTAAATCATACGCCAAGATAACAACAATCCACTTGCATATTTTTCCATCGGGATCCTCCGTTTAGGATGTATTTGAAAACTCTATTGGGCACAAAGGCAATTATATGTGAATGTAGAATGTAAAATATGAAATCCTTCAGTGCTTTGATCAAAGCAAAGGCCTGATTTTCCATAATATTATATTTTAGAGGTGCATCTCTTAAAGCTTTGCTGAAAAATTCTATGGGTTTCTCTTCTCCTTTGCTACTTTTATGCAGAAATACAACAACAATAGTGTGCATTGATGCAAAGGAAACAATCATTAAATCCTTGGTGAAATCATGATTGATCAGAACTGGTTCTTTAGTGAGTGGCTTCTTTACAAGGTTAGAGGATTGTTTAGCTTCCACGCTCCACTTAACTCTTCAATCTCTCTTGAGCATGTTAGTGATATTTCTCAAAAATTCTGCAAGGTTTGGTATAATCCTTCTAAGACAATTTATCTTTCCAATGAAAGATTGAAGGTCTTTGATGTTCTTGGGACGACTGATTTAAAGTATGCCCTCAATCCTACTAGGGCGAATTTTGATTCCTTTTTTAGATATAATATGGCCCATAAGCTTTTCCCTCTTCAAGAACGAATAATGATTTCTTAGGGTTAAGAGATAGTCCAAACCTTCTGCACTTTTCAAAAACTATCCTCAAATGCGCCAAATGTTCTTCATCTACTTTTGAATATAATATAATATCATCAAGGTAGATCACAATGAAAAGACCAATTTCTTATAAAAATGCAATGTCCATTTCTCTTTGAATAGTGGCACTAGAATTTATTAATCCAAAAGGCATTATTGAGACAATTGTGCATTCTCTGCTATTTAGCAAGAATTGCCAGCACAATTTCTTGTTTACGATTCTTCCACCTTCTTGAGAGGTCTCTAGAGGGATTGCTCAGATTTTCCTCACATCCAAGCTTGAGGCCAAGCATGCTCTATCAAGACAACTTTATTTCGGTAGCAGAGTAATGTTGTGTTGTTGGGTGTTGCAGTGAGGGTTCACTACATCACTTCCATCAGCTATTTTCAGAGGAGGAGTCTCTCTTCCCTTTGAGACATCAGATTGGAGATATCCTAGAGCTTATTGTATACTTTGGCACCAAGTCCAAGCATTTATTTTCACCAACAACGCAGTATCTTCTCTAGACTGCGTTATTTCTAAGTGTGTTTGTAGGGGAGACTTGCTCCACATATTTAGAGGGTGAGATCTTAGGTGAGAGGACATTTGGATGAGACTTAGCCATCTATTGTAGCATCATCATCTATCTAAATCCATTTCAAGTTTTGAGTTGCAACTGCTGCCCAACAACTTCTACATTTCTGCAGATTTTCCATTTTGTGTATATTTCAGCCAATCCCTTTCACGATTGTGTATTGTATGTTTTAAGGGGTTGAGATCTTGCTCCCCCTTATTTATTTGATCTATTATTGTCAGATCCATGTATTATTTACATTTTTCCACAGTTCCTCCTTAAGGATTGCATAGTCATAGCCAGGGCCTCTTTTATATAGCAGTATTTGTCTATATATCATGTACATGTTTCATTAAGGAGGTATTGTTTGACTTGAGAGATCATTTCATCAAGATATTGTATACGTTTTTTTTTGCTATTATTTAATGTAATGGTTATGCAGATATTCTAGCATTCTTGGTTTTAATACATTCACTACTATTTTCCAACTCATGTTTATGTATTGCTGAACCCCTGAAGGAGAAATAATTCAAGCTCTATAGACAGAGTCTGTGAAGGGCTAGGTAGCCTCTAGATTTCACCCATCCTTGTGAAGGTGACATATCTGGAAAACTCCCCCACAGTCTATCTTTGGAATAGACTTGTGATATTTCAATAAAGGGGCATTACATATTTTTACAAGACTTTAATGAGATTTTCATGTTGGTCACTATCAGGATTTCCATTGATGTTTAAAATTTTATCTAGTTCGATTTTAATTGCCATGTTGTTATGCAAAAAATTTGTGGGTATGTTATGATCATCAGTATCCACTAAAGGGTTTTCCTCGGCTTCATTATCAGGAACTTATTTTAACATTTATCACTTTAAATTTCCTGAAGTAGATAGTTGATTTATAAAGTTATTGATCACATCATCTTCCATTTGATATTTGAATTTGAGTGCTTGTACTATTGTCAATGGTGAGCAGATATTTTGTTCCCAGTATACATGTGTTTTTTTGTTAATATTTACAGTGGGAAGACTTGGTTTGGCAGGGGGATATATAGCAATATTCTTTATAGCATTTCTTTTAGCAATGGTCATGTTATCTGTTTGACACCCTATGTAAGCATCAACTGTCACTAACCAAGGGCGTCCCATTATAATTGGATGTCCGTCTAATCTAATTTTTGGTTTAATAACTAAAAAATATGATGGGTATTCCCATGAGTCCACAAAAAGAAGGATATCCTATAATGTACCCTTTAGTTTAACAACAGATCGGCCAATAAGTTCCTGCAGGGTAGTGGTGGGTTCCAAAGCTATTATACCAAGTGTTTCATAGGATTATGTAGTTAAAATATTAATATCTGCCCCCAAATCGACTAACGTGTTTGAGAAGGAGCAGCCATGGATCTACACTATGACTATGGTGTTTCGTGGATCCTCATATTTTATTGGTGTTTCTTTACCCAAAAGTAAATCTGATAGTGTCCCTACAACACGAATAGTTGGAAAAGTTTTTTCTTTCCTCACAGGTGTTTTTACACACAATTCTTTAATTGTTTTAGCATAAATAGGGATGTCTTATATAGCTTGTAGGAGAAGAATTTTAATAAAAATATTTTTTAATTCCCCTATGAGATCAAAATCTTAAGAGACAATTGGCTTCGGTATTACTAATATCTCAGGGAAAGTGGGAGAGGAAATAATAATATTTTCAAGATCTTTTTGGTCGACTGTGTCCCTCCCTTATTTTATCTCTATTTAAGTCATAGTGGATTGTTTAGGTTTCATTGGAATTTCAAATTCAATTTGTGGTAGAGCGGTATATTTTACAGGTGAAATAACACACCCTCATCTCAGCTTAAGTTCATTGCATTCCTTCTATTCATTTTCTGAGTCTGGATTCTGAACAATATTGATCAATTGTACCGGTCTATTATTAGGATTAGGATTTGGTTGAGCTAAAAGTTGTGTGCATATAATAAGCTGAGAATTTTTTTGTATTGGGTATGGAGCTTTTAATGTGGGTTGAGTTTGTGCCCATGTTCCCATAGGTAAATTTGTTATTCCCAGGGGTTTCTATGAGTTTTGAGAGCAATTTCAATTGTGTGAGGTGGAGGCAGACTAGAGGGACTAATATGGATTGTTTTTTCCAAAATGAAGGGGAGCAAGGAGAATTCGGCCTACCATTACCTACAAAGGATTGAGTTGGCCAAGGGGGCATCAAAAATGGTTGGGATGGCCAAGAAGAAAAAGGTGATTGGTTTTTCCATTTTATCCCAGAGTTCTGTTGATTAAATTGTGAAGAAGGAAAGAAATGAGACTAGTCCTATGACATACCTTTTGGTCGTGCTTTCCATTGTCAAGGTTGATTGATCAGATATACCACATCTATTTATTATTTATCTTCTTTTAAGATTTATTTCAACACTGGAAGAGAAGGGAATTGTTCAGTGGTGTGGTTTTTGGTATAGATGGAACATGCCTGGACCATGTCCAATGGACACCCCTGCTAGTTGTGCTTCTTTTGACAGCGTGGAAAAAAAATACCCAAGTTTTGTTCTGATAAAGCTTGTTTCTGCTTGGCTTGTAGGACATCTAGCTGTGTTTTGAGGGTGCCCAAGATATTGGTTCCAAGAGTTTACAAATTTTTTCTCTTGTTACGCTGCCACTTGACTGTTTGTAATTGTTAGCAACTAAATCCCATCTAGCTGGCCTATCGGATCACCTGTTACACAATGCAACAATGTAATCATAATTTTCATGATAGATGTCTCATTTTCCCATTATATTAAGTCGCTCTACTCATTATTCTTTCGTTCCTTTTATCATTGTTACTTTTAATACATATTTAGACAATGAATTGCAAATTATATTGGAATCAACATATTTTTCTAATGTATCATTATCTTTTGCATTCATTTTGAATATTTCATCTTTAAATTCTCTAGTATGATAGTAATCTTCGTATTTATTAAGAAATTTTTTTTTTCATTTGATCCCAATTTTTAATGGTTCCCCCACTGAGCCCCATAAACCAGTGTTAGGCTATCCCTTTCAATGTATAGGGGAATAATTTTATATTTTGAGCTGTAATGTTCCCAAAATTAGCATGAAGCTAATTGGAACATTGATTTTTCTTATATCATCTAGGAGGTGAATAAAATGGGTGAGAAGACCCATGATTAGGAATAAAATCCTCATAGTGTGAAAGGGATCAATGGAGTAGCTTTATTTTGCACCTTCTAGTGTGAAAATGGGCAAATGCATGAGGACAAGGTCAAGTTTAACCAAGTCAACAACGCTACCAAAGAGGGTGTGGATTGCTTGGGAAGACAATGTAGTTTGAATGGGAGGAAGATAACTTGGTGAAGGAAACCATAATGTGTGGGGTCCAAGACAAGAAGCTTTCATTTGCATAAAAGGAGGAAGAGTCAGCCATAGAGGATTATGTTTTGAGTATCTAATTTCTTGTCTGCTTAGACTATTTGTAGTCTCCTGCTGTTTAGCAGAGTTGCAGTGCTATTTAGCACGAGGGATTCCTATTCAGGATTCCTTATCCTTCTTGAGAGGCCTCCTGAAGGATTTCTCTTCATTTCTCTACATATATGCTCAAGGCCAAGCCACCTCCTTCAGCTACAACATTATTTCTGCTAAAGTATAACATTAGCCGAGGAATTTCTCTCTTCCAATACTTTATTTCATCTTGATGGATTTCTTTCAATGACAACCATCTGCAAATCATTACGCAAGGTTATTTCAATGAAACATAATATGTTTGAAGCAAAACTTGTTGGAAATTTAATTCTTCTAATGACCTCTTTTACATCATTGCTTTGTTGTTCTGTTAATAACCATGGAATATTATTATAATTTCGACCTCCATTGTTATTTGATCCGTCGATCACACTTTTCATTGCATGATTTGATTTCTCAATGTCAGCACAAATTTTGTCAATTTTATCTCTCTCGTGTGCACCATCTATGGTTCTCCATAACATTTCTGTCACATTCTTCCCGACATTCATTGTATCAAACAAATGAGCTATTTTTAGGTCCTCATAGTAGGGCAACCTCGCGAATTGAAAAGGATAACATTTCATTCCAGGTGGAAGTACAATATTAGTACCTTCACGGCGACGATGACCTTGATATCAAAGAATAAAATAAATCAGAACAATATTAATTATAAAATACAATAAAATAAATTCATTAGTTAAAACAAAAATTCCAAACATTACATAAAAAAATAATATAGATATATATATATATACACACACACATTACGTACCAGCTGCTCGACGATTATTAATTCTGTTATATTCCAACATCCACAACTGAGGTGTCATTCTTCGTGGTTTTAATCTAGTTTCTTCTTTATCATTGAAAATATGTTTTTCAGTAGTATGATACTTATGGTTCCTAGGGAGGAAGTGCCTAAACTCATCAAACACCATCTTTTTTAAGTCTGGCGAATGACGATACTTCATCTTGGGGCCACAAACTGGACATGCAAATCTACCCTTTGTTTGAAGACCTGCAATAGATGGATCAATAACAATTAATATACTATGAGATCATTTTTAAAACATGCAATATGGTATATATAATTTAGATAATTATGTATCATATTAAAGTGCAATGAAATATTACATACCACAAACATGTGTTAGTCCTAGGGCATCATGAATTGTCCATACAAGCATTCCACAACATTGAAATCTCTTCTGCTTGATTGGCTTAGTGATGTCATACATAGTGATGCCATGCCATAACTGTATTAGCTCATCGATAAGAGGCTCAATATATACATTCATATCTTTGACCTGGTACTTACCTAATTGTTCAAAATTACGGAACATAATAATTACTCCAATGATATATGTATATATAAGTAAATAAATAAAATATATATTTATTCAAACAACGAGAGAAATGAAAATGTTACATTCAAAGAAATAATGTATCAAATACCTGGAATAATCATAGTCAACATTATGTGCTCCCTCTTTATTGACATCCAAGGAGGAATATTATTGTTGATAACGAAAATAGGCCACACTGAGTAAGTAGATCTAAGCTCTCCGAATGGATTAACACCATCGGCTGCCAATGAAAGCCTGACATTACGAGGTTCATTTTTAAAATCTACATATTTTTCCTCGATTTCTCTAAATGCAAAACCATCTGCATGCATTCGAAGAACACCATCTCCACTTCTATTCTTTGCATGGAAATCCATAAACTATGCTATGCTGTTACACTTAAACATTCGCTGCAAACGTGGAATTATGGGAATATGACGAAGAACCTTTTGAGGCACCTTTTTGGTTAGTTGATCTGTTCGATATCTACTGGTACCACATTTCGGACATTTTGTTTTCAACGCATGTTCTCCATAATATATAATATGATCTTTAGGACATGCATCTATAGTGTTATATTCCATTCCAAAGTGTTTCATAATAGCACGTAGATCTCGTTATGTTCGAGGTAAAGTATTTGGCGATGGTAACAAATATTCACCCAACAATCTACAACAGAAACAAAAAGTAGTGTCTTGTAAAGATTATTAATCATATATCTATATATATATATATATATATATATATATATATATATATATATATAATAGTTATTAAAACCGGAACCGGTGACCGGATCGGTGGAGCTAATGAACCGGGTTTCGAGAGAGAGGGTCTGACAGTTCCTAGCTGAGTGTGAAATAAGTTTGCTGCTGATTGTTTTGAGAACAGAAATTGTCATCAAGTACACTTGATGAGTTGCATGCTTCCAGGGATTTTATGCTAGCCAGCCTTGTATTTATCAGTCATCACGTGTCTTGTTGCTACTATAAGGTGTTGAGTATGAGTTATTAGAGAAGTTTGTTGCTAGTATAATAGAGGAATTTGCAGCTCATGGAGGAGACACTGAGGAATTTGCAACTCATGGAGGAGCACCTAACCGGCCGGTTAAGTACGGAACTGACCGGTTTATGCATAAACTGGCCGGTTCCTTACTTAACCGGCCGGTTAGGTCCAGTTAACCGGCCAAAACAGGTGAGAATAGGCTATTGACCGGGTTGCAAGACCGGTTCCAACCGGCAGCTGTCCTGACTGGCCGGTTTTGATAACTATGATATATATATATATAAGTTATTATTTTACACATTTATTACAATTAAAAAAAAGGGAAAATAATCAACATTTACATATATGTGATCATATATACATATTGCATATCTTAGGAGTTGTGTCATACATCTGTTTGACAAATTATTCATAACCTTTAAGTTCACCAGCAACAATAGCAGAGAGCTGGTGAACTTAAAGGTTATGAATAATTTGTCGAACAAATGTATGACACAACTCCTAAGGTATGCAATATGTATATATGATCACATATATGTAAATGTTGATTATTTTCCCTTTTTTTAGTTGTAATAAATGTGTAAAATAATAAATTATATATAAGTTATTATTTTACACATTTATTACAACTAAAAAAAGGGAAAATAATCAACATTTAAATATATGTGATCATATATACATATTGCATACCTTAGGAGTTGTGTCATACATCTGTTCGACAAATTATTCATAACCTTTAAGTTCACCAGCAACAATGTAACAAGGAGAAGAGTTGCATTTGAGTGTTCAAAAAGTCGTTCACTTGACCTTTCAATCAGAGGTACATCATAAATACCGTCACTGCTATCTCCACCATCATCATCTGACTCACCATACAAGTCTTGGAGCATTTGATTTGTCCCATCATTAATGTGAGCTGTCTCATTACTGTCATCGTGATCTACCTCCATGGGATCATTAAAATTACCTTCATCATTCGCTTCATGTTCTTCACCTTGTACAACATCATTTCCAATACTAATATTTGCTGCAATATTCTCTTGTACTGGTGAAACATCATCTAATCTACTACTATTTTGTTGTGGAAGCTGGTTGATCATCTACAAAAAGTTGGGGGGCAACTGTGCCTTTATGAAAATTACGAACATTAATAATTAAACATTAGTGTGCATATAAAAAATATTAAAAATTTAAAATAATATAAAATTTTACGATATAATCAAAATGAAGATAGATAATTAATTACCATGGGACGATAGTCATTCGATCCACCATCAATGTGCCCATATTTCCTACAATGCACTGTTGCTATTGCTATTAAAACTCTAACATTATTTCTCATACAACATTTTTTACAAGGGCAATAAACTCTGCCATCACCCCTTTCACCCTTTTGAATTGTTTTTCCAGCTCCAATGTTTTCTTCCATTGATACAAATTATCCTATAAAGAAAACAATAAATCTCTCTCAATGGTGTAGAAAACCCAAGACTTGTTGAACTCAATGGGAGCTCAATATATAAGCAAAAAGAAAATAAAAGTGGGCATTTTACAAATTGTGAGCTTTTTACAAAATGTGGGCTTTTTACAAAATTGTGGGCTTTTTAAAAATTGTGGGCTTTTTTTATTCTTAATGCATTTTCTGTAGAATACTAAACAGATTTGTCCAAAATTTCAGATGCAAACTGTAGTCTCTACTACTTTTGGAAAATTGGAGGTTTATAAAAGATAAACTGCGGACATAATTGTACCACTATGATAAGAAGCTGTCAGAAGCATTCCTTCTGCTTCACAAACGTGGAACTACCTTAAGAATGCTTATGGTTGATATAAATATTAGAGCATGGCAATTAAATGTAGTAGTTATGCTAAAATACTGAATAACAGCTTGAGAGTGCTCTTCAGATACTGTACGAATGCACCAAATTAAATTTGTACCATTACTAAAGATAAATGGCCAAAAATAGTCAATTTTGATATCGTGAAGTTATGTCTTTCTCGGTAGAAAACTGGGGATAGGATGGCAAATATGAGAGAACTAAGTTTCAAGGACTAAAAAACCAAGGCCAACATAGTTCTGCCTTGAATCAGAGACAAAACAAAGCTGCCCAAAAAAGTGTTTGAGAGCACCCATTGAAGCTCCTATATATAGGAGAGTCAACATTTTCCTATTGAACAAGTTTGTATAGTCAAAGCCACAACAAGATCAGATAGCCACGATCCTAAATGAGAACCAGAGCCAAAGCTAAGACAGATCCACCTTTAGCAGAACAAGACAGCCATAGCAAAGGATTTGACCACAGAACCAAATCATGAGAGATAGCAAGATTCTTGCTTCCACTGTGGAAATGTAGAAACTGTACAAGGGTTTTTCTTCCAGCAGATTTCATTGTGACAGTAATTTCTATGGTGTTGTAAGCGCTCATTAGTAGAATCTTAAAGCCATTCCAAAATTATTTTAACCTGGAGAGGGTTTTCTGTGGTTATAAATCCTCATGTTCAAATTCCATTGTCGATTGGTTGTGTTTGATATTATGTTTTTACTGTCCGCAGTTGAATTTTCGCACAGAAAATTATCAGTCTAAAGCGGAGAAATTTTGTGATGTTTCTTTTGCTTCTTATTGTGAAGTATTTCGCTCAGAACACTACTCGTTGTAACAGAGGTCTTGGGCATAGAACAGGGGACTTGGGTTTTTTGGAATCAAACTTCAGGTTAAGATGCTCATCTGAAGAATGGCACAGTGAGCCTTAGCATGGAGTTGGGAGTACCAATTTGAAGTACAGGTAAGGCATTGTACAATAGACCAGTTAGATTTCTGGACCCTAATACAAAATTTTCTTCTTCTTTCAAAACGTGTTTCTCTTTTTCTGTAACCAATGTGGGTCCTGTTCTTGTTTCAATTGGGGATGGATGAGCATTTGTTATTGCTCCAGATGATCACACTCTGGGTAGCCCTAGAGGCTATTTGGGGGTGATGAGTCCAATAGGTCTCAATGAACTGTTTCCCTCGCTGGGGAATACTATTGCAGTGGAATTTGATACTATTTTGGATGTTTAATTCCACGATCCTAATGGAAACCAGTACCTTCAGCTCCAGTACCTGTTCACAAAAGAGGGTGCCATAGTCATTCATGCGTGCAGAGAGGGTGAATTGCAGACATTGTAATAGGAGGTGTTGTTGTTGTTGTTGAATTTTAAATTCAACTGCAGCAACGCTACAGGAATTTCCGTGGAGAAAACACATGAAATCGCGTTGATTTTGAAGCTTACGTCAGCAAGCAAAATCCGGACCCGAAATTTTACAGGGCGGATTTAATTTGAATTTCGCGTCACACATTGGGCCTACGTCAGTGTTCGATTTTGGAACGTGAAAAGCTTTTTTCAAAAGGAGTTTTATTTACTTTTTGAAATCCGTAAAGGTTCATAAAGTTTTTAAAAGACCTTCGGTAAATTTTTTTTACTAAGGATAATATATATTATAAATATTTTTAATATTTATAATATATATAAATAATGTTTTATTTTTAAATGAAATGTTCTGGAAAGTTTAAAGGCCCGAAAGCCAAAACAAAAAAGAGGGCCGTGGCTGTAATTTTTATTTTACAGTGTAATTTAAAAAAAAAAAAAAGAGAACAGTTTCATTGCACAGCAGTGCGGAAAGGAAGAAAGAACAGCGGTGCCACAAATTCAATTTTCCATCAATGACAATTGTAAGCGGTGCTGACAGAAGTTAATGGAGACCATTAATGTTTTTCCAAGCGGTGAATTTTGTGGTTGAATGTCAGTTAATGGCATTAATTGAATATGGGATATTTTGTTAATATACAGAGGCAGAGAGCTGTAATTTTTTTTAATTATTACACACAGCAGAGTATTTTTTTCAAACAGAGACAGAAAAACAGAGTGTTTTATGTTTTACACAGCAGTGTGAAATATTTTGTAACAGCAGTGAATGATAGAGTGATATTTCTGAACTGTGTTTGCATCAGTAAGATTTTGTTTTGTAATCCCTCTTTTGAGGAAGAATCTGTAACAACAGTTTTTTTTTAATAGAAATTTTTTTATGTGAAACTCTGTCACTGTTGAATGAAATTTTAAATGTTTTCTCTGTGTTAAGCAAGGCAGTTTTATTATTTTGGAATTCAGCAAAATTCCAACATGGTATCAGAGCCAATCCAGGATATTTGAAGGTCAAATAAGCTGAAGGAAACGAATTCTTTGTTGCAGCAGCTTCTCCAGCAGTGTGAAGACTCAGCCATAAAGGATTTAAGGTATTTCTCTATATAGTTTTGTGTTACTGTTGCAGTACAGTTGGTTAGTTTTAAACACACAGTCAAGTATTTTTATCATAGTTAAGAGTGCAGAATGGCTGGAGCCAGCACAGGTATGGGTATGGGAAATATCCATCTCCCAATGTTTAATGGGAAAAATTATGACTACTGGTCAATAACTATGAAGGCATTATTTGTCTCCCAAGACTTATGGGAATTAGTTGAGGATGGCTTTGAAGAGCCAACAAATGAAGTGGAGTTTCTTCTTTTAACTCAGGCAGAAAGAGAGATTCTGAAGAGCAATAGGAAGAAAGATGCCAAGGCTCTTTTCTTCTTATATCAAGTTGTGCATGAGAGTGTGTTTCCAAGGATAGCAGCAGCCAAGAAATCTAGTGAAGCATGGGAAACTCTCAAGACAGCTTATCAGGGTATGGAGAAAGTGAAGACAGCTTATCAGGGTATGGAGAAAGTGAAGACATCAAAACTTCAGTTGTTGAGGAGAGACTTTGAGACTCTCTGTATGAAGGAGTCAGATAACATTGACTCATTCTTCACTCATGTGATTGGAATGGTCACACAAATACGATCTCATGGAGAGACTCTTGAAGATAAAAGGATTGTGGAAAAACTCTTGAGAAGTTTACCCTCAAGATTCGATGTGATTGTCACCACCATAGAGGAGACTAGGGATCTCACAAATTTTTCAGTGGATGAACTACATGCATCACTGATGACCCATGAACAGAGACTGGGTAGGAGTGAAAAATCATCTCTTGAGCAAGCCTTTAAGACCCAGATGTCTTTCAGAAGAGGAAGAGGGCAAGGCAGAGGAAACAAGAGAGGAAGAGGCAGAAGCCAAAACAGAGGTGGAAGGAACAGTCCAGCAAATGCTCAAGGAAGGGGCAAGAATCCAAATCAGCATCAAGGCCAAGGCAGCATCCAACAGAATGGTCAGCAGGATGCACAAGGAAAAAGGTATGACAAATCCAATGTCCAATGTTACCATTGTAAAAAATATGGTCATTATGCTAATGAATGTAGAAAGAAGAAGCAGAATGATATGAGAAGTGAAACTAGTGCCAATTTCACAAAAGAAAATAGCAGTCAAAGTAATTTGTTTTTAGCTTGTAATATGGCTGAAGAAAAGAGTGAAGATTTATGGTTTCTAGACTCCGGTTGTAGTAACCATATGACAGGAAACTTAGCAATGTTTTCTATGTTAGATGAAAGTGTGCAGTCACAAGTCACACTAGGAACTGATCGCAAAGTTTCTGTTATGGGAAAAGGAGATGTAAATGTTTTAACAAGATTAGGTGCAAAGAAAACCATAGCATATGTCTATTATGTTCCAGGAATGAAGTGTAATCTCTTAAGTGTTGGACAGCTTGTCCATAAGGGATATAATGTTTTCTTTGATAATGATGTTTGTACCATCATGGATAAACCACCCAGCAAACAGTGTATTGCTGAAGTGAAGATGACAAGGAACAGGATGTTCCCTCTCAGAATGAGAGCAAATCTGATGAATGGTGAAGAGAAAGCAGCAGTAGTACAAGAGACATTCCAAAGCGAACCAAAAGATGATAATTGGTTATGGCACTTGAGATTTGGTCATCTCAACTTTGGAGGTCTTAATCTGTTGAACAAAAAAGGGATGGTAAGTGGTTTACCATTGATAGAGAAACCGGACAGCCTTTGTGAAGGTTGTATTCTTGGGAAACAACACAGAGAAAGTTTTCCTTCCGGGAAAAGCATAAGGGCAAAAGCACCCTTAGAAATTGTCCACTCAGATGTATGTGGACCGATGCAAACTCCATCGCTTGCTAGCAACCACTATATCTTAACATTCATAGATGATTTTACAAGAAAAACTTGGGTTTACTTTTTGAAAAAGAAAAGTGAAGTGTTTGAAAAATTTTGCAATTTCAAAGCACTTGTTGAGAATCAGAGTGGGCTCCATATCAAAGTCTTAAGGACTGATAGAGGAGTTGAGTATATATCTAAATATTTTCTACGGTTTTGTAGAGAAAATGGTATTCAAAAGCAGTTTACAACTAGATATACTCCACAGCAAAATGGAGTAGCCGAAAGGAAGAACCGAACCATAATGGACATGGCGAGGAGTATGCTTAAGGCAAAGCATTTGCCTAATGATTATTGGGCTGAAGTTGTACATTGTGCAGCGTATATTTTGAACAGGTGCCCTACAAAAGCTGTTATGAACAAAGTGCCGGAAGAGGCATGGAGTGGCACAAAGCAAAGTGTCACACATATGAAGGTTTTCGGATGTGTGGCTTATGCACATATTCCGGATCAGCTAAGGAAGAATTGTAGCAGCAGTTTTTTTATACATGGAATATAAATTTTTCTGAGTTGAAACTTTGTCTGTAAATGAAATTTTAAAATTTTTTTCTCTGTGTTAAGAAGGGGAGTTTTATTCTCCAATTCTGTTCTGGAATTTCTAAAATTCCAACAGTTGTTGCATTGGCCACTAGATTGTTTGTCTGGTTCTGTTACAAGCACAGAGTATTGAAAAGGACAGACAAATTTAGTTCAGATATTGTGAAATTGCCTCGGAAATTCACCTACAAAGAGCTCAGCAATGCTACGAAAGACTTTTTTTGAATGTGATTGATAATCGATAATTGCGAGCAAGGGTAATCCCCTTGTGAAACCCAAATTTCTGAGCATTTTCTAAAACCTGATGACGGAGACATTGTAATGAACAAGCGCCTAGGTCCATATTACGTCCAAATCTACCAAGCACCAAGATCTATAAAAAAAAATCCACAGTATCTGCGAACTAAGAAGAAGAGGCAGAAAATGTGTTCTACTTACCTGTTCGAATAGTGGTTGGGGTTTACCACGGCAAAAATTTGACAGAGCCCATGTACAATTTCGTATCATTGAAATTCTGGCAGTATCATTCAACTGGGCAAGCACTGCCTCGGAGCTCCATGACCGAGGGCAAGATCCCTAAATGATGTAGAGTCTGTAGCAATATTTCCCAAAGCCCAAACAGCCTTACATGAACACTAGTTGAACTCAAAGTTGCCCAAACAGCCTTACACGAACACTAGTTGAACTCAAAGTTGGGTAGTAGTTTTTTAAATCAAATTCCAAAATTACAGACGTATAAAGATAGTTGGGAAGAATAATTTTATGCCTCTAAAATGAACGTGCTACCTGTTCTCGAACATTATCATTCCCAGAGGCAAGAAGTTCCACAAATATAGTCAGTGCCCCGTAATCAATCACAACCTTTGTATTCTCCAAAAAAACCCAAATAGGGTCAACCCTACTACAGGAGGAAGGGCCTGCAGTAAGAACTTACCATTTTGCAAGAACTGAGGGTGAATGCTGCTCTGCAAGAGCTGAGGGCGAATGTTGAGAGCGAATGCTGTTCTTCAAGAGCTGAGGGCGAATGCGCGCGTGATATCAGACATTAATGTAGTTTTTTTAAAAATCATTTTTATGTAGCCCGCATTTGAATTTTCTGTTTTCCTTATTTTATTGGGCTGCACTGGATAAAATTTAATATGAATAGTGAGTTAATTGTAAGATCAATGGGCCAAGGCCATACATCAACATTCACCATAGTGGGGAATTATAAAAGCATGGATATTCATGCAAGTATAGTTATTAATGTAAGATCTAGCATCAACTGAAATTCACATGAAAAAGTACATGAAAAATGTACAATCATCCATTGGAGAGTTAATCTATAATTATCCAGTAAGACTCTTGGCTATGCCTTGAGACTAAACTAATTCTCAATATTTTTGAATAATCATCCATTGGAATTTAGTAGGAAAACTATAGTAAATCATTGTCCAATGGCCATGAAAAAATCGGGTGAAGTTGGTGGTGTTTAACGTCATGGGATGGGGGAGGGGAAGCCACTGGCCCACCCGCAAGAGTGCTGTCATTCAGTTCTTAATGTCGACTGATCGGCGTTTAATGCCATTTACTCGCTCGAATAAACCGTAGTCCCGCTCCTCGATACACATTCGCATGCCGCGACATGACTCAGCCTCCAGTTCATATTTATGGTGGTTTATTGCAGTCGGTTCACAGTTGCAAGGTAGACTGGGTTGTTATTATGGAACGTCCCTCTGGTCTGAACAGAATTCCCCCGCCTGTGAATCTGTGGTGCACTCCAGGAGCAGGGCTTTCTAATGTTCGCACTGTAACTGGTAAGAGGAGCTGTCTCAATTGTTGTTTGGATTTTGGAGAAAATCTCCACTTCTACCACGCTGGTTCCTGCAAGCTTCCTTCTATCGCCCTGTTGCCCCTCTCGCCTCAGTCTTCTGTCCATCTTTTGCCTCCCTGCCCTGCTGTCTCGAGTTCGACTATGCCGCGCCTCAGGCATAGAATGCGCTGCCGAAGAGGCTCCACGAGGCGCCAAATTTGACGCTCTCCCTCCACCTCTGGCACCTCCTCTGCGTCTATCTCCCACTCTGACAGTCAACCTAGAGGGCTCCTTCTCCGCTCGGGCCGTCACCTTGCTTCCCCCACTCCTTCCGCTCCTCCTGCTCAAACCCACACCGCGCATTTTTCCTTTAACAGCACTCTCAATCAACCCAGGGTGACTGCCTCAATTACGGTCGTCTTTCGTGAAGAGCCTCGGGAAATTGTTCCCAGTTCTCGCCCGGCGGAATGCAGCCTCTCGGTGGCTCAGGATTCGGCTTAGTTTGTTGGGCTGAAGCAACCTGATAGTGCGAACGTGCAGGGTCAGATGGGCAAGGCCACGCAGGACCAGGCGAACAAGGAAGCGGTGGGTCAACCTACTGAGAGGCAGGACGCAGTGCAAGCGAGCGAGGCGCAGATTACTCCTCCTCCTCGCGGGAAGGTGATCCATTCTGTTGCTGACCTGTATAATTCTGACGGGGAACCAGATGAATAATGGTGCAGAGTTGTCTACGAACCTGATCCTGATGAATAGTTCCTCCTCTTCACTCTGGTTTTTTGCTCTATTTCTGCCCATTCTCACGGGCCTGTTCATGTGTTTCCTGCTGTTTCTGAAAATGCATCTGTTTTTTTTGCTTCGATATGGTCTCCATTACTACAATTCTCTGGTTCCCCTGCGCGGGATTTTTCAAATGAACTGTTTCAGACTGGTTTCCCTCTTGCAGGGCAGTCTTCAAACTATGTTTTTTTGTTTCAAATGCCACAGCACTCGGCAATGATCAGGCTTCGGCCCGCTGTACTGTACTCCTTTTGTTAATATAATTACTTTTACTTAGAAAAAAAAAAACTTTCATACATGAGAAAATAGATACTGACAAATGGTACATCATGGCCTGATTAATTTCGCTCAGCAATTTCAAATGGTATAACATTTAGTCAACAGTAATCATCAATTTCTGCACACATAGACTAATTTCTCTGGAAGCCTCGGATTTCTTTGGCTTGTTATTCTTATAACTACATAGACATAATTAATAGAGAGATTGAGGACAGAAAAAAATCTAGGGCTTAGTCTCCACTACTCAACATGTTTTGTGAGAAATAATACATAGATTGATTTCTCTGAGTGCCTTAGCGTTCTTTGGCTCATTTTTTTAATCACAACAACGATAAAAAATGCACTGAGGATTTGTTCTTAGTCCGATTATGCAATTTTTATAAGACAGATTATGCAATATTAATAATAAACATAAATTTATTGCAATTTAGGGAAAGCTCGTTCATGTTTTTTTCTTTATATTGGAAGGTTTACTTGATTTTTGAAGTAATTTTTAGTAGATCATAGTGTTGGAATATTTAAAATTCCGGAACAGAAAATATAAAAAAAAAATTCTTCACTGGAAACAGAGTTTTCACTGTAAAAACTATTTCATTAAACTTCAAAACTTTGGTTACAAAATCTCCTCTGACTCGGGGAATAAAAAAACTTTGACTGCTTCAAAACACAGTTCAACACAAAACTCACACTCTAAAATTTCACTCTAACTCACACTCTAAAATTTCACTCTAACTCACACTCTAAAATTTCACTCTATCTGTGCATTTACAACTCACTGCTTTGAATTGTGCATATGATGTATATATGTAAAACATATATATATATATATGGACCTGTACGCACGACATTTTTAAAACAAACATTAAAGAACTTTGACCAACGGACGTCAACCAAAAATTAAACTCTCCTTCAATCAATTTCGGGTGCCAAAAAAATTTGCTGACATCATCAAAAATGTGACGTGAAATTTCTATTCAATCTGATTTATGAATTTTTCGCGTCCGATTTTGGGCACTCGTGTGGACGGCTGAGTGTGATGCGAAATTTCTATTAAATCCGCCTCAGTGAGATTTCAAATCCGGAAATTTCAATTTCAGGTGCCAAAAAAATTTGCTGACGTCATCAAAAATGTGACGCGAAATTTCTATTCAATCTACTTTATGAATTTTCCGTGTCCGATTTTGGGCACTCGTACGGACGGCTGAGTGTGATGCGAAATTTCTATTAAATCCGCCTCAGTGAGATTTCAAATCTGGAAATTTCAGTTCTGGGACCACTGTGCTTCAATTTTTTAAACTCTGATCAATCAAAAATGGCAAGCGGCTCTCTGCAACGTTTTTGTTATACTGCGATCTTGACTGATCGCTGGAAATGGAAGGCGGCTGCCTGTACATCAGCTGTAAGTAATTTCAACACATAGCATAAGATGTGTTGAAATAAGTTGTATGACAATTGTTATGGCGGATATAAGATGTGTATTATAGCTTATATTTCAATTTTTCTAGCATGCATGTGCGGTCCATATAGTGACTACAATTACCAATATATTTCAGTGAAGATGTGAAGATGATCTCTCATTAAGTCCTAATTACTTAAAGCATCATTAATTAGCTTTCCAAATGAATAAAATATGTTAACAAATTAGTAAAAACTAGGAAAACAAACCACGCTTTAAAAAAATATGGCACAATGAGTCACACTCTTAGATTTATTTAATTACTCATCAAGTGTCGCTACAACATATATATGATCACCATTACCATAGAAATGGGACATGTGACCATCATTTTGGTTTCGCCAATGACATTCCACATCATGAGCATTGTTTAGGGTTGAAATGGGACATGTAACCATCATTTTGGTTTCGCCAATGACATTCCAAATCATGAGCATTGTTTAGGGTTGATTGTGTTGATTTTTTTTAAACAAATCATTTATACATTTTATGGAAATTATAGACAATTTATAATCACATTACAAGATCATGATGTATGGATATTCCTTATCATTTCTTAGATACTCAAAACTTATCAACACCTAATAGATTGATATACACATCATATAGAATTTACCCCTAGAATGCCGCATGTATCCTAAAACAAATTAGTTGTATGGAAATTGTTATGGTGCATATATAATGTGTATTACAGTTTATCTTATAATTTTGTTGAAGTAGCATACAACAATTTACATAGTGATATGAGAACCACTCTCTAGAGTATACATCGATTTTTTACACATGGCTTTTCAGTTGATTTTTAAGATATATCATTGGTGATGCTCACATGATTATATAATGAACCATTAAGTTGAACTATGAAATTATTCCTCACAACACACACATATTGATGAATTAATAATTTTTCTCATACAATTTTTTTAATCTATTTTGAAAATAAAAATAAAAATTATATATAATTATTTCTACGAATAACAAGAGAGAGTTACTTACCATATCTTCGTAAAACATATAATAGCGAGGTTTGGAGGAAGCCGTCTAACGAAGCTTTGGTGCATAGTGTCGCAATTGCGACACTTTTTCTAAGTCTCGGTATTGCGACACATTTCTATAAACGTCGGTATAGCGACGGTTTCCCAAGATCAATGACCCAAAGTGAACCCGATAACTTACCTTTCACCTTTTCGGTAAGCGTCGCTCTTACTGACATTTTGAACGATTTCCATTTTCGTCGGTCTTGTGACACTTTTGCAATAGTATCGCACTGAACCTGATAACTTACCTTTTCCCCGCACCTTTCCTTTTCATTGTGGCCGTTCGCTCGTTGAATCCAGATCCGACGGCGCTAATACATTTCCGCGCTCATAAAGTAATCGTTTGATGTTTTGGCAAAGCCGCGCGAAATGGGTGGTTTTTCCAAACCACCGCGCTTACGTGTCGCCACCACGTTGTATCGCGTTCGAAAAGCTAGTTTCCGCTTACCACCATTTACCCTCACGAATACCACTGGCGGTATTCCCTAAACCTCACCCATTTAACCCGAGTTTAATGTCATTTAACTATGGTTATACCATCGAAGGATAACATTAAAATTATTATTTGCATTCAAATTTTCACCTTTTCGCTTTAAACCTGTAAAAACATTGCAGAACCGTTTTCCTCAAAATCACGCCGTTTGAACCCTGAGAAACTTTGCAGAGCCATTTTCAACCTACCGGTACCATTTTTCGACGCCCATTGCCCTGAATTTCCATTACAAAGTACTACATTGTCCTCTGCGAAGCCATTTTCAAAAAATTGAAGACTGAGCACCTCTGCAACGTCTTCAACCGAATTCCACTGGTTCTCCAGGTACTTTTATTCGAAGTTGCCCTCTGATATTTCAAAATTCCTGTCGATTTCAAATAATTACCAAAGTTACTGCAAAAAAGTGTCCATTTTTCAGGGAAAACTCTGTCAAAATTTCCCTGGAATCCCTAATTTCCCTTTCTCGCAGTTTTTTCCATACCCTGGTCCATTTCACTGTTGAAATCGATTTTAAATACACGTCCTGAGCTTTAAATTCCTTGCATTTCCTAAAAACCCTGCTCAGAAACCCCATTTTCAGTAGAAATTCGCCAAGAAACCCCTGTTTCTCGTAAAGGAACTTAGCAAACCGTTTAAGCTTGCTTCGTTCATTATTAAAAATGACCAAGAAGCAGGTAACCCCCAAGAATGGAGGCCCAAAATCTAAAAAGAAGTCTTCTGCAAAGTTTCCTCAGCTTATGTCCTTCAAAATCGACAAACCAACTCCTGCACTCACGGCTGATTCTACAGAAGTGGTCAGACCAGTCCAGCCTCCAGTAATTTCTCCAGAGAAGAGCCCTTTAGTTGATCAGGACTGTCTAATAATAGACCCTAATGTAGAATTTAACGCGCTTGATTTCTATAATTGGTGCTATGGCAAATCAGTGGAAAAGGGTGACAAAGATATTCCAATTTGGGAATCCAATCTGCCTAGATATATTGTCCCTCTCACTCATTCTGTTCCTGAATTTATCAGATTATGCCAAGCCTATTATATGCCAGAAAGAATATTTATTGTAAACAAAGAAAAAGAAACCCTGTTTTACATCACTGAAGATTCGATAAATTCCATGCTGCAAATGAATCATGACCCCGATTCTGCTACCCTAACAAGAGAAGATTTAACCCAACTATATCTTGACTTGGATTTCAATGCTAGATTCAAAATATACCAGACTTTTTGTCCAAATCAAGTTGATATTCCTAAGTTAGATTCTCATTTCGACACCATTGATCTCCCAGATGAAACTAGACAGATTGTCTCAATGCTCTCCTTCATACTAGGATACGCCAGTGATGAATTCACTGATGTGGCTATCCTAGGTTTTCTGTCAACTCTAAACCCTGGTCAATCACCATCCATTTAGTTCAATTTTGCTAGATGTATTGCTGATAATATGCATTATCAGTTATCCAAATTATCAGAAGAAGGAGTTTTCAGATACTCCTCTTATCTACTACACCTCTTCCTATATTATCAAACAGATAAGTTTCCAATTGAATGTCGGAAAGTGGATGCAGAAGGAAAAGTTCTATCAGTAGTATTTTGGTCATCTATTCTAAGGAAATGGAACAAAGAGTATAGTTTTACAGATTTCAATGACTCATTTATAGCCCCTGCTATGTATCTCTTGGAAAAACAGCAGATCCCTAGGATCAATGATGAGACAAGAAGAATTCTGCAGTTATCAGAGATCTACAAAATTGGAGATTGGTATTTATATCAAAATCATACAGAAATCAGAGTGTATGGCTCATCCCTGGCCCCATATAAGTTACCCAAATTTGTAACTACAAGAATATTTGCTTTAGAATATCTGAGACAACTATTGAATGTAGATGAAATCCACTTCATAGCTTTCAAGAAAAAGACCCAATTTAATTTGAAAAATCAAATTGGGCCATTCATTGTGAATAACAGAGAAGCTTCCAATGAGATAAATGTCAAACTTAAAGAGTATAAGTTCCCATGTATTTTTACATGGAAGTATGACCCACAAGGTATTTTGAGTGCAATAAGGGTAAAATGTAAGTTGCATGTTTACTTGCATGATCCTAAGCCCCATATTCAAAGATATGTAAATAAAATTGAATGGGAGCCAAACACCCTATCTGATGATGATTCACAGGCAGTACAGGTAATACAGGTAGACAGTGGCAAAGGCAAACAGATTGAACAGACAGTACAAGTGGCTTCTACAAGCAAAGATACTTATAATGTACATAAAAGAGACAGCGAAAGATATAGTTTCATAGCTGAGACTATTGAGGACATAAAATTCAGAACTCCTTATAGTAAAAGATGCAAGTCAACAGAAGAAGAAAAGGATAAGGTCGTAAATATTGATATAAATGATGAAGCAACAAGAATAGTCACTCAAACATTAGAAGAGCTCCAAAATGTAAAAATTGGAACACAACAAAAAGATATAGTCATGAAGGAAAACCAGGCTACTGTCGATTTGCCTCCTTCTTCTCACGAAACTGACAATACAGAGTCAGAGATTCAGATCAGATTCAGACAGATTAAAGAGAAGAATGAAGAGCTCAAGAATCAAGCTCATTCTAGATTTCTTAAAGAAAAGCCTGGAAACAAAGACAGGATTCTTTCAGCATTTTATTATTCATCCAATAAATTGGTAATGTCATTATTGAAGCCTACAGTGGCTGAGCCAAAATCAGTGGCAGATTATTCCAAAACATATCTTGAACTGGATGCAGATGCCATTCATGAATTAGATCAAATTTAATTTCATAGGAGCAATACTGAAATGCTATATTCCAAAATTGTCAGTAAAACTATGAAATCAATTAGGCTTGAGAAAATAGTGCTCAACCTCCAAAATCAAATGAGGTTGGACAAAGCCTCACTGTATGCTAATAATTTAAGAATAAAAGCACTAGAAGATATAGTGATTGAAGCAGGGGGTGACCCAGCCAACATTGAAGGGAAAAAAGTCTTAATTAAACAGAAAAATGAGGATATAGCTGCTCTTAGAAAACAGTTGAAGTTGCCTCAGAGTGAAAACTCTCAAGCAAAAGAAATTCTACAGCAAAAAACAGAGAATGATGATTTAAAGGAGCTTGTACATCAAATGTCAGGTCAGATAAAAATAATGGAAAGTCAAATGGAAGCTCTAATGAAAGAGAATGAAGAACTAAGAAAAGCACAACCAATGGTCATTCCTACAGTGATCCCCACTGTAAACACTGCTATACCATCTACTTTGGCAGAACACTTGGCACCGAAGGGAGTACTGCCAACTGCAGTGCCAATTACTTCGACTCTAATCTCTGCCTCTTCTTCTTCATCCTCACAGAGGACCACACCACAAGACCAAGATAAAGAGATTCTTAGTTTGAGAGGCACTATTAAAAATTTGGAAAAATCCAAAAATGATGCCTTGATTACTTCTAGAGGACATGAGCAAAGGCCTGATCGACTACAAGAACAGGTAAAGATTCTGCAAGCACAAGTAAATCTTACAGATCAAGTGGCCTTTATAAAAAGTCATTTATGGACCAAAATTATTGATGGCATTCATTCTCAATGGCCTTCAATTCGGATAATTTATGAACAGAGGGAGTTACTTCAAGTTGCTAGTGCAGAGATTGACAAGACTAAGAGGAAAATTGACAAAAAACCAGCCCAAGCAATCCAACTCATAGCTTTTTTAAACAGTAAGACCAGGGAAGAGTTGGAAGAATTGAAAATTGTTGATAGAACAGAAACCATTCTTCAAATCAAAAAGGTCCTGAACAAAAGAAACATAATGAAGTACTCTGAAGATAGGTGTAAGAGCATGAATTTATCCAATATCTCAAAGATTTTTAATAAATAAACATTGTTAAGGCCAGTTTGCACGTGTTTCCACTTTGAATGACAAGTTAATGCCTCGAGAAGAGCACTGATCTAAAAATCGATGTACAAAAGAGCAAGCCGGACAACAACTGCCTCAAGGATCACCAACGAGCGAATACTTCTTCAGTATTTTGAAAATGCGATTTCTTTAGATAATGGTCAGGGCATATGTTCATATAAAGCCTAACTTCCGTATACGAGAGCGGATAGAGATTACGGAAAATTGAAGACTATGAAGATCCCTCTGCTGAGAAAAGTGTCGAGAATTCGATTTATATGAATTTAATGAATAAAAAACGAGGAAATTCTTTCCTATTTTTTGATTCAAGTATCATCTCAATTCTGTGAGATATTTTGTAAACATTATTTTGTATAAATATATGATTCTAAGTATTAGAGTGTGAATAAAGTTCTCAAGACAACTATAGTTCGTGCCTATACATAGCATTTAGTAACTTACTGGTAGTCTCTACTTGGCCATTTGGCACAGTAGGCAAATATGGAGTTGTAATTTTGTGATGAATGTAGTAGTTTTACAAATCATTTGACTAATTCTTTACCTAGTTATGGTCTCCATGTGATTCATGTCCACCAGGAGACCATAGCGCACAAAGATTTGGAAAAAGCCCATGCTACGTCCTCTTGTAGCTTTTTGAAAAGCACTATAGCCGACCCACTTAGTGACATGTCGGTTACCGTAGGATGTGTGTTTTTTGGTTGAGGGGAGGACTAATAAAATTGTAAAAATCAGTGCCCGGCGTTCAAATGGTTCAATCACTAGTTGTGAGTTCAAAGGCATTTTCATCGGTACTTGAAATGTACCCTTTGAAAGCTATCCACGAACATATGCCGGTACATGTATTAAAGATGGTGGAAACTTGATATCTTTGTTATTATTATGGCGAGTTCTACGGTTCCACGATTAGATCCCTTCTTCCAATCTTGTATACGTAGCTTAAGGATTCTTCGTGCCCTTTGCTCGGATTCCATCCCTCCATCAAATCCGGCTTCTATACATAGCCTTAGAGAGTCACTATCACCCTTCGCACATTTGCATCTACGAACATGACTACAGACTGCTTGCCTAGAGAGTTGACTCCATTGCCAATATTCTGGTAGATCCTTCTGAATTAACCTTGAAATCTCTTTATTCCCACCAAATCTTTTAAAATCAAACCCAATACTGACTCCTTCTTCTTTATCCTCCCTTCACTAAAACTGAAAGCTAAATCATGGAGATCCTCTCCCAAGTTCAAGAAAGCTCATTCTTGGAATTCCCAAGCGGTTCTTGAATTTGTAATTGAATACCAACACAAAAATCCCTATCACAGCACGAGAGATACAAGGGTGATAACGAGCCTTAGGGGGTATTCATGATCCTTGGAAAGAGCTCCACGGCTAGAAGAGTTGTGGGAAAGAACTAGGATCAGTACAAAGGTGTGGCAGTGGGTTTTACCCTCTACCAATTGTTATGGTGCATATATGATGTAATGACTTGATTTTTATCTTATAATTTTGTTGAAGTAGCATACAACAATTTACATAGTGATATGAGAACCACTCTCTAGAGTATACATGTGATTTGTACACATGGCTTTTCGGTTGCTTTTTAAGATATATCATTGGTGGTAGTCATGATTATATAATGAACCATTAAGTTGAACTATATAATTATTCCTCACAACACATACACACAAGCGTCGCTGTTGCGCACGGGATATAAAACGTGCAGGTGCAGCAGACATTGTCTTATAATTAAAACGTTGGGCCATCATGCTTGATAGGCAAAGTGGAGAATAGGGTAAAACGTTAAGCAATATTCCATCAGATGTCTCCATGAACGCTGTTAAGTGTCGGTATTACGACCAATCTCTCTAATCGTCGATATAAGCGGCATGACTGGTGAATTGAAAAAATTTATGAGTTTAGGTGTCGGTATTTTATTGAGTTTCCTATAAACGTGGGTATAAGCGACGGTTCTTGTCGGATGGAAGAGATTTGGGCGTGCAGGCATTTGGTCAAGCGTCGGAAGCAAGTGTCGATTTCCGCCAAATGTAGTAGTTTAGCAACGCTTTGGGCCATGGTGTGCCCAATTGCGACGTCTTCCTTCAAACTGTCGCAATTGCGCTGATTTTAACGTCGGTATTGCGACGGCATTCCTGGTCTGGCTCTGCTTGTGGATTCAGAGCGGGATGGAAAAAATTTGGGAAAATTTCGACATTTGGTCAAAAGCGTCGGAACCAAGTGTCGGAGCCCTAAACGAATGTACAAGTGATATTTATGTTCAGTGGCTGCACGACTCTCCTTAGTTCGTTTATGAGATTTGATGCTTGAGTGAGCTGATAGGAGACAAAGGGAGTCCCCAAGGGGTTCTTGATACCCTTTAATGGTGTAGTGGCTTCAAATGATTTCTTCAAGTGGATCCCGGGATGGTGTAGTGGCTTCAGAAGTGGACCTTTCTGTTCACTGCAGTTTATTCATTTGGGACTATGAAATGTCTTCTTTTATGGATCATTAGATAAATTTTGAGGTAATAGAGCTATACAGGAATAATATAAAATAACAGGTTGAAGTAATAAATAATATTGAATTACCTCATCCAGATTTGGAGGAAAAAAATATTAAAACTATTTTTCTAACATCATATTTTTCAACTTATGTCCCTATTGATTTTACTTTCAATTTCAGCAGAATTTCAGTTGGTAATTATTATTTTTTCATCCATGATACCCATGTTGCATACTTTTTGATGAACCTCTTTATATAAAAATTAACAATGCAAGAAAAAACATGATTGTGATCAACATACATTCACATTTTTCATTAATAGTGGGGTTTGTAATCTGAAAAATAGGCTTGCTCCTTGGATGAAAAAATGAAATTACTATAATAATGAGATGTCATGCTCAACTTGAGTAAAATCATAGAATAAGTTGATTTTATTATATATATATATATATATATATATATATATATATATATATATATAATGTTATTCAAAATGGTGAATTATACTCATTATTTGTCATTAATTGAATCCAATTAGTTCTTATAAATTTTATTTTTTTGTACATTTTTGTTTTGAAATTCCTATTACTATAAAATTTTTCCGCAATATCAAAGTGACTATAGAAGTAAACATGATGATATGTGTAAAAACTTTAGATAACTTTTCATTGATTGAGTTCTTTAAATGGGAACCTTGGAAACTGGTTGATCTTAATTTGTAACATTTCCATATTCACTAGTTCACTTACACATGTCATTCTTTAGTGTTGAACATCTTGGCTAGTACAAATGGGCGTATAAATTTTCAATAAACATAGTTTCGTCTTGATGTGTTTATTTGGAAAGCCTGTATAGTTGCAACTTATCATTCATATTTCTTTGATGATGAGCAAATAAATTCTTGGAGAGAATGTTGAAATTTAGAGAGAGATTAAGGAATTCTTGGAAGAAACATAGAATCAATGATGGCTTAAAATTCAATATATATATATATATATATACTAGGGCAATAATATCCCATGCTCTTGACCAAAACTTTGACTACTACGGTTATATGGATCTCTGAAAATGAATCTTATCGAGAATATTGAAAAAATAGTTATTACGTGATGGGTGCTTTCCTCGGGGCATCTACGATGTTAGATGGAAATTTTTGTTACATATTCCCCCACATACTAAGAACAATTGAGTGGTGATAACCCTACTAGCAGGTGTTGACCTAGTAATTGAGTGATAGACTATTGTAATTTAATTGGTATAATTTTCGGCACTTCACGATGTGAAACAATGTGTGCAAAGCTATTTAGGTTTCAATGAAATCAATGAGTATGAATCCTATTTTTTGATGCAAGGTCACACTAAATTGGTGTGAAAGTAAAAATACTACTATAAAAGCTTTGAAGATAAATTCGGCAATGAAGGCACGACCATCTAGAAAAAGAGGTTTCTGAACATCATAGAAACTTGTTCGTGGAGACAATGGAATGGATTCTGAGGAATGGTGATTGAGGTTGATGTCATCACTGTGGAGACTATAAACTTCTGGATAGAGCCTTATGTAATTAGTGGCAGTGGTAAACTTAAGAGAGAGAGATCCCTGAATGGAGGATATTTAGGAGTACAAACTATGGTTGTTTTGATAAAGAAATTTAGGTTGAGTGTAAAACAATATGATGTTGTATTTGAGTGGAAAATGGACTGTAGTGAAATTATATTGAGTTTAGCGGATACTCTAAGTTTTCTCAACCAAGGAGACTAGGGATCTAGCGGGTAAGCAAGTCATCAAATGGAGTGATTCTTTGCTTTGAGAAAGATCTTTACTTCACAAAATAAAATAAGATTTGGGATGCTAAACATGGATGTGAATTTTGCGTGTGATGTACGTTATGGTGCATGGGAATGACTATGAATGGTGGAGGGCCATTGGATAGTTTCGGAAGTGAGAAAATAGATAAGGGGAAGTTGATCCTTTGAAATGATCTGCATTGTGAAGGTATGAGAGGCCAAGTTTCAATGTGATAGTGCATCACATGATGATCAATTTTATGTATTCACAGAATAAGGAATATGGTGGCAGCTCAGTCATGCAAACAAATGATTCTGGTGAGAAGTGATGGTGGAGGATATTAATAATGCCATTCCTACTGTGAAATCCGGCAAGATTAAAATCCCCCAACTTGTGTGCATTCCTATGCAGTGGAAGGTGTGGGTACGTGTGTATAGTACTAGAGCCTATAGTGAACTGGGGAATAATTACAAGTTTTAAGTTATGAAATTTCCTGAAAGAGTCCCATCATGAGGTTGGAAATATATTGCTCAGTTATTAATTCTCTTCACGCATGGCAGGAGTCATCGTGGCAAAGGAAAATTATCCACCTGATGGCCAACTGAACAGCAAGGTAAGTATATGAATATACAAAAATATTGAAAATGCTATATATAGAAACGAAAATATAGCACACAGAGGCTAATACAAGGGGTTATACAGAAGAGCCCCAAAGGATGAAAAGTAGCATGTGAGTTAGGCTGCATTCAAGTGTGTATGTTTATCTAAAATTGAAAATTTAAGAGGTGAGGCCATGAAGCAGGCATGGCCTCTTGAACGTTTGCTAAACCAGAATTATAAGAGTGAGGTAAGACCTAGTCCTCATTTTAGGCTGGTAGGCGGGAATTAATGAGTTAATTGGTGTTCCTAATTAGCCCAAAGTGTGACTTAATCAATCAACATGGACCTAAGGCTAGATACTTTGAGTCCTTACATCATATGATTTTCAAAACTTAGCTTATGGTGTCTTAATGTAGATATTTTGTCTTTCTTCTTAAGACCCATACGTGGAGGGTGACTGAAGTCACATCGACCATGCGGACTGAGCTGCAATTTGAAGGATGTTTGTGTTGTTTAATTTCCTAACCACATGAATGGCTGCTATGGTTTTTCACATTTGCATGGATTTTTGCTTGTGATTGGTAATACCATGATGTTTGATAGCTTGAGTGACAAATAGCTAGTTATTATATAGTTTTTTAAGTCTAATCGTGTGATGACTTTCATAGCTAAGGTAGTTAAGTGCTTAATGATTTTGCGGTGTGCTGAACATATGTATTTTACACCATTGTGGGGTATAATTACTTATGTATCCTGGTATTGAGTATGATTCATGATCATTTAATATAGAAATAACTTTTTGCAATTTTAATTTTTTAAGTAAATCTTAAACTTTTAAGTTATTTTAATGTGGTGTTTTCAACATTACTGACCATTACATACCATTATTAATGTTAAAACATTTAGCTATTGTATTTAGTCTAATTTTCAGTAGTAACATTGAAGAAGTGTAATGAATTTCCTATAACTAAAATAGAAATGTTAAAATTGCAATTATTATGATACAAAATAATAAAATGGTACTTTGTATGAATGATGAAATAAAAAAATTAATCTATAACAGAACTTAAAATGTTACATAGTACATTTTCTTATTGGTGTGGTCAAATTTACTTATGTGTTCTTGGATAACAATAAAAAATTCATTACGATACTTAGAAAAGCCTTTGTATATTTTGGTCGTCAATATACTAAGTGCTTGAATGTTAAGTTGATATATTAGAATTTTGATTAAACATCTGAATGATAAGTCACAACCTTAGTATTTGTATTTATTATAGCATTCCGTTATGTTGGAATAGCATAGTAAATCAAATATTTCAATGTTAAAAATGGATAAGAATAAAGTGTTACAGGTATTTATGAAGCAGGCTGATATGGATGTATTCTTCCAAGACGTGAAGAAATGATACCTATATTAAATGTAGATATCAAGCTCAAAAACATTGACATATGATAAAATTATCATGCAAATAAGCACATTAAACTCAACATGCAATTGTAAAAGACTGTTGAATCAAAAAATTGTTTTCACAATCAAGGTGAATATGTTTAAAAAGCCTCTTATGGATGGCTTATATCTAACATACTAGGAATGATAAAACTACTTCATTTAAAGAATGGTAAAAATATTTATACAATGATTAATTACAATAAATTTGAATTGCCGTGTAATTCATAAAATCAAGGTGTTGAAATGAAGAATTGGAAAGAGATTTATCTATGTACATATATGTGAAAATATTTTTCTAATTAGTTATTCATTAGGCTCACGTTAAATAATTATTTTTTAAAATTTCTTAAACAGGCTATTAACTATTATCATTTTATGCAGGGGAATGATACGTGTTCAATGAATGGTAACAAGGTTCGCCTCACTATTTGATGGCTGCGCTCACGGTTAAAATACCTCTCCGCGCTCTTAACAAAACCATTGTTGCCTTGTGCTGCTGATCACCTTATTGATCATTCAGGTGGAAATAAAGCCTACAATATGCTTTTCTTGCCGATGAAGCCTCTTGACTGCTAACAAATACGTGTGTATTACTATGCAACATGGACGGACTCCTTCTTACGACGATCATGGGGAAAATGTTGGGCGCCAAACGGACAAAAACCACCCCGGATTCGTTGGATGGAAACGACTCACCCAAAAACGACCTACTTACTGCTGGTGACCGTGCAAAACGCTTCAGGTGAGCTCCCAGCCAAATATCAATGGAATCCATTTTTGAGGATGTCTACTTTGATTAATTATTGATTTGTGTTGGCATACCACACGCAGGACTGAAGCCAAATGGGCGAAGAAAAGGTTAGGTTATGCTCCAACTTGGTTAAAGGTTTCTTCACCATGTTCATTGCATTGAAGAGAACTGCATTTGGTGGGGGCCTACTTCTGCTTTCATGGGACTCACCTCTGGGATGGATGAGGCAGTTAATCACAGGAAGAACTCCATTGGGCACTGGTCTGATTATTCTCACTCATGCAACGAATGCGGGACAGTATTTAGAGATATTGACTTAGCCAGCAGGAGAGTTTCACAAAAACAGAAGAGACCAATCTCGGCGTTACACTGCTCCGCTCAGATGTGTCTTCAGCACGCAGGAGAAAAGCAGCACGGATAGGTAAGTCTACCCGATGACTTTGGTGGTGCAATCTAATAATTCTGAACATGTACCTTTAAAAATGCGGCTTCTGCAGGCCTTTGTCTCTCACTGATTTTCCCTCTTAATACCCCCAAATGAAACCCCTCCCCGATGCTTCTACCGGCCACGGTGTGATGGCACACCGTCAAAATCGCAGGCGTCATGCTAAAGCACCCTACACGCTCAAACCCTCCACTCAGCTTCGGACATCCTTCCCACTAGCAACGGCTTCGAAATCCTCGCCAACCACTCCGTGAGGATCCAGGATAACCACAAATCCTCGTCCTTTGGACTGATTCAACACAAATAACCTCGGACTCTCTCTCCACTGACTCACCAAGCTTCCTCTTGTGAGGCTTTCCTTCTTCCCCCTAAGCCCTCTTTGTTGGCTGGTTGCAGGCACAAACAACATGGAGGTGAACAGTTCTAGAAGCGGACACGGCGGGGTGAGCCTAATGGAGGAGGAGATACGTGTAGATGTGGAGAGATTAAGACATCCTTTGCTGGAAAACTGGAAAAAATGATTTTGATAAAATCTCCAAGAAACGGTCAGAAAATATGGCGAGAGTAGCAGCCCTACTCACTCCTAAGCAAACGGTACCAAAATCCTTGGTATCAATTCAGACCGTGGTCACTGATTAGACTTCTTAAAGGACTTAAAAAACAGAGCGGGAAAAGCCCAGTCTACAAAGGACTATCCTCATTGGAGAAGAGACAACATGGAATACGGTAGGTACCCCAAACTTACCAAGTTTTTCAACCCTTGAGAAAGCGTTCTCGATGAGCTCATCTCTTTGAACATGAGGTTAACGGCCCTAAAGTACGGAATGATCTGAGAACATGATTCAAATGGAAAGGCCATAAGTTTCTTCATACAGAAACAAATACACAGATAAATACCTCGGCCCATTCTTTCCAAGGCCCTGACAGGTTGTCATTTCTATTCTTGTAGATGCCTACGAAGCCTTAGGACCAGCGATACGGATCATGAAACATTCAATAAGTGATGCACATACCTTTGAAAACGATCAAACGTATTCACAACAGATAGCTTTGCACATACATCTTTCAAGTTTTTACTTTCCATAGGATGTCTCTAGGAAAATGGCACTACATGCTGCAATTAATTATTCAACTCAGCAGGACTCATCTTTAGGCGGATTATAACTGAGGTGGAGACTTTAATATGGTCTGCTTGGATGAAAAGGGAGGACGCGTAAAGGCAGGATTCGGATTATGGCCATTTCAAGAACTGCAATTGGCTAATAGAGCCCACCACTTGTTGATGGCATCATGTACAGATAAAAAACACTTGAAATATTGGTGTACTAGTTGGATGTTATGCTATCAGATAATTCCATTTCATATCAGAGGAGATTTTCTGCATCTATCTTTTATTTAGAGTTACGTGAAGTGGCCCACTCTCTCTCCCAATGGACAGACGGAGGAGACTACAAATTCTTTCTCCTTCCAGGCAACGCACAACAACTCCTTTGAGTTCAAAGGAAATGGTCAGATGGGCTTGGAGAACCTTGCTCCTCAGTAGACTCCTAGAATCCTTAATTTATTAACATCTCAAGGATCTTAAGAACCACATCAAAGGTTGGAATCACTCACTTTTGAGAACATTTTCCATAGCAAAGATCCTTGAGAGTGAAATGAAAGAGCAGCTAACATCCTCGAAGGGATACAGTAGTGTGCCTTAATGAACAAAGTCTCCTCAAATATTGATGAAAGAGCAGTAAAGAAGGAATGCTACAGGAAAAATGAAATCAGAATCTGAATGTATATTAAGGAAGGAGACGAACTATACATTCACTGTGTTCTACCATTCAACGTGGATATTTGCAATGTCTCAGCTTTCTAAAATAAGAGGAGAAAATTTGAAGAACACAAAGACCATGAAAAGGAACATGTTTTAACTCATTTCAAATGAGTGCTTGAAAATCAATTGACAGACAGCAGAGCCATCTTTAAGTTCTTTTCAAGCCATTCAAAATATCAAAAGGACATTCGTCATTGTTACCTCGTGGTATCTCTTGGCGATGGAACATCACGTTGCCAATAGAAAAAAGGAAGAGGCTCCGGACCCGATAGCTTCACCTCATAACTGTTTCATAACCTGGCACAGTAAAAAATGATGTTAAGCAGGGTGGTGGGGAGTATAGAACCCATGCTTAGCTTCTCAGAATCCCTCAAGTACCCGCTGCTGGCCCTCATCCCAAGAGGATGGTGGCTACACTCTGAAAATTAGGCAGATGCCTCTCTGCAATGTAATCTACAAAATCATTTGGGTCACCTGTGTGGACTGGCTTGTTGCTTCAGCACTTCTCATCTCCTCTGAGGCAAACGAGAATTAAATGGAGGGACGCAAATCTTAGATGGCATTATTCTCAACAGCAAGTCATCCACTATGGAAAACAGACAAAATCCGGTATGCTCTTAAAAATGATCTATAAAAAGCTTTGACAAGCTGTTTGATTACATTCAACAAATCAGTAGCAGGCATCCGGTTCGGCCCTGGATCGGATGGGTCATAGATTAATCTCTTCCTCCTTCTATACATTCTTGTTAATGGTTTCCCTCATCCCCTCTTCTCACATCCTTGGCATTCCTTGAGAGCCCTCTCTCTCTCTTTAATCTTGCTTTGTCCTTCTTGGTGAAGGCTGGGTGTTCAAACAAATGCTTCTCCTCTCTATGGCTAGAGGTTTTCTATTGTGGGTCTCAGTTGTACTACACAGAAATTTGTTCGTGTGTATACCGGGCATCTTTCGGTCCAGAAGCCTCCTCACCAGCCATCCTTGATGCGTTTTGAAGCCTCTGGTACTGGGTCACTCTAAATCTCAATTTTTCTTTCTTAATCACATGCTCTTACATCCAAAATAGCATTGCAGGTCTTGGGTTCATAGCCAGCAAACTTCCCACCTTGACTTTGGTGATGCCATTTAAGTTGACTAAGCCAAACATTCCTCCATGTTCCTGCTTGTAACTTGAGCTTGGAATTATCCTCCTGGACATTTGGTGTCCCTCAGCAGCATTGAGCTTATCCTTATTGAGAATGGGTCTTGGTCATACTTATCTTTACCTATTCTTGTGCTGCTTGCCCTAAATGGGTTCTTAAACAAATCAATTCCCTTGGTGGAACTTCCCCTGCAGGGTACCTCGGGCAGTGGAAAAAATGGGCTTTGATTTAAGTGGGCGGCAGTTCCCTGAAGCCTAAAAATCCTTTGGCGGGCTGGACTTAGTGGTCTCATCACAACAATGCTTATCATGGAACCCAGATATGGTGTGTGGTTCATCCTTTACTATCCATAGGCGAAAACAGGACAACCAAATATGCCAACCACGGACAAAAACAGCGGATCTCATTGTGGCCTCGGTGAGCAGGCTCTCCGGCTTTCCAGAATCACATAACATACTCTTAATCAAGCATAGTTTTTGGGGGAACCCAGTGGTGCTACTTCGCTTTGGAGATGGACTCATGGCAACAGCATGCAGAATTACTCACCCACCATCACCCACGGCTGGCAGGATGTGATCCTTTATAAACCCACTATTCCCATGCGCAGGAGGAGATTCCTACTCAAGGCTTGACAATGGAAATCGGTGGCCCTCAGGAACCACCGGCAATGTCATGCTCACATAGCCCTTGATCTTGGTTGTGCACGAAAATCGGACACTTGGAGAAGGATAATAGCCGGTGGGGCCACACCTGGGGGCAAATTCACCCTGCAAAGGCCTATGCTGTTAACTCAAAAATCAAGACCTTGGTGTCCATCAAATCTGGTCTCAAACCTTTAAAACTGAGATGTCTCACATTTATGTGGCTTCTATGCTCTCTGAGAATATCACAGGATATCCGATCAAAGGGAACAGACCTCAAATTCTTGCAACAATCAGAAGCAAATCCGAAATCTCATGGTCCACTGTCCATTGGCCGCTTTTTCCAGGAAAATATAAGCCTTGGATGTAGAAGAGAAGGCGGAAGGTTCTAGAGTTCAATTCATTTACAGTATGCTGAGTATGCCGATCCTTCTGATTTAGCATCTCCTTAACTCTCTTTGGAGGCTTATTAGGGACTTTTATTAAGATACTTTGGAAAGGGCAGAAACAAAGCGGATCTTGAGAACCAATGCACTCCTGAGAAATCTTTGAACAGTCTAAAACGTCTAGAAGCCTTGGCTAAATGACTTGGCAACAAGATGACTTTCCAGCATGTATGAAGATCCATATGGGGTCAGCCCAGCATCTTGAACTCCTGTATTCCTGAAACCTGACCATGGGCTCGTGATTCTCATGCAATTGGGATATCCCAAATTTGGAATTCTGAGCCCACGTTTGATGGTGCCTCAGCTTAGGAGTGGTAGGGTATGGAAGTCAGAGACCATGAGGTAATCCTGTGTGTCTCTTCTGGATGCGAGGTGGAGGATACCAACAGTGCAGCAGGTGGAAGGATTCTGGGGGAATGCGTACGGCTAAGCCACCACAGTACTTCCCCATTGAGCTAGAGGTGACTTGCAAATTCACCATCATCTCAGTATATGAGCTTCTAATGGGCCCCTTCTCCAAAAGTGGCTTGGCAGTGGGCTTTCTCATGGCTTACTAAAGGCTGAACTTATAGGCAGAATGGATGCAAAAAATCACAGACCATTTTTCCTCGACATGTCGGAAGAATAGGCAACAGTGGCGAATCTCTTGAGAGAAAACAAAGAGTCACGACTCTCAAGTTCTCATATGAGGCCTCTGTCTGACTCAGCAACAACAAAACTCATACATATTTGCACTATCTTGGTACGTGGGATCTTTCTTCCGGATCTATTTGGTGTCAGGTGCGAAGTTCTGGAGATGAACTTTGTGGGTGGCGCATGGCAAAGCCACATGGGCACCCACGGGGGAACTCGCAACTCATGCACATGCTCAAGGCCATCACCACCGTGCGTGTTTGTACCTTCACATGTGTCGAGGCCACCAACATTTAAAATGCAGCCACTCTGATTCTTCTCCCTCGACTCTCACTTTGCGCTTGGGTTACGTTATTGCCCTCGGCTCAGTACGACGGTTTCTGTGTTATCTCTGTTTCACATTGTCCCCGATTTGGTTGTGGGAGGGCGGGGCACCAAATCTCGCCTTCCCTCGGCGGGGAGTTGCAACACAGGCTGTTGTGTTGAATTCCTCCCCGACTTTCATTATTCACACGCGCATTCTCATCCTTTGCCAGTCTCCTTGAGCCGGCTCGGGGTGTCTCCCCTCTGCCTCTTTTTTGCCCCGCGCGGCTACGCAAGCTCTTGTCTCGTTGCGTGTGAGACATGCCCGGCTACGGCATCGCATGAGATGCCAAGCCCAGTTCCAGGCAGCCTGTACAGTGGCGTCGCTCTCCCTTTCGCTCCTCCTCGTCTTCCTCGCAGGCGTCTTCGGGGTCACTACCGACACGCGATGGGCGTGATGATCGCCACCTCCTCCCCGGGCCACGGCGCACCTCTGCCTCTGCCCGCACGGCTGACTACGCTCATTTTCACTTCCCGAGGCGGCCATTTTCCACCCGCCCTCTTGTTGTGCTTGACGGTCACGGTTTCTTTGAAAATTCCCCGAGCTAATCTTTGGCCCCTCCTCGCTTGCACGCCGAGGTAACGTGCTTGGTCCCTCGACCATCGGTGCAACCTCCTCCGCTCGAGGAAGAGGTGCTTCATACAAGATGGGCGGCAGGGTAAAGTGGTGTACGGGACAAAGGCAAATGGAGAAGAGCGGGATGTGTTCCTGCACGTCTTTGCAACAACTCAACATGGCCCTTGCAGTGATGATGGATGTGGTGGGATTGAGAAGAGCCTCCCTCGGATGACTATGGACTTTAGTTCTGCGGGCACTAACCAGTATTTTCTGACATCTCTCTTTGTTATTTCCTTTGTTTTGGGATGTCTTGATCATGTCATGATGTGTGGTTTTCCTCATAAATGACATTACTATTTTCCCCGTAGGTTGGTTTTCCCATCGAACAGCATGAATTTTATTATTTCTTGGACTTTAGTATACTGCTTGATGGCCTGCATTATTGAAGACCACATGGCCTCGCTCTAATATATGTTTTACTAATAAAATTACTCTTACTTGAAAGCATTATTTATAGTAAGTTATATTTTGGTGAGTTTCATTATCTAAGTTTAATATACGGACTTATACTACATGACTCTTGAACACTTCTTGAGTATTTTATTAGGACTAATTCAAAGCCTTTTTTATATTAAAAAAAAGATTAATAAATACTTTTAATCTTGAATGAAAAGTGTCCTTAAATACTTTAAGTGTATATTTCATATTAATTCATTTCTATTGTGTTTGAAGAAATATTTTATTTTAGTGATAACACTAATTACATCTTTCTAAGAAGATGTGAATATAATATTTATAATTAAATTGTTTTGTACATGTGATAGGTAGAAATTGAAGAAAATCTAAAAAAGGGAAAAAGATGTAATCACACAATGAGTATATCAAACTATTATATTTGATTTAATAGTAACTTGGGAAGAATATTGAACTAAAGAAAAGGAAAATTAATTATAAAAGGTTACTCTTTTCTATATAGATAATGGGCAGCGGGACTAACGTTCTTGAACCTAGTGATTTCTTGAAAGTTGGTACTTTTAAGATTATACTTCATACAAAAGGTTGAAATCCTTGTACATTTTTTCTTGTATTTTTTATTAGGAAAAAAATTAGGATTTCTCTACTAAAAAGAGTCTTGATATGATCTTTACCGGTAAAATTTTTTGCAAGAAGTCAAAAGCTTTATATTTAGAGGCTTATATATTTTTATGAGTTTTGATATTAAAGTAAAGGTCAAATCTATCTTCGGGGAAAATTTTAGGGGCGAATGTTAGCCCAAAGGCGAATTTTAAGGGATTTAAAATTTTTAATAGGCGAATTTTTTATATAAAACCCATTTTTTATAGTTTAATAAATTAGTCCAATAATTATTTTAAAAAATAATTAATTATTAAATATACATAAAAAACGCATAAAAATGAAAAAAATGATATTATTTTAAAATTTTCTTTGTTAAAATGATTCGCACAGTTTACGGGGTCGGAGGAGGAGTTTGATGTTTGGCCCTATTTTTTTCATTGCGCATATTTGTTGAATGGTTGGATCACGAACAGATGTGGTGAGTCTGAGGTGGTTACACGCATTGGCATGTAGTTCCCATGATTAATCGAGGAGTAAATCTTGATACATAACGAAGACCTTTTAATTTAGTGATAGTAGTGCATTGTAAAGACGTTAAAGACAATAAAAAAAGCTTGTATTAAATAAGAGACTTAGAATGAACAAGGTCAGCAATCATAAGAACACGTCGTTTGATGACGGAGGTTAAATTCGGGAGGGACTACATCTCCAGGCCCTCTGATGCCCAAGGTGGTGTAAGCCAATGCATTTATGTGTTTATAGAAGAAGATGTACATGGATATGTTTCCCTGACATAGGAAAAATTTCCCTCACGGGGAGTATGGCTTGTTCTTTAAGAAGTGTTCCCTTCTGAACTCTCATCCCCATAAAGAAAGACTCCTATCAGTATGACCATAGGTGACATGTATGGAAAACCATTATCCAGCCAATCTACGGCAAACAAAGGGATCAAATACACATAGAAAATAAGAGCATCCCGCCAATGTGGCATAAAAGGGGGAAATATACATAAACCTACAAATCCATAGTGAAAAGTACATCAAAAACAACACAAAGCAAGATCCACATTCATCTTAATAATAGGGATGCGCGGGACATAATGCATCTCAACGAAATAAATAAAGAAGTACATGGAATACACATCATACCTCATCTTTATGGCGCATTTTTGTTTTTAAAAATAATATAATATTGTTTTTTTGGGGGCGGACCCGCATTGGGCGGCCCGCCCCTTGACTCCCATTGGCACTTAGTTTAATGGTTGGTGTGTTTTAAGTTGGGCCGTTGGTAAATATGTGGTGGTTGTTTTTAAGTTGGAGCGTTGTGTGTTGTGTATTTGAGCTGCATTGAATCAGGCGGCCATATTAGCCGAGACGGGTTACGATTCCCGCGGCCCATTATATGGTGCCACATATGCGTGAGAATTCCGTGAGGTCACGGCCCCACCACACTTTAAATAATTTTTTGTTATTAAAACAAAACGGACATTCTGAAAAATCATTGGCTTAGTAGGAGTCATTTTAAACGGTAATTTTGCCGAGATACGGCACGAGCTTGCGAATGGGTGGCGGAAAAAGTCAATTTGTGTCCTCTTTAAAAGTTTACTTGATCACCAAGTCAACCTGGAACTTTGAAGACGCTTATAACTTCTTCATACGGTCTCGGAATTGAGTGTCGTCTGTACCGCCATTGGACTTAGAATTACGAGATCTACAACTTGAACTTGGTTCGAAGAGCAATCCGAACACTTTGAAGTTTTTGGGCCTTTTACTCAAGCCTCTTGTCACCAGACTAATTATTCACGGTGTGGAGGTACCCGGTGAAAAGGGGGCGAGACAATTCAAAATGCCGTGGCAGTTGAATTAGGTGCCCCTCTTATTGGAAGACAAAGAGAATTTACATTAAAAAGATGCGAGTTCCGTGAATAATTCTTAATATGCGATTCTTGTGAATAATTCTTACTATGCGGTTACTATGCAAATTCTTTAATTGAGTATGAACCTTTTGTCCTTACTCTTGTGATTTATTTCTCAGTCAATCTATCTAACGGAGCTTTTTTATTTGCTAACATTTTCATTAAAATCTACTTCTTGTTTGCGGTATTTATCTTGCTAACATTTGCGGCTGTGCTCCTGATGCATGTGGACCAACATATCACAGGACTTATGATCACAGTTGGAGGATCTTAACCACTCTATCCAATAGTGTGACTTTTTGATGCAGTATGCTTTAGTTAGTTTTATTTAGTTTTAAGTTGGGTAGATAAACATTAAAGATGAGATTATCACTCTTTATAAAGGGGCTTGTCATTTGCATTTTCAATCTTCCCGGTATGAGTATTATGGACAATCAAGGTGAGATGTTGAATTCATTTATTACCATTGTATACCCTTTTGCTAGTTAAATAGAACATCGGTGTTTTAGATTTGAAAATGTGCGGTTGAAAATACATCTAATTTCATCTTGCAGCACCGGCGGAGTTGCTGCTTAGAGTTTCTGTGAGGACAACACCGGTCCCTTCTGTGTTGTATGTAAGTAAATCCGGTGGTAGTGTTGGGAATTTGGAAGCCTAATGAATAAAGAAGCCGTCCTTCCTCCATTTCCGGTGGGAGAAGTTTGTATATGGAGAAGTACATGTGAAAAGGTTAGTTTCTTTCAAATAGCATGATATTGTTGATATGCCTCTGGATTATTCATGGATTATATTCTTTATATGCTTTTGTGATGTTAAATTTGTAAGTGAGTGATCATGTCTTTCTTTGCTCTTGGGCACCTTTTCGAGGCATCAATCTCTATTGGTCCAAACGTGCTACCGGGTCTAATAGGAAATATCATGCAAGCTTTTTCTTGTTACATGCTATTATTTCATGATAATTTTTTAATTCTTGTGATACTTGTTTTTCAGGTTATGGTGATGAACTTTGGTTCGGTGTTGGGGGTCAACATATTCCTTTTGGAGCTTCACCTCGAGTTAATATAGTTTCTAGGAGTTAATTCTTATCTTTCTGCTCTTCCATCTTATTGCTAAACGAGATATATAGTATATTTTGATGTCGATGAATGAAGCTTTATATGTTATTATAGTTGTTGTGGTGTTAGGGTAAACGACTGTGTATGAATGTCATGGAGGCGGAAGTTTTCTTCTTCACTTAAACAAAACTAAAATTGTGAATGTCATATAAAATTCGAGCCTCTTATAAGAAGCTACGAGTTTTAACTCCAAGTAATGCTTTAACTTTACCATATTGTTATTTTTATGAACAAACTGGTTCAAACCGTTTATTGGAAGAGATGGTACATGAAAATTTTGATCAAGTGTTTGTTATAAGTTGAAGTAATGGTTTAAACTTTAAGCGTTCAGCAGGTATTGTAAGCACAAACAATAGTGTTCTTTCATGATGAATGTTGGCTTTAGGCTTGTTGTATAGTAACTTGGAAACACCAGCAATTTATGATAAAGTGCATTTGTTTCTTCATCGTAATGCTGCAATGAGTAAGAGCCTCATAGGTGGTAGAAATAGTTACCATTACATTTTGTGAAAGGATTCTGCAGCAATTCTTGAATTTGTATAACAAAAAAACAAATGTGCATGTAACATGACCTAGAGTCATATTTTAGGGTTTTAAAAATGTAAAATTCATGCTATAATGCGAATTTCGAATCTTGGTTCTAACCACATTTTTTCAATACTGCACCATGCAAAATACTCCCAGTAGACTTGCGACAGTACAGGGCGGGTGGGGCGGGGGCATGGGGGGTGGTTGTGGGTTTCATTTACCTAATCACAGCAAAGTCTTTAAAAAAATCTTGGGCACTTCCCTTCATTTCGAGGATGGTTCCTAGGGTAAACCGGCCCGAGGTTCTTGTTTTGACAACCCTAGTGGCATGGACATTGAGTAAAGGGCCACAATTATCGGCAGCCCATTTTGTGGACTTGAGCGCGTGAGATGTCCTTTTTTTCAGCACTCGGTAGCTTAAAATAACCCACTGGTCTAGGATGTGTTATTTACCCTAAATGCGACTAAGTCTTTAAAAAGACCACAGGCATATTCCATGTCAAGGATGGTTCTGGAAAACCGGCAGGTTGCTATTTTGGCAACCTAAGATGGCGAGGACATTGAGTAAAGGCCAACAATATTCGGGTAGCCGGCCCATAGTTTGACCTAGATGTCCTTTTTGTAAAACCACTCATCAACTTAAGTCAACCCACTTGGTGTCTCTCTCTCTCTCTCTCTCTCTCTCTCTCTCTCTCTCTCTCTCTATATATATATATATATATATATATATATATATATGCGGGTTGCGATTTTGACAGCTAATCTAGCGAGCCGTCTGAGTAAGGGCCCACAATATTCATAGAGACGACGGCCCCGTGAACTTGACCCCCAAGGCGTCCTTTTTGTAAAGCACTTTCGGCAACTTAAGTCGGCCTTTGAAGTCACATTTTGTTATATATATTAATGTGCAGAAGACAGATGAATTCAAGACAAAGGAACTCAAAGTTACACTAGTCATGAGAAGCTCATATGATGTGGGTTTGGGGGCGGGGAGAGGGGGAAGGGGTGCTCCAACTTCCATGGCGCCTCCAACATTAAGATGAGAACTAAAATAACTTAAATGAAATGGCACTTCGTATTCATCCACATGAAATTGAAACATATCTTGATGCCCCCAGTCAAGTGAAAGTAATCTGTCAGCAACTTCTTGCTCTTTACCTCTAGCCTAATTGAAAATGTTAGGTATGGTTAGGATATGTGGTACACTACTCAACTAGATCACCGGTGGTACAGTTGTCATAAATCATGATAACACTTGTCTAAGGATAATTGTATACTCCATAATTTTCTGAATAAAATTAAAAAAATGATATTGTTTAAGATGTGTTATTAAGTCATACCTAAGTTCATTACTTTCATGACTAGTCAAAGTATTATCGCGTATGGACAAGAAAGCCTATTTGTGAAATCATAGCTCATCATCGAAAAGATTACTGCAAAGTCTTTTATACGACGAGGAAGTACATAACATACGAGGATATTAGCGCACTTCTTTGACAAACACTTCAAACATATTCGGCGGGAGTAAGTACAAGACAAAAATTGGAGATTGCTCAATGAATGGCGGCCCCAACACTTTAGCATTTTACATTATAATAGACTTAAGAAATACCTGATGAAGGATAGTTGGATTATGATAGAGAACATGTAGGTTAGACATGCTATATTAATTTGATAGAATATTCGCTATATAATAGATATTATGAATATTACGAAAATAAAAAATGCTCGGTAAATAGCTCTCCATTTCGGGAGTTGAAAAGCTTTACGTGAGAAGAAATAGTCATCGCGGAGATGATCACTAAAGATATAATATTAGCATTTTTTTGCAATTAACTCTCTATGTGTTTTTTTCTTATTAAATTTTGTGATGTACAGATAAGTATTTCTATTAAGCCCGACGATCAAATATGCAATGTTAAAGCCAAACACTTTATAAGTCCCCATTGATGTATTCGTTTTTGGTAAATTTGCTTATAGTATATAAATAATTAACTTCATGTTGATCTCTTAGTGCATGCAACAGTCAGCTTCATTGATGGTGTTCTAATTCCTACGCTGTCTTTTTGAAAGGTTTAAAGTTATCGATGAGATGGATTATTTTATTTCAAAAAAGTCTGTTGCTTTATAGTCTCTTTAGGCTTCCAAATTTAAATTCTTGTTGTATATCTTTGATAGGTAAGTGAAAGAAGAGTAGTGGATAAGCTGTTCATCTTTTTTGTTTACTATACGTTCTTGAATTATATTTTTATTGAATGGCAAACTCCCTGGTGGATCTGTTTGTCTGTTGCTGCAATCGATAGACTTCTTGATGGGGTTTCTTCCCAAATTAGAGTCCTTAAATTGTATGAACTACTGTACACATGCACTCATTTTGTGATCAATTGTAACATGCACACATTTTTTCAATTCTACTTCTAAATGCAAAAATCAAGTACATTTAGATAAATTCTTTACAATTCTCGAAGGATTATGAAAAAACACTTGAACCTATTAGATGTCATGTTGTGTCATTACATTTGCCTTAAATATTAGGCTTTATTTTTGTTCTATCATAGAATACTGACAAAATCACATGTCATTTCAAATATAACAACTTGTATATTGATATACATGGAAGCCCTTATAGATGAAGGTGGGGTGAGTGAGGGTTGTTGGCAGTACCTCTGCATCCTGTGATGAAAAGATGTCTGGAATGTGGAGTGCACTATTTGACTTGTTTTTTACGAAAAATGAAAATACTCCTCTCCTTTAAGTTTATCATCATGCTTGGCAATCATAACCTTAAACAATTGTAACCCATTAGAAGATCTGGTTATTACGATAATAGTGATTGTAGCATTTATACACTTCTAGCAGGTTGTTTGGTATGGTTAGACGAAATATCTTTATTTTTCCTAAGGTGGCATTGTTCTATTTTGCAGCTAAAAATTGTTTATGATGGGTTTGGAACTTTGTTTATTAGCTAAAAACCTTGAATTCATTACCCACACTAGATCGTGGGCACCAAATTGTTAGAATGTCGGTACATCAATATGCATGGATGTGCACCTTTAGATTTGTATCTCAAAAATGGTCGGTGTTTTGCCTGATTTAACATTTGGTTGAAATCGAAGACGTGTGTGACCCTCTTTTAATCTATTTTTACTATGATAGTTTCAAGTGTTGAACAATCAATTGAGAAAATGCAAATGCGATATACTTGTTTACACGTGGGTACTAAGGGCCAACAAGGTCTGCCCTCATCTTGAGAAACCACCTGTAAACTGGATATGGTAAGCCTGCTGCATTAATGTGACTTTGAATCTTGGATATATGTAGTTAATGGATTTTGGTTGTAAGCCATGGTAGAAGAGTAATTTTTTCTTATTTTCTTATTTTATATAATTTTATTTTATTTCATTTTTTATCGGTTGTAGGATGTCAAGATATCTAATTTTGATATCAAACATCCTTTTTATTATTTTGAAAATGCACTTATATTACTCAAAAACTAAACATTTTGAAATTACACGAGAGACATTAGAGTTACAATTGAGAGAACATTAGAATTACATGAAGAACCTATGCCTAGGGGTAAGGAGTATACATCCTTTTTAGGCTATCAATTTTTGCATTGACACTGGAGTGCCGATTCGATTTAAAATATACAAATCCCTCAGATTGTATGCGGGACTTGTTTCTTTGAAGAGTTATTATGCTATTTCCTCTTCCAAAACAAAGCACTAGTAGACATTCACATCACATATGTTGGAGCTCTTTGCGAAAATCACGGGTCATCAAAGTGTTGCCTAGAGGGTCATCTCCAAGCTAGGTAGTTGTGAACAAGATATCGTATGTCTTTACTTGAAACTATCCCACGAACGTTACGGCAATTAGACACTTTCAAAAACATACCCCTCATTTTGTTTCGATTAGGGTGGGATCATAGGAGTTGGAAATTACTAGACTTGGTATATGCAAATGATAAAAAATGCGCAATAGGGCATGTGTGTCGGTGTTAGACATTTATGCAAAGAGAATGAAAATATGTCTTGGTTCTTTAATTCTAGTAGTTGGTTAGTTTTGATATTGACTTTTTTTAAAGACATGCATACCTTAATGCGCAGTGTCAGTCTCTTCCACCTATTTAGAGGTGGGATGTTGCATACATTGTACTAATCACTGGTTCCACTAAATGGTCCTTCAGGAGTAGATCAATGGTCCCTTTGCGAGGTGGTGCATTGGCCACTTCTTTTTGAGGATTTAACCTTGGTGTGGTCCACTTGATGCTTTCTTTTTCAGCGACTTTTACGGGTTTCCTTTCATGGTTGATATTGGAATTTTTGGTCATGAACTATTTGATGATAGAGTTGATTAGTTTGGTCATTGGTGATGAATCCACTTCGATTGTACCTTGTGAGGTTATGTAGAGTGTCAAGGATCTCATGCCTCTTGATCGGTCAATAGCCGCATATGATAAACAAGACACTATGTATTGCCTAAATTAATTGAAGGCTTTTCCATTTGAATTGCTGGGGTGTTGGCTTTTATTTGTTTACTGAGTAGATAGATTTCATACCATCCTTAGATCAAAAAATTTCTTTTTACAGCGGAGTAAACCTACGGTTTATGACATTTCGTGCCTATTCAAAAGATCGAGATCTTGAAAATACTCAATGCAGAGGCTAATGGAAATTCATTATTGTTTGATTGGGAGATGCCCTTTTCGTAGTTGACTAAAAATATTCTTGTATACATCTTTATGGGCATAGTATGAAAAATACAGGCCAAAAAATGCTTTGGACGATTCATTTATATTTTCTCATTCCTAAGGGGAATTGTCTATAAGATTTCTAGAGCTTCACGGTGATTTGACCTTTTCTTAGCTTACATATGGTGAAATTTCACTTGGTTTTCTGGGAGTCTCCCATGTCAAATATTTCAATAGGAGGCATTGTTACTTAATTAGGAGCTTTGTGCGAGCGTAAGTTACTACACGATCCAGATTTAAAATTTTTATTCAAGAGATTCAAGTGCTCTGCTTTTGATTTGCAAATTTATGTCTTTTATCTTTTTAACATGAACAATGATATTTACATAGTAACAATACATGAAAATACAAAAAATGCCCCGAGTCATACATTTAAGTGCGGAGATTCTTGATTTGTAATACATTTGTCCAAAGACATGCTTTGATAGCTTGATATATTTGCACACGACATAGAGGGAAAGTTAAACCTTAGTTTCTGTTTCATTATAGTATATGCAAAGGTTCAACAGTATGTACTAAACGATGGGTAAAGCATTTAAGTTTAGAGATGAGCGCCTTTTTAAAAAATTGGAAGAAGAGTTTGCATACTCATTGTAACTTCATCCGATCCTTTTGAACTAGAAAAAGTCATGACCATAAGCTTGGACAATGGTATAATACACACACATATATATTAGTGTTTTTCTAGCGACCGCAAGACAGGTCTCGTATCCCTAAATTCCCTATTCTTGCCCACCCTATTCTATTCTCTGTCTGCATTTCGAAGGAATATTTCCTTGCAACAGAAACAATGACAAAATACTATAGATATACAAAACAGTTAGAAATGCTCTACAGGTTTTAGTCCACTTGAGTCCCCATTGTTGCTTTTGTTGAGTGCATCTACATGTCAAATTGTTCCACGGGGTTGATTTCACTTGTAGGGATCCTCCACTTTTGGTTTTTCGAGTGTTAGATGCACAAATCTGCTCATCCCTGGCCATGGGAAAGTTGCAAACATGAGAGTCCCTCAACAATGTCCCAGAAGTTAGATGGGTAGGAGATGAAACCATCTCCTATGGGAGGTAGAGGTGACTCGAGGGTTATACTAACTAGGGATTTTAGAGACCGTCAATCTGAAACTCTAGCTTCAATCCGCATGAAGTTGGTGATCTCCTTCATTTCCTTAAGGTTACGTAGTCGGGTGTATTTTCCATTGCACATGGACCTTTGCCATATTTTTGAAGCTTTCATAATGTCTTTGTCACAATCCTCTTGCTATTGATTGCGGTAAATGGTAAAATTCATCACACATCATTGGGTTTGAACAACCTCAAGACTCACAACACTTAACCCCTTGTTGAACCTCTCAAAATTCATACAAGTTGCATCATTTATGCCTACAATGATAGTGGCCCATTTCTCGCAGAGAGAAAGGCAGAGTTCGAGTCCCAGGGTTACCCCTCACCTTATACTGCAAAGAGTTGCCTTGGGATTTAACAAAATTCCACCACATTATTTTTAGAGTGAGAATACCCTTTTAGCTTGCTACTAGTGTTAGATATGTTGTGCGGAGTCGAGAATAGGGGTGCAGAATCAATGGCATTGAGTCCTTCCCGAGAATTGACATAAAAATAAACCCCAGCATACATTTTCCAATTCAACCATTGTATTGAACATAAGCTCACATGTCGATGAGATGAGCAGTATGGTACTGCGGAGTAATGGGTGTTGAGTGGAGACTTAACTCCCCATCTCTTCGGAGCTTGCATGAGAGGGCACTGATGATCTGTATGCTAAGCCCTATATATTTTGTAGCATGCCAATTAGTGGAAGCTCGTTCTTGCACAAAGGAAAGTTGTTTATAAAGTTAACTTTGCAGGATACTTTGACTAGAATAATTCCTTTTGTGAGGTCCTTAACAGAGTCCCTCACGGCTACTCTCTACGAGTTTCAAATGCATGGCAATCCATAGTGCAAATTGTGCCTTAGAGCTACAATAATATCACATTGTTGTATGAGCCTGCGTATATTTTGCGACATGCCAGGTTAGTGAAAACTCACTAACTACACAGAGGCAAGTTGTTTAGAAAAGTCAACTTTGCGGGGTGCTTTCACTAGAATACTTTCCTTTTGTAGGTCCTTCGCGATCCCTGGTTTGCTCTCTACTGATTGCATCATGGAAATCCATGAGGCAAGTGTGCTCCGAAGCTACTGATAAGATCACATTGTTGTATGAGCCCTGTATATTTTGTAGCATGCTAGTTAGTGAGATCTGTGTGCACAAGGCAAGTTGTTTAGAAAGTCAACACTCGGGTAGTGCTTCGACTAGAATACTTTCCTTTTGTTGGCCCTTAGCCGAGTCCACCTCGAATTTGCTCTCTCTGATTCGTGAAGACGAGCATCCCTACCTACAAATGCTTTTTCGCAAGCTAGCCCTTGGCATATTTGTATTTATGCACTTGTAAAACACTAGCATCCAAAGTTGTCACCATCAATGATATGCTCAATGTTGCTTCATCTAGATTCTTGTGGAATGGGCTCTTCGGAGTTTTCGTAATAATGGAAAGCTGATACAATATTATATGAAATGCTTGAAATCATGTTTTGTAGGTAAGAATTAGATCATATGGCGAGCATTGGCAAAAACATTCTTATTCTATGTAGTTGGCATTGCCCATTCTCTTTACTAAAAAAATATTTCCATCTATAATGTGTGTTGCTTTCATTGGGAGGCTTCATGATTTTAGATGCTATGACTATTTACATCTTGGTTTTGGCGACGTTTTCTAGTGTGATGCCTTGGAGTATGAGGCCTAAATTGCTTATTTTCTCTCCTGCTATCAGTGATGTATTGCAGTGCCTTTTATTGAGTCTACACTTAATGATACTATAGATAACATATCATTGTATGATTTGATTGGTTGTGAGTTTGGATCTTTAACGACCCTTTTTCTAATGACTCATGTTCAGGCAATACTATTCTATGATCGGTCACTAAATATTACTGAGCAACTACTAAAAAGATTTCCTAAGATATAAAGGACATATTGCATACTACTTGAGTAAGGGATGTTTTGGTTGAGTGGGAGTGAAACAATTTGAACTACTGGATCATAATATTTTCACTAATTTGTATGTATGCGAACCATCACGCACCATAAAATCTAAATGTTGTTTTGATCTCGCGATTTGTACGGATACTCCTTTAAAAAAACTATGACTTATGACATTTACTTATAGATGGGTTTCAATGTTCGAGTTCATACTGTATATGGTTGGAATTTCTCTCATCAAGATTGGTATTGGAAGAGAAGGGTTTTTTAATGCATTATATATGTCGATACAGAGTTCGAGTATAGGAGTATCATAGTAAAATGTGTGTTTGGATGTTTTTGTTAACAATCTATATTGAGTATGATCAAGTAGTCCCTTTGAGCTTGTTTTAACGAGAGGACCATGAGTCAATAAAAGGATTGAATTGTGCATATACAAGGATATTTATGCTACTTGCCAAAGCTACCATAGACTCTATTGCTACATGTTTTTTTTAAAATTTATGTAAGAGTAAAGGTTTTGAGGGCTTCTTTTTCTAACTTGGGCTTCATGGTGAAATTATTTTTGACAATATATGTTGCAAGGTTCTAAATTACTTGATCCCATATGAAAACCATTAAACCTTTTGGATTGAAATACGGCAAGAGAATTGAGATACTGAATACGAGAAAGATTGTTGTTTTTTTCTGCTGTGGGAAATCCAAAGAGTAACCACATAAGTTTTAATGGATCCCCCGGGCAAAATTGTCACGGATCTTGAGTTGGGTTCCCATCGTTGTGAAAAAACGAGAGGACACATACTTAGTATGATGATTGGTGGTTTTCGGCATTTGGCTATATACATTTGGCCCAAAGATGAAATTGGTACCATAGGTTTTTCGAAAGCGAGGAGATGGGATCTATCATTGAACTCACAAAGAAATGTTAATTTTGAGTCTAGTATAGCTACATTGTTGAGCTATAAAGTCCTTAGATTTTGCAGGTTGGGTGTTAATAATCATGAAGAGCAACAATTCATGTCAATGGATCCACCGGTTCTTCGGGAAGAGAGCTAGAAGGATATTAGAGGATATGAGTGGCATGCATGATTTGGGTTATCTTGCTACTTGATTGGATTACGGACCTTCTTCACCACTTTGTGTCATAACAAGTCAATGGATATGTAGATAAAGAAAGCAATACGAGGGGACTTAAATGAGAGCACGATTTCTCACGGTGTATTCCTTCATTTTTATGTTTGTGATCAATCTTATCCATTTTTCCATATGACCCAAGTCTTAAGTTTTCATAATGAGTGGACATCAATGGGCTTTGGACTTGTGTTTTTAGTTGATATTCATGCAATTTTGATAAAATAGTAGCCCCAAATCCCTTAAATGGTTGAAACCATCATTTTGTTTTCTGAATCACAAAATAGAAATGTTGCATAAGAATACAAATGAAAAAGATTATTCTTATTCTATGTAGTTGGCATTGCCCATTCTCTTTACTAAAAAAATATTTCCATCTATAATGTGTGTTGACTTTCATTGGGAGGCTTCATGATTTTAGTTGCTAGATATTTACATCTTGGTTTGGCAGTTTCTAGTGTGATGCCTTGGAGTATGAGGCTTACTTTGCTTATTTTCTACTGCTACGGTGACGTTGAGTACCTTTTATTGATCTACCCTTAATGATACTATAGATAACATATCATTGTACTGATTTGATTGGTTGTGATTTGGATCCCAGAGACCCTGTCAATGACTCATGTTCGACAATACTATTCTATGATCAATCACTAAATATTGCAAGAGTAACTACTAAAAGATTTCCCTAAGATACTAAAGAGACATATTGCTACTATTGAGTAAGGGATGTTTTGGCTGAGTGGGATGAAACAATTTGAACTATGGTCATAATATTTTTCACTAATTTTTTGTATGCGAACCATACGCATGCATAAAATCTAAATGTTGTTTTGATCTCTTTGTATGTTGACGGATACTCCTTTAAAAAACTATGACTTATGACATTTACTTATAGATTGGTTTCAATGTTGAGTTCATATGTATATGGGTGGAATTTCTCTCATCGGGATTGGTATTGGAAGAGAAGGGTTTTTAATGCATTATATATGTCGATACGCGGTTAGTATAGGGGGTATCATAGTAAAATGTGTTTGGATGTTTTTGTTAACAATCTATATTGAGTATGTCAAAGCGATGGAGAGCTTGTTTTAACGAAGGACCATGAGTCAATAAAAGGGCCTTGAATTGTGCATATACAAGGATATTTATGCTACTTGAAACTACCATAGACTCTTATTGCTACATGTTTTTTTAGAAATTATGTAAGAGTAAAGGTTTTGGAGGCTTCTTTTCTAACTTGTGCTTCATGGTGAAATTATTTTTGACAATATATGTTACAAAGGTTCTAAATTACTTCGATCCCATATGAAAACCATTAAACCTTTTGGATTGAAATCGACAAGAGAATTGAGATGCGAATGCTTGAGAAAGATTGTTGCTTTTTCTACGCTTGGGAGAATCAAGAGATAACCACATAAGTTTTAATGGATCCCCCGAGGCAAAATTGTCACTGAGATCTTGAGTTGGAGTTCATATATATTTGATAGAAAAAAACGAGGGAGGACCATACTTAGTATGATGATTGGTGGTTTTTCGGCATTTGAGTACGTATACATTTAGCCCAGATGAAATTGGTCCATAGGTTTTTTAGGAAGCATGAGATGGATCTATCGATTGACAGACTCAAAAATGTTAATTTTGAGTCTGAGTATAGCTACATTGTTGAGCTATAAAGTCCTTAGAATTTCTTGGTTTGGGTGTTAATAATCATGAAGAGCAACAATTCATGTCAATGGATCACCGTAGTTCTTGAGGGGAAGAGTTTGGAAGGATATTAGAGGATATGGTGGCATGCATGATTTGGGTTATCTTGCTACTTGATTGGATTCTGGACCTTCTTCACCACAGTGTCATAACAAGTCAATGGATATGTAGATAAAGAACTTCCTGAGACTGATAAATGAGATGCTTTCTACGGTGCTATTCCTTCATTTTATGTTTGTGATCAATCTTATCCATTTTTCCATATGACCCAAGTCTTAAGTTTTCATAATGAGTGGACATCAATGGGTTTTGGACTTGTGTTTTTAGTTGATATTCATGCAATTTTGATAAAATAGTAGCCCCAAATCCTTAAATGGTTGAAACCATCATTTTGTTTTTCCCGAATCACTGAAAGCAGAGAAATGTTGCATAAGAATCTGAATGAAAAAGATTATGCTTATTCTATGTAGTTGGCATTACCCATTCTCTTTACTAAAAAAATATTTCCATCTATAATGTGTGTTGTTTTTCATTGGGAGGCTTCATGATGTAGATCTGCTAGATATTTACATCTTGGTTTTGGCGAGTTTTCTAGTGTGATGCCTTGGAGTATGAGGCTTGAAACGTTTATTTTCTCTACTACCGGTAGTGTTGAAGTGCCTTTTATTGATCTACTTAGTGATACTATAGATAACATATCATTGTATGATTTTATTGGTTGTGATTTGGATCCCCAAGACCCTTTTTCAATGACTCATGTTCGACACTACTATTACATGATCAGTCACTAAATATTGCAAGAGTAACTACTAAAAGATTTCCCTACTAGGGATAGTAAAAGGACTATATTGCTACTATTGAGTAAGGGATGTTTTAGCTGAGTGGGATGAAACAATTTGAACTATGGTCATAATATTTTCACTAAGTTGTTGTATGCGAAGCCATCTCATACGCATAAAATCTAAATGTTGTTTTTGATCTGTCGATTTGATCGGATACTCCTTTAAAAAACTATGACTTATGACATTTACTTATAGATGGGTTTTCGATGTTCGAGTTCATATGTATATGGTTGGAATTTCTCTCATCGGGATTGGTATTTGGAAGAGAAAGGGTTTTTAATGCATTAATATGTACGATACACGAGTTGAGTATAGGGGTATCACTAGTAAATGTGTTTGGATGTTTTTGTTAAAGCAATCTATATTGAGTATGTCAAGCGGTGAGCTTGTTTTAAAAGAGGACCATGAGTCAATAAAAGGAATGAATTGTGCATATGCAAGGATATTTATACTATGGAAACTACCATAGAGCTCTATTGCTACATGTTTTTTTCTTGAGAAATTATCTAAGAGTAAAGGTTTTGGGGGCTTCTTTTTCTAACTTGTGCTTCATGGTGAAATTTTTTTGATGATATATGTTGCTAGGTTCTAAATTAATTGATCCCATATGACACCATTAAACCTTTTGGATTCGAAAATACGACAAGAGAATTGAGATCCGAATCTTTTGAAAATATTGTTGTTTTTCTCTGCTGTGGGAAATCAAGAGTAACCACATAAGTTTTAATGGATCCCCCAGGGAAATTGTCACGGATCTTGAGTTTCGGGTTCCCATATTTGTGAGAAAACGAGACGGACCATACTTACGTATGATGATTGGTGGTTTTATATTAAATCGTATACATTTGGCCCAAAGATGAAATTCGTCCATACAGTTTTTCTAAGCCCGAGAGATGGATCTATCATTGAACTCAAAAAAATGTTAATTTTGAGTCTAGTATAGCTACATTGTTGAGCTATAAAGTCCTTAGATTTCTGCGGTTATGTGTGTTAATAATCATGAAGAGAAAAAATTCATGTCAATGGATTATGACGTTCTTAGAAGAGATCTGGAAGGATATTAGAGGATATGGTGGCATGCATGATTTGGGTTATCTTGCTACTTGATTGGATTCAGGACCTTCTTCACCACCAGTGATCATAACAAGTCAATGGATATTTGAGGAAAGATCATTTTTATTTCCTTTCACTTTGTGGCATGATTTCGACATCTTCACCTTTTTAAGAATATAGTAAAATATTTTTCTTATCATAGATTTTTTTCTTGGAAAAGAATTATTGAGAGTTCAGGTGCAAATGCACAATGTTGTGTAGCATGTGAGTGTGATAAATATGGGATAGTCTGCAAAGCATAGTTTTGAATATTAGTCTAAGTTGACTCATACCTATATCAAATCCGTTCAAGTTGAGTTGTTGGTTGAACGGCTAATTGTTGGTTCAATGGATAGAAGGTCTTACTTGAACACAAATATACCAAAAGGGAAAAACTGGAGAGCCCATCATGGGGTACTCTTTGTAATTCTCCACCTACTACCTTTCCTCAAACTCATCTCCAACCTCAATATCTTGGTGCTAGTAGTAGCATGACGACACAACACTACACTTCATGAGGAATCGCAGAAGAAAAGTCGTTTTCCAAACTACTGAGAACTACTTCCCTCACAGGTCGCCCATGTGCCATGTTTGGTCTCGGTGGTTCTCTTCTCACTCCACGGTTCAATTACCATATCTTCATTGGAACAGACACTCCCAGGAACTCCACTGAGACAACGATTCACCATACTGTAGTAGTGATTCGCCAGTATGCTGGTGATTCGCCATGATTTCTGAGATAATATAATCCTCATGAGGTCGCCAAAAAAATTATATATACATATTATATTATTAATAAAATCGCCTTCCATTTTCCTATGTATCATGAGGATTCGCCTATTTATATATATATATAAATTTAGGGGAGTTCTTAAAATTATCCCTTTGTCTATCTTTCTCGAGAAGTATGCTCAAGTGAATGTAAGTTTGTATATATTTTCATAATTGTAAATTATACAAATTTATCGTTCATGATATTATATGAAACTATTTTCACAATCCATTGAAATTCTCTTCAATTTAATACTACTACATTTTTCGCAATAATTTTTTATTGAAAATATATCTATATATATTCCCTCGAGTTTATTGATGAATTTGTGAACTACTTCCTTATGTGAAAAATAATAAGTTACATAATCTAGTATCTAATCTCAAAATAATACAGTTCTACCTATACTAGAATATATAGACATGGTATTTATTGTAATTGGAATATATAATATATATAATAAAATTTGAAGTTTAGATTATATATTTTCGGTTGCATTGGTATTTAATAGCTTGGATCCTAACCATTTTTGACGTGGCAATTGTACCGACATATGAGGAGATATCACCACTTAACAAATGAGTATTTACATAATTAGACGCTTGATCATGCTACTAGTGTCATGGTGTGCAAGGTCTCATCACTTTCGAGGAATCGATTACATAGAAAAAAGCTAGAAATGGGAATCTTGCTTTGATTACATTAGTTTTTAATGATTTAATGATAATAATAAGTGTTATTAGAGATTTATTGGTGAGACAAAAGATGAAGTTATCACACAGTATATGAAATGAAGGATCTTGGTCGAGTGCATTACTTTTGGGAATTATACAAAATTTTAAATCTTGTGAGGTTTTTTGTAAGTAGTAAATCTTGTAGAATATGGAATGACTAGACACATATAAAAAACAATGAAATAAAATACATCAATCATTGCTCAACTTATAAATCTCATATCTGAAACACAGTATTTAAATAAATTGTTATATAATGAACCTATTACTAAACATTATTATTTATCAACTACTAATTACTCCACTAACAACGCAATGATTTTGAGCACTCGGTCATTCTAATAATTTATTGCACTAATTTTTAATGACGAGAGAATCAAAAAACTACGTTGACTACTCGTCAACAATTATATGACGATATTTAAGCATTATTCTCAACACATCCCCTGTAATGCAATTAGGGCTTACTAAGCACGATATCTCTTAGTGCCAAAAAGCCGAAGCTTTTGCACACCAGCTTTGCTGTCGAAGATATCTTCTAGTTGATCTGCAGTATTTATGTGCTTCAATTCAACATCATTCTTTTGCACCAAATCCGAAAGAAGTGATATTTCATGTCAAAATGCATTGTCTTGCTATGATGAATGGGATTCTTTGCTAACATGATGGCACTTCCATTATCACAATAAATCACTATAGGATACAGTTGTGCTTCTCTCAATTTCTTCCAAAAAATTTTTGAGCCAAAGAGCTTGTGTACTTCTTATGAAGTAATTAAAAAATACTTTGCTTTTTGTAGGATGAGAGGGCAACAATGCTTTTGTTTTTCTTGAGCTCACGTAATCAAACCAAAACCAAAAGAGAAAAAAATTTCAGTTGTGGACTTACGGTGATCCATACTACCTCCCCAATATGAATCACTAAATCCAACAAAATTGAAATTTTCAAAAGAAATAGCTAATGAATACCAAAATTTGAGTGTCTTTCACATACCTTAAAATTCTCGTGGCGCCTTCATACTGTATTTTAGATGGATTTTTCCTATACCTTGAAACAAGTGAGCTGAAAATGAAATATCATGTTTTGTATGTGGTTAGAAACATTAAGCTCCCCACAATATACCTTTAGTGATGTCCATCAACTAAATCAACACCATCTATACCTCTACATAATAAAACTCCATGAGCACACTAGAGTAGGGGATGGATTACAATCAGAATATCAAATAACTTGACATATCATGTGCACATTTTTTACGACAAATAGAAAATCTCATCCTTACTTTCATAAACCTCCATTCCTAGAAAATATTTCTAACGAGATCTAAATCTTTCATCTCAAATTCATTCATCATAGAAAACTTTGAACTCATCATTTATTTTAGAACAACTACCCATATACAAATGAGATCATCAACATACAAACATGCAGTTAGAATATCAATACCTATCTTGCATTTTGTAGTAAAGGGTAGGATCATTCTTACTTCTACGGAAGCCATTTTCACGAAGAGTATCCATCAATTCCTAGCTATACCATGCTCTTGGTGCTTACTTGAGACCATACAAAGCCTTATTCAACTTGTAGACACTATTCTCTCTTTCACTTCCACTTCAGAAACCTTGTCATTGCTCCACATATACTTCCTGCTTCTAAGTACCCATTCAAGAAAGGCACTTTTCACGTCACATACTGATGTATGCTCACATTTTTTGAGTTGTCTAATGAAATCAACACTTCTAATGGTCTCTTGTTTTAGCGTGGTTGCAAATCATCTTCATATTCAATTCCATAATTCCGTGTGAATCCTTTGGCAACTAATCTTTCCTTGTGTCTTTCAACACTCCCATCAGCTGTTAAATTTGGTCTTGTAGACCCATTTTGGTGCCAATATTTTTCTTGTCATGTGGGAGCTTTGTCAATTCTCAAGTGTCAGTTCCTATGAGATGGAATCACATCTCTTCTTTCATAGCTTGCACCCAAACCTCATTAGCGCATGCATCTTCAAAACATGATGGTTCAAAATCGAGTCTTGGTTGATAAAAGAAAAATTCATTGTCTCACCTATTGGGTTTTCTTCATTTGTGTTTGATTTTGTAGAACTTGGAGAAGAAGTTGGACTTGAACATGATACGAGAAAAGAAATTGATGAAGAGCTTCTTGGTGGACTTAAACCACTAGATACAAAACAATTAGTTCGCTTTGTTCAATATCAACAATTATATCATCATTGAAAACAGATTTTGTCTTCTCATCATGGCCTTTTTTATGACCATAAACTCCCCTTCTTTATAAAAAATTACATCTCTTGAGATAATAATCTTGTTAGTGAGTGGATTATACAATTTATAAGCCTTGCTTGTCTCACTATACCCGATGAAAATGAATAACTCTACTCTTTGCATCTAACTTTTTTCTATTTTGATTGAGTACATTCACATAAGCCAAACAACCCAAAATTTTGAAATGATTAAAATCGAGTTTTTTTCCATACAGCAAAGCTTCATAAGGATTCATATTTCTATGTAGTGCCTTTGGTGGGGCTACGATTGAGGATGTACATTGTTGTAGCAACCACATCTCCCTAATAAAGAATTTCTCAATCCCTTAGTTTGTAACACTGCACCTTGCCATTTCAACCCACAGTACTGATTCTTCCTTTGAGCTACGCCATGTTTGTTGGGGTGTGTAGTATATTAAGCTTCTGATGCCATTCATATCACAATAACTCTGGAAATAATTTTGATCGAGAATTCTCCCCAAGGTTAGTACATGAAACGTTTGATGTTGCACCCTTTCTCATTTTTTAGAATTTCATTTGAACTTATTGAATGCTATCAAGGGCTTCGGTTTTGGACTTCAAATAATATACCCAATATTTTCTCAACGTAATCATCAATAAAAGTGATATTGAAACATGATGACTTACCCCAAAATATTAGTCCTGCATAGGACCACATATGTGCGAGTGAATAAGTTGAAGTGGGTGAAGTAGAGCCCTCCATGTATTTTGTAAGAATTATACATAAATGCATGTATATCTGGGACTCCCCTTATCTAACAAATTAATCTTATGTTAAATATAGAATCCTTTTCACTTAGCATTCTTTGTGGAAAATTAAATATCGCCAATTGCAAACATCATCATGAAGCAAATCAATCGTATGGTAACAAGATGTTTTCTTTGGAAAAAGCTTAAGGCTAAAGCCTAACTATAATATCATCTATGTATATCAATGAAACATGTCAAAATTTTCGCATACAAAAGCTCGAAGCTCATAGAGCTCTCGGTATAATATACAATCGTCATACTCCTTGCCATGCATGAAGTTTGTATATCTATGCACCAATTTCTTGCCTCATGTGACATGCCTACTCGCGTAGCTCTCCTTGTCCTTTGAAAAGACCCTAAATGAATTCGAACCTTTCCATGCACTTGATTGCGCAATACTCATAAGCATCTCCAATGTGTGTGTGGATGCATTAGATGCATCACTATAGGGCCTCAATTGGTAGTCTATCTCACCCTTTCACCTATCTCTCCACTAGGTCTCCATGTGGGCTGACATTCAAATCAGTTGGCTTGTTGTATTTATTCGAGTTGCAAGTGAATCTTCTAGTTATCGATATTAATTAAATGATTGAATTCATTAAACTCTCACTAGTTTTATCTTCGATTACCCGAACTAGATACAACTAGCATAATGAGTTTAACTCACTTGATTGAGTTAAACTAAATAATAACTCACATAACTACTCTCTTCAACTGCGTGTACAACTTGCCACTATCGGTTATAACTGGGAGAGTCCATCGACATGCATGAGTCACCAACCACCACAGGAATTGCGTAATTCAACTTAGACGGTTCGATGTGCCACATCATTCACTTAAATAAAGTGCTCCAATAGAATAAGTTACTATTCATTATGCTGGTTATTATTAAGGGCTAATAATAATCGACATGCATTCTATTTTTAGATTTGCAATCTACTAAATAGACTTACAAACCCATCTTCTAAAAATAGAAACTCATCCAAAAGATAGAATTTTCTCAACCATCTAAAAATAAGCCTCCTGCTAATTTTAGAATATGCTCCTACCATTCTAAAAATAGACATACACCTAAAAATAGCATGTGGAGGCCCACTTTAGTTTAGGTGATTGTTTTCACAGGGATCAAGGAATGATGTTTTCCACGAGATACCACTTTCCCTATTTCTTGCTTGCAATACTTCAAGAGAAATTTCCCTTTAAGGAAATTTTCCCTTGCGCTTGCATTTATCACATCCTTCACAAACCTCATATGCTCCTCTACCTTGGACAACGACCAGAAACTAATGCATTTGAGGTTAGAGAGTTCAAAGCTGTGACATTTAAATGCCCATACGAGATGCCATAGCCAACTATAGGATCCTCATACCAGCTATATTTGCAAAGGTTGTTTTTATGTTCATCGAAAAACTTCAAGGAAAACATCTTACTTCTTTTTCATAGGCACTAACATTGGTCAGCCTATTTCCTTTATTATTATCATAGATCAGTACATGTCTTATTTTCAATGACTACTTTATAATTTTTCTCACTATAGTCCCAACACTTAACACAATTGTGGCTTCAATTGTGGAGTACTAATAAATATCATGAATTCACTTTATACCTTCTTTTGTTTGGACCTCCATAGCTCTTTTGGCTTAGCAACCTCCAATGGTTTATCATCACCAAGTTGGACCTTGGATTTAAAAAATTCCATCATTACTTGTTTGAAAACAATTTCTCATTCCATGATAGCATATGGTTAGAGTGTCCAAAATCTATGTACCAAACACCTTTACTAGTATTTTTCACCTTTGGCATAAGATAAAATAAGTGATCCGGAGGAGTACTCACTACTTTCTTGAGCTTGAGTTAGCGTTTTTACCTTCTTTCAATTTTCATTCTCTTTCCAAAGTGGCCATACCTGTACAATAGTAACGCTGAACATTTCTCTTATCAAATCTACCTCTACCTCTTCCTTTGGAACAACCTCTCTTCCTCTTGAACCACCTTTGTCTCTACACTCTATAAGAATTTTGGATTTGCCATTTCACCTCGATCTTGATTGGTTTAGCACTATATATATAGTACACCTTCATGCTGTAATTTTCAATTTAAAAGAAAAGATTCTCTCAACAACTTCAAAGTGTCTTTCAATCTTTCTTCACGAGACATGCAGCTATCATCCAACCAATTGATCAAACTTTAATTTTGTCAAATCTTTGCTATCTTCTAATATTATGGCGACATGATTCCATCAGGTGTTAAAGATCTCATTAATTCCTTTTTTATTAAAACTTGCTTCTATCGTTCCCCAAGTATAGCCATTTTATTGACCACATCTTTGAATCTCACAGAGTGATGATCACTTATACTTTGAGCTTCTTACATCTTCAAATTCTCCGAACTCCCACTTCAATGTCTAAAGTTTGACCACCTTAACTTGTGATCACTACTTTGGTAAGCTTCTTGTGAGTCTTCCGGACATCTTTAATGGCAGTTGTTGACTCTTGATAATACGATGGAAATAAGCTCTTATCAAGAGCACTATGCGAAATATGAAACAAGCTTGAGCACTATTCTTCTTTGCTTCCTATCTTCTTGTTCTTTCATTGGTGCGTAAAGGGCATTCATATCATCTACATCATCATAACCTTTGATTCAATAATCTCACACAAATCTTTTCAATAAAAAAACATCAACATCTTAATGCACCAATAATCATAATTCTTCCCATCAGAAATTACTAGAACAAACATGTTAGAATTACAGAGCATTGTTTTAACTTTGGTGAAAGTTACTAACAATAAATGCATGTATCCCAAACAATTTTACCATTCTCATACTAGATTTAAGCACAATATGGAACTAATTTGAGCACATATAAAAAAGCAATGAAATACAATAAAAACAAAGATCATTGCTCAACTTGCTACAATCTCATATTGAAACAAGTATGTAAATAAATTGTTATATAATGAACCCTATTTTGATAAATCATCAATATTAGTACAATCTAATTATCTAGTGACACTACCAATGCCATCTAATAATTTGCTGCACTAATTTTTAATAACAAAGAGAATATAAAACACTTCTAAATCAAAAATGCCAAAATAAAAAACATCTAATTCCGATAAAAAATTACGATAATAACTATAATTGTAACATCCTTTAATAATATTATAATATAAATGCATTACTTTTGAGGAATTATACAAAATCTTTAAATTAAGATAGATTTTTTTAATATAGTAAATCTATTTCTACCTTCAAAATCTAGATTAAAACTTTTGTAAATCAAAATTTTACAAAAATAAAAAAACATCAAATTCTCTATAAAATTACCATAATAACTAAATTGTAACACTCCTTTAATATTATTAATAATATTAACCTGTAAATAAATTTGATGAAACATGAAATAAAATATAATTTCTCTTGTCTAAAAATTAATTGATGTAACAATCAAATTTAGAAGTGTATATATTTTATCACCAAATAAATGCTTTAACATTTCCCCATGCTATCTGTTATTAATAATATTAATTAAAATTTTAAAAAACGCACTTGCTACCTTTACTGTGGCACATGCAATTGCACGAATAACAATAATAGGGAACTAATAATAATGGACTGCCCCGTCTGTATATTCAGACGCAATTCAAGGCATAATATAATCATGGTATGCATAAGTTCAAATTTCAAAATACTACGATAACAATGGACAGCCTAGATTGTAAATGCCATTCAATCACACAGCATAATCCAAGATATACAGCTCGAGGAATTGAATTTGAGTCCAGGTTTTGATACCATGTAGGGTTGCCATTACATCAAAATTTGTAGATGTTGGTAAATGCAGTTTCCAAATCTGTAACTAGGATTACCAAGATAAAAATTAGAATTCTATAATCACCAAAAATGAAAATTAGGGATTCCATAAAAACGCTGTGATTACTCCAACAAGGGTTTAGAAAACAGCCTACCACTTATGCTGCATGTACACAGCAATATTCATAGAGAATCACTCACAGTGGCCAGAGTCTTATTCAGTGAAAATCCTAAAGTTGAATGAATCAAAATATGAAAAAAATGTATGACCGCTACTATCATGTAAGAAAATGGTGTAATGGAGTCAACAAACATCAAAGAGAATGCTACAAAATATGTCTAACTTCAATCATAAATTTTGTGTGATCTGGACTCATGAAACGAGCCTACTGCCCAATCAAAATCTCCAAAACTGAGAAATGCCTAACCACCTCCAAAAACAATTCAATGCCTTAAAGGAAAGCTTTTTCTATGAGAATAATTATGAAGTATTTACCTTTTAGTTAGTTGAATATTTTTATTTGATGGTAAATTTCCTACATATTTATGTAATCTGATGTGGAAAGCAAAGCCAACAATTTTCTTTTTTATAAGAATGACTATGAAATATTTAGCTTTTAATTCGCTATTTTTATTTTTCATGGTAAATTTCCCAAATATTTTGAAATATTTAGCTTTTGAATTCGCTATTTTTATTTTCATGGTAAATTTCCCAGAAATATTTTGAAATCTTATAAGAAAAAGGGAAAAACAATGTCAAAGAAAACAATGCTCACAGTTTGAAGGCAGAAACGGCAGAAAACATTTAATTACCATTTTTCCTGGCATGACCGAAACTTTTAATCAAGACACTGTAACTGCAAAATTTATGAATGGAAAATCGCTATAAAGACTCTCAACGTTTATTAATGCATAATGCCAAAGAAACTCACTCTTGCAGAGAGTAATTATCGTTAATAAATAAATGATAAATTCTATATAACTAGATATTAAATGATAAATGGAAAGGACGTAACTTAACATGGCAGGAAATTTATAAGTTATCAAACTTGATATATCCTAAATGCTTAACTTTTGAGTGTGCAATTAGCATAACTTTGATGTTGCTACTGACCGACTTTAAAAAGGTTTTGCAGTGACTTTGAAAAGCCAGAATTATGTAAAACGTCATAAGATACTGACATGAAAATATAGACAGCAAAAACTGAAGCAATAACCACTCAAAAGTATCAATAATACCAATTCAATCCTCATGCCTCTTTTGAAAATTGTTTCTATGTTTTTTGGAAAATCTTTAGTTCTCTAGATAGAGAGTCATTCATCATTTTCACCAGCTGATGATGACCACACATCATCTTCGTCGTCTGAAGAACACTGGCTACCCCCTCGCAGTATTGACTGTGATTTTCTGTTACAAGTAGCGAAGCTTTTCCAGAAGATCTTTTCAAACCCAAAAGCTGCTTTAAGAATCTCTGCTCATGGATATATTGAGGGCAACATGGGTAATGCAAGTGTCATTGTTTGGAGAGAAGGAGCACTTCTTAAAAGGCTTAACCGATCAGAGCAATTTCATCCCCATTATAGCTAAGCAAACCCTTACGTGCACCTTCTTTAGGGTTGTCCAGGCAGAAGAATCAAGTTTGCTGCCTCTGACCCTGCTACCTGTTCTGCCATGAAAATTTTGCCGATTAGTAAATCTCTATAATGAAACCAAAATGCTCAAAACTGAACCTGAATGCTAAGAGCTGTTCAAGTATTTACCTTCTCCGGCTACTTTCTATGATGAGTTCTTCCAGGTGGTGAAAACGACTAAGAACTGCTAGAGAAATCACATGCATGCGCGACCCAGAACGCGTAATTTTTTCAACGAGTCCGTAGTCGAAGAGGCATCGAAAGTGCCCACGTCATTCACTGTGTGAAAATGCAGAGCCTCACATGACTGAAGCTTCATATCCAATGTATACCTACAATGCAGTACTCTGACATCGACCAGCTTCGGGCAGTTCTACTGTCAAGACTTTGCAGTCGTAATTTTCGTAGAAACCCTAAATACTTGAGATTGACAGCATACAGTTTCAAATCCTAAGACCTTTACATTGTTCGATTCTCCAAATACTCTAAAGAAGAGGGCATTTTGCTACTAAGCTGCTCAAGGATACCATCATCGGTCCAGATGCCTTGAGAGAACTAGGTTATAAGGTATGCTGAAACCGCGAAAAATGAAGCTGGTAGCTTCGTGTGAATTTCTGAGTGTATTTCCAACAGGAAAAGCTTCAAAACTGTAGATACAGTCGCAGTACATCATAGAGAATTGGGGAGATTTTTGTAACTTTAAGACTGATCTGTTTCACTCTTTTAAGGGATGCAGAATTAACCCATTTCCACAACCTATTTTGTCGGAATGAAGAACCCGAAAATCTCCCAAACTTTCAAGATCAGTAGAATGAAATGAAGAGAATATTATCAATTACTTTTCGGGTAAAACACTCATCTGAAAATTTCAGATGGATTTGGCAATAAGAATCCCAAAGCCACTCGCCACCTACGTGAGAGCAGAGAGCAGCGAATGCATCTCTCAAGGGAAAGTTTGGAGGAAGGACATGAGAAGAGAGTAAGTTATTATCCAAGGTACTAGTAATCTGTCCATAGCCATTGCTAATCGACTAAAACTTCAAACTGACAAAGCAATGTCCAACTTTAAATCAAGGAAACTTACATGAAACTTTAGTCAAATAATTCCAAACCCAGTATATACAGTAGACTGCACTGCAGCCTGCACCACATCCCAATTCTCTTAACTAATGTCAATAAGTCCATTTCTATCAATCCCTGCTATCATTTCACCAACCTGGACAGTAATGTGATCCGTGATTTTAAAAAAGTGGAGGTTGACAACAGGGAAGGGATGTTACCAGCACCAACAACTTCGAGCAAGATTAATATGATGACGTATAATGAGATCACTCTTTTTTTAACTCGTGCAGCATAATTATTGAGTCGAAGAGGAAAAAATGTTTATATTTGTGACGGCAGAGACAGAAGAGTATGTGGATACATGTCTGAAATTTGATTATCTGAAATTTGATGGCCTGTCGCACGTATTTGCCGTATAAGTAGTATTTGGTTTAATAACACATCAACTACTCCGACTCCTATCACATTAATACTTATATCGAGATAGTACGACTTAAGGAATCATAAAGGCTTAGTCTAACACTTACATCAAGAAGGAATAAGGAATACATAAAGTGGTACTGTAACAAATTTTGCATGATTTTTGTAAAATATTGGTAGAAATTTTAGAAATCTAATTTATAGTTGTTAAGTTTGATGGTTTGATTTTGGGTGCTCAAAAATTTTTTGATGGCACTGAATTTATTTCTAATAAAAAAAGTTATTCAAACGATATTATTAGATTTTATCTCAAAAAAATTTCTTAATTCTCATTTAGTTGTTCCCAATAAATTGTGGTGTGAGTGAACAAGACCATAACTTGAAGTGTTCACATTATACTTTTAGATTTTGCAAAACATAGTAGTTTTTTAAGTGGAACATTTTAGAATTTTAAGTAGATTTATCGACCAAAAAAGTTGTTTAAACGAGTTTTTTTAATGCATATATGAAAAAAATCCTTAGGACATTCTTTAGATTGTAACGAATTTTTATCACAATATTAACGACATCGAGAGTTTGACCAAGACTCTCGAGAGAGCATCAATTCAAATACGAAGACTTGATGACAAATCCATGCCCTTGTTTCTTTCAACGCACGCTCCATCGAAATCCTTTGTATGGCGATGCTGCTGTTGCTTGCCGTGAGAAAACGTTGTCGGTCCATTTATTAGCCGGAGATAACAATCGAAATTTATTCTAATGGTCTATCAATCACAAATGCGGGAAATAGATCCAATGATGAAAAGAGCTACAGTGGACTCTTGGAGGGCTTATTGCCATCGATGAGAAGGACTTATTTGTCTTTGTGACTTTTCATCGTTGTCGACGCCTTCTTGGGAGAACGTATGGTTGACTATGGATCAAATAAAATATGGGAATACAACAAGACCGGTGAGAGCGCATTATCGCATTAGTGATCTGGGATGAGAGGATTGTGGGAGAGTCGAAGTGTAGTATGAGGGAGCATATGCGCAGAGGCCAGCTTTGAAGCCCCAAAGAATGTCAGGAGTCGATCGAGTGATATAAATTGTGAAGCTTTTAAACCTTTTGAAGAAATGCAATCGACTAGAAAATAATGCGTAAGGCTTTGCGTTATCACTTATCATGGAAAATAAGAAACTAGGGTGAGAGGCGAGTATTATGGTGATGCGGTGGACGGACTAGTTTGCCCCCTACCACAGTCCACTGGTGGTATTACGGAGTCTCTTGAATGCATAGAGATATCATACGCACTATCTTTAATTTGAGGCTTCAACACATAATCACATAACAATAATCATCCATTCCAACGTCCGGTACTAATGGAATTCCTAATCCATTTTATACGTTGTAGGTCTACAAAAGTGAAGAAGTTACACATAACACAGTTCACAACTTTCAATTCAACATGAAGCAGCTACTTCTACATTCATCAATTCCTATATTGTGTTTTGTGAGTGTCGATTTGTCATTCATTCAACGCACAACAACACGCTTAGTCACTAGTTGAGCAGATAAAGAGGAGATTCGGTCGATGAAAACATATTTGTCATTACCAATGATGGCCATACGACAATTTCGTACGGAAGCTAGAGTGATGGTAATAGAGGAATATTGAGGGTTGGATTGATGGAGGGACGGGTGGTATGACAACTGCGTGTGAGTGTTTTGTTATAAACCGGTGGTATATGGAGCCACAAAGGAGAGTATTGTAGCAGGAGCAAAGCTGTATGGTGCAACCCCGTAGGTATGTAAGAGCACAGAGAGGTATGGATGAGCAACGAAGCGAAGGTGCGTTAATGATCCAAGAATTGATCTGCTATGGCAAACGATGTGGTATGACACACGAAACTAAAACCAAGAGATAGATTTGTGGTATGAGTGGTATGGCGTAGGACCACGATACGGTAGATGGAGTGGCAGTTATCTGAGTCGGGAGTGTTGGAATTTAATTTCCAGCGCAGTCTGCTCGGCGAGAAGGCGGAATTAATTGGAAAAAAAGGCTGAAAGGTGATAGAGTTAAAGTTGATACGCAGAGTTCTGAAAAGCTGCGAATTGATTGAGAATCGGCGAAGAGGCGCATCCTATGCTGCAGCGAAAAACACATTAAACCTTCATACGAACAAATTTGTACTGAGAGCGGCGGCCTGACGAGTTGAGGCGGCGGCACGTTGAGCGGTTTAACACGGCACGTCGAGGCACGCATGACATTCGCGGGTCGAGAGAAAGCGCGCGAGCAGGAGACGGACACCCCGGAGGGCGCTAACGTAAGCGGGGTCCACACTACGCGTTAACAAAAAGACTTCGGGGTTATAGTTACATCGCATCCAATTTTTTAAAACGATAGTCGGTTTAATGTTTAATGTTTAATGTTTTTTGTTTTATTACACAACAATTTTCAATTTTAGTTTTAACCTTGAGTTAAATGTTTTATGACCGGAGCATATTTGTTTTAATATTGGGTTATATATATTATATAATAATGTTTTACATATATATGCCCAGTGCATTGTAAAAGGTAGTTGTAATTTATTTTTATTACACAGAACAGAATAGAGAAGCACAACAGTGCAGGAAAAACAGAGAATATACAACAGAGTATGTTTTGAGAGAGACAGAGTATATTTTGTAAATGACAGAGTGTGTTATTTTGGCACTGTGCTTAGAAGCAGTCCAACAGTTGTAATCCATCTGTGTTGAGGAATAATTTGTATCAGTTTTTTTATGGAATAGAAGTTTTTATTTAGTGTGGAAACTCTGTCACTGTGAATGCAATCTTAAATATTTTCTTTGTGTTAAAGAGGGGAGTTTTATTCTCCATTTATTGTTTTGGAATTCTCAAACATTCCAACATGGTATCAGAGCTAGTCTAGGCTCTTTGAAGATCAAAGAAGCTGAAGGAAAGGAGTTCTTTGTTGCAGCAGCTTCTCCAGCAGTGTGAACACTCAGCCAAAAAGAATCCAAAGGTATTTCTCTATACAATTTATTGTGTTACTGTTGCAGAACAATCAGCTATTTTAAATACACAGTCAAGTGTTCTTTGAATCATAGTTAAGAGTGCAGAATGGCTGGAGCGAGCACTGGTATGGGTATGGGAAATATCCATCTCCCAATGTTTAATGGGAAAAATTATGACTACTGGTCAATAACTATGAGAGCTTTATTTGTCTCCCAAGACTTATAGGAATTTTTTGAGGATGGCTTTGAAGAGCCAGCAAATGAAGAAGAGCTTTATGTTTTAACTTAGGCAGGAAGGGAGATATTGAAGAGCAATAAGAAGAAAGACTCCAAAGATCTTTTCTTATTGTATCAATCAGTGCATGAGAGTGTGTTTCCAAGGATAGAAACAGCTAAGAGATCCAGAGAAGCATGGGAAACTCTCAAGACAGCCTATCAAGGTATGGAAAAAGTGAAGACATCAAAACTTCAGTTGCTGAGGAGAGACTTTGAGACTCACTGTATGAAAGAGTCAGATACTATTGACTCATTCTTCACTCAAGTGATTGGAATGGTCACACAAATAAGATCTCATGGAGAAACTCTTGAAGATAAGAGGATTGTGGAAAAACTCTTGAGGATTCTACCCTCAAGATTCGATGTGATTGTCACCACCATAGAGGAGACTAAGGATCTCACAAATTTTTCAATGGATGAGCTACATGCATCACTGATGACCCATGAGAAGAGATTGGGTAGGAGTAAAAACTCATCTCTTGAGCATGCATTTAAGACCCAGATGTCTTTCGGAAGAGGAAGAGGGCAAGGCAGAGGAAACAAAAGAGGAAGAGGCAGAAGCCAAAACAGAGGTGGAAGGGATAGCCCTTCACATTCACATGGAAGGTGCAACAGTCAAAATCACAACCACGGCCAAGGTAGCAGCCAGTAGAATGGTTAGCAGAATGCTCAAGGACAAAGGTATGATAAATCCAATGTCCAATGTCACTATTGTAAAAAATATGGTCATTATGCTAATGAATGTAGAAAGAAGCATCATGATATGGGAAGTAGAACTAGTGAAAATTTCACTAAAGAAAATATCAGCCAAGATGATTTGTTTTTAGCTTGTAATATGGCTGAAGAAAAGAATGAGGATTTACGGTTTCTAGACTCCGGTTGCAGTAACCATATGACAGGAAACTTAGCAATGTTTTCTATGTTAGATGAGAGTGTGAAGTCACAAGTCATGCTAGGAACTGATAGCAAAGTTTATGTTATGGGAAAAGGAAATGTAAATGTTTTAACAAGGAAAGGTGCAAAGAAATCCATAGTAGATGTTTATTATGTTCCAGGAATGAAGTGTAACCTCTTAAGTATTGGACAGCTTGTCCACAAGGGGTATAATTTTTTCTTTGAGGATGATGTTTGTACCATCATGGACAAACCACCCAGCAAACAATGTATTTTGAAGTGAAGATGACAAGGAACAGGATGTTCCCTCTCAGAATGAGAGCAGATCTGAAAAATGAAGAAAAGAAAGCAGTAGTGGCACAAGAGGCTATCCAAAGCGAACCAAAAGATGATAATTGGTTATGGAACTTGAGATTTGGATATCTCAACTTTGGAGGTCTTAATTTGTTGAACAAAAAAGGAATGGTAAGAGGTCTACCATTGAAAGAGAAACCGGACAGCCTTTGTGAAGTTTGTATCTTGGGGAAACAACACAGAGAAATTTTTCCTTCTGGGAAAAACATAAGGGCGAAAGCACCCTTAGAGATTATCCACTCAGATGTATGTGGAACGATGCGAACTCCATCGCTTGCTAGCAGCCACTATGTGCTAACATTCATAGATGATTTTACAAGAAAAAATTGGGTTTACTTTTTGAAAAAAAAAAAGTGAAGTGTTTGAAAAATTTTGCAATTTCAAAGCACTTGTGGAAAACCAAAGTGGGCTACACATCAATGTCCTAAGGACTGACAGAGGAGGTGAGTATATCTCTAAATATTTTCTACGTTTTTGTAGAGAAAATGGTATTCATAAGCAGTTTACAACTAGATATACTCTGCAGCAAAATGGAGTAGCCGAAAGGAAGAACAAAACCATAATGGACATGGCAAGGAGCATGTTAAAGGCAAAGCATTTGCCTAATGATTATTGGGTTGAAGTTGTACATTGTGCAGCATATATTTTGAATAGATGCCCTACAAAAGAAGTTATGAACAAAGTGCCGGAAGAGGCATGGAGTGGCACAAGGTGTCACACACATGAAGGTTTTTGGATGTGTGGCTTATGCACACATACCGGATCAGCTAAGGAAGAAGTTGGACAGCAAGGGGGAGAAATGTATTTTCATTGGATATAGTGAGAAATCCAAGGCTTATAGGTTATACAACCCATCCACTAAGAAATTTATTGTGAGCAGAGATTTTCAGTTCATTGAAGAGGAAGCTTGGGATGGAAGCATAGAGAAAACAGTGAATGTTAAACACTTTTTATCTCATGATGAAAATGATGATGAGTTGGCTAAAATACATCCCCAAACAACAACACCAATACAAGGGCAACAATGCACACCCTTGAGGAGAAATGAAAGTGCTTCTCCAAGCACACCACACGGAGGAAATTCAAGTGCTTCTTCAAGCATTTGTACACCTAATGAAAGAGGTAAGAAGTTCAGAAATTTGAAAGACATTTATGAACAAGAGGCAACAAATGAAGGTATCAATTCTTTGTTTGCTTTGTATTGTCATGTTGATGACCCTATTCATTTTGAGGATGCTATTAAAGATAGGAAATGGATAGAAGCTATGGATGAGGAGATAAATGCCATAGAAAGAAGCAAAACTTGGGATTTGGTTGAACTACCAAAAGGTAAAGATGTCATTGGAGTTAAATGGGTCTACAAGACCAAGAGTAATGTTGAAGGCAAAATAGAGAGACACAAGGCAAGGCTTGTTGTCAAAGGTTATAAACAGAAGCATGGGATAGATTATGAGGAAACTTTTGCACCAGTTTCTAGAATGGAAACCGTGAGAGCAGTGTTGTCCATAGCAGCACAAAACAAGTGGAAAGTTTACCAAATGGATGTGAAGTCAGCATTCCTAAATGGAGTGTTAATGGAAGAGGTTTACATTGAACAACCTCTCGGCTATGAAAAGAAAGGCCAAGAAAACAAAGTGTGTAAGTTGAAGAAAGCTCTTTATGGGCTTAAGCAAGCGCCAAGAGCGTGGTACAGTAGGATAGATTCGTATCTACTGGAAAATGGATTTGAAAAGTGTGAGGGAGAACCCACCCTCTACATCAAAGAAAAATATGGAAAAATATTGATTGTTGTTCTATATGTTTATGATGCTATTTTCACAGGTAATGATGATTATCTTATTGAAAATTTTAAAACAGTCATGAAAGAAGACTTTGAAATGACTGACATGGGTTTGTTGAAATACTTCTTAAGAATAGAAGTAGAACAAGAAGAAAATGGTATTTTTATCTCACGGGAAAAATATGTTAATGAAGTGCTGGAAAGATTTAATATGCAAGAGTGCAAATCAGCGATCACTCCCACTGTGATGGGATTAAAACTCAGCAGAGAGGACAACAGCAAGGATTTTGATCCTAGCTTGTACAAGAGCATAGCTGGCAGCCACATGTATTTGACTGCAACTAGGCCCGACATAATGCATGTTGTTAGTTTGATTTCCAGATTCGTGGAGAAGCCAAAGGATGGACATTGGCAGGCAGCGAAAATAATTCTGAGGTATGTAAAAGGAACTAAGAGGTATGGTATTTTATATACTGCTTCAGAATGTTCAGATTTAGTTGGATACACTGACAATGATTGGGCTGGAAGTGTAGATGATCGGAAGAGCACTTTCGATCATGTTTTTCATATGGGTTCGGGAGCCATTTCATGGGCTTCTAAAAAGCAGCCTATTGTAGCATTGTCTACAGCAGAGGCGGAATATGTGGCAGCTACAGCAGCAACATGTCAAGCAATTTGGATGAGAATAATGATGAAAATTTTATGCCAAGAACAGATAAAAGGGACAATGATTTACTGTGATAATAGCTCAGCGATAGCTTTATCTAAAAATTATGTTTTTCATAAAAATACAAAGCACATAGACACCAAGTTTCACTTCATACGTGAATTGGTTAACAATGGTGAGATTGTTTTGCAGCATTGCAGAATAGAGGATCAATTTGCTGATATCCTCACAAAACCATTAGCTTAGAACAATTTTAATAATTTCAGGAAATGCCTGGGTATGTAGGAAAACCCAGCAGTTGAAATTAAGGAGGAGTGTTGGAATTTAATTTCCAACTGCCCAGATAACTCAGCAGAAGGCATAATTAATTGGAAAATACTGAAAGGTGGCAGACTTAAAGTTGATGGCAAGTTGAAAATTTGCGAATTGATTGCAGAATCGACTGAAGAGCTTCATCCTATCTGCAGCAACAACCACATTAAACCTTCACCGAAAAAATTTAATACAGGAGGCGGCATCACAGAGTTGAGGCGGCAGCACGTTGAGGCGGTTTAACACAGCACGTCGAGGCGGCATGACATTCCGCGGGGTCAGAGAAACCGAGCGGCTGGAGGAGCGGACACCCCCAGAGCTGCTAACGTAAGCGGGGTCCACACTACGCGTTATCAAAAGACTTCGGGGTTATAGTTACATCGCATCCAATTTTAAAATGATAGTCGGTTTAATGTTTAATGTTTAATGTTTTTTGTTTTATTGCACAACAATTTCATTTTAGTTTTAACCTTGAGTTAAATGTTTTATGACCGCAGCATATTTGTTTTAATATTGGGTTATATATATTATATAATAATGTTTTACATATATATGCCCAGCGCATTGTAAAAGGTAGTTGTAATTTATTTTTATTACACAGAACAGAATAGAGAAGCACAACAGTGCGGGAAAAACAGAGCATATACAACAGAGTATGTTTTTAAAGAGACAGAGTATATTTTGTAAATAACAGAGTGTGTTATTTTGGCACTGTGCTTAGAAGCAGCCCAGCAATTGTAATCCATCTGTGTTGAGGAAGAATTTGTATCAGGTTTTTTATGGAATAGAAGTTTTTTTTTAGTGTGGAAACTCTGTCACTGTGAATGCAATTTTAAATATTTTCTCTGTGTTAAAGAGGGGAGTTTTATTCTCCATTTATTGTTTTGGAATTCTCAAACATTCCAACAGGTTGTATATTATATGACCTCTAATATACAACAGTCACCCATATTCATCATCCATCATACATTTTCCAACAACAAGTAATAGTATATAGCACGCACCATAATAAACAACACACCAAATTCATACCAATTCAACTAGATCCAACAGTTTGGTCTTCAATTCAATGCTGAGAAACATAACCGGTGAAACGTTGCTCACATAAATTGACAATGTCTTTATACCATTGTAAAAATCTTAGGTAAAACTCGGTTCTGAAAGTATGAGGATACTCCTCTTTCCAATCTTAAGAGCGGGGTAGGAGATTGGCTGCTCTAATACCATGTCAAACTCCGCCATGGTAAACACACCAGACATATAAGACATGAGTTGAATTATAATTCATAAAGATGCATATATATAATACTTTAGGTGACCCTTGGTTTCACATTCCAAGTGGTCTCTTGGACTCCTTTTTTCCATTCGCCTTCCACACCTACTCATTGAGGATTAGGTGTCCAACAATTTATATTTAAATTTTTTTGTGCATGTGATAGGTAGAGATTGAGGAAAATAAAATCGAGAAAAGGAAGAAATATATAACCACACAATGGCATTGGAAGATTTTGTATTTTATTTAATAATTTTTTTCATAAAATAAAATTGAAAAAGAAAAGAAAAGGAGAACTAATTATAAAAGGTTACTCTTTCTATATAGATAAATGGGGGTGGGGAGGGGGAATAGTGTTTTCTTAAGAAGTTGAGACTTCTAAGATTCTGCTTGAATATTTCTAGTACAATAATAGGTAGGAAGAGTCTGAAATCCTTTACATTTTTCTTGCATATTCTTACAAGGAAAAAATTAAGAGTTTTCTCTAGTGGAAAGGGTTATTGATATCAAGAACTTTTACTAGTAAAAATTCTTGCAAGAAGTTGAAATATCTATAATTGAAAATATATATATATATATATATATATATATATATATATTCTCAGTTTTGATATTGAAGTAAAGGGTCAAATCTTGTTGGAGAAGTACGCTCAAGTGACTGTAAGTTTGTATTTTTTTGCATTTTTCTGAATTATACAAATTTATCATTCATGATTTTATGTGAAACTATTTTCACAATCAAATGAAATTCTTCAATTTAATCATGTACAAATACACAATTACATTTATTGTAATTTTTTGAATAAATTTTTATTCAAAAAATATCTATATATATTTTCTCGATTTAGTGTTGAATTTTTGAACTACTTCCTTGGGTTCAATAATAAATTATATAATCTTGTTTCTCATCTCAAAATAATATAGTTCTAGTTATTTAGAATATATAGACATTGTATTTATTGTAATTAGAATATATAATATATATAGTAAATTTTAAAGTTTTAGATTATATGTTTTCTATTTTATTGTCCTTTAATGGATTCCAACCCTTTTTTGGTGGCAATTGGACCTCCATATTGGGAGATATCACCATACGAAATGAATGTTTTCATAATTGGACCCTTGATGAGGTTATACTTGCTTATTTTTTATAGATCAAATTTTCCACCTACCAACAATATGCAGGTTACAGAAAATGCTAAATGGTCTCAAATAAACTATAATGTCATGGTATGCAAGGTCTCATCAAAAGTAAGCAAGACCCAAGTATTTACATAGATAAATCTAGAAATGGGAATGTTGCTTTGATTACATTAGTTTTTAATGATTTAATAATAAGAAAAAGTGTTACAAAATTTATTGATGAGACAAAAATGAAGTTATCACAAGTATATGAAATGAAGGATCTTGGTCAAATTCATTATTTATTGGGAATTTGTGTTTGGAGGGAAGATGATAATACTTTGATCACTTAAAGTAAGGATACAAAGAAACCAACGCAAAAGTTTAATAAAAATGTTGTTTTCCTTTTCGTGCAATGTGGTACAAAAATATACTATATTGCAAGGATGTTGTTCCATGCATATAGCTAACAATAAAATGATTAGTAAGAAAAACACATAAACAAATGAACAAAGAAACTCAATCTAAACAAGATCATTAGTAACAATGTAATAGAAAAAAACAAAGAAGGATAATAAAAGAAATGCAAAAGGAATAATTATTCTTATTGTTTGGTGAAAAGAGTTATAAATTATCTCAAAGACACTAAAGGTAGTTGATAGGGAAATGGACGATATGTCTCTCCTAAAGGAGGGTGCATTTTCTGGATTCTTCGAAGAATGATCTCTCTTTAAAGAAGTCCTATGAGAGCTCTCAAAGATGAGATTTATGAACACAAATAAGTGAAAATTTGAAATAAAATTTGGCAACATAACTTTTGTTTCATTTATCTCTTGCTTTCACCACAAATCCATTGATATTTATGTTCGAAGGCCATGCCCTGACTCCCCTTGGTTCATTTATGATATTTGATGCTTGAGTGAGCTAGTGGGAGACAAAGGGAGTCCTTTGGAGGTTCTTGATGCCACTTTAATGGTGTAGTGGCTCCAAAATGATTTCTTCAAGTGGCTTTAGAATGGTGTAGTGGCTCCAAAATGATTTCTTCAAGTGACTTTAGAATGGTGTAGTGGCTTCAAGTGGTTGCTAATTTACTGTGATTTGGTATTTGGACTACGGAAATGTCACTTTTATGGATCATTAGAGAAATTTTGAGGTATAATAGAGCCTCCTAAGGAATATTATAAAATAATAGTTGAAATAATAAAATAATATTAGATTACCTCATCAAGATTTGGAGGAAAAAAATATAAAAAATAATTTTCTAACTCATATTTTCAACTTATGTCCCTATGATTTTACTCAAATTTCAAACAGGAGCACTCGTTAGATGAAAATATTATTTTTTCATCCATTTCGTACTCATGTTGCATAATTTTGATGGACCCTACTATACGAAAAATGTGAAATACATGAAAAAACATGATTGTGAACATTTTTTTTAATGTATTTCACATTTTTCGTGTAGTAGGGTTTATCAAAAGTATGAAAAATGGGCACTCCTTGGATGAAAAAATAAATTTCGTATCGAACGAGTGATCATGCTCGAAGTTTGAGTAAAATCATAGGGAGATAAGTTGAAAAAATAGTTTTTATTATATATATATTCAAAAATGGTGAATTATACCTCATTATTTACATCATCAGATTGAATCCAATTGGTTCTCATAAATTTTATTTTTTTGTACATTTTTGTTTTGAGGCCCATTTTTTACCTCAAATTTTTCTATAATGTCAAGCGACTATCAAGGAAACAAACATAATGATCTGTGTAAAACTTATAAGATAACTTTTCATTGATTGAGTTCTTTAAATGGGAACCTTAGGAACCTTTGGTTGATCTAATTTGTAACATTTCCCAACATTCACTAGTACACTTACACATGTCATTCTTTAGTGTTGAGCATCTTGGCTAGTACAATTGAGCGTATAAATTTTCAATGATAATATTTTCCCCGTGATGTGTGTGTTTAGGAGAAAACATATAGTTGCAACACATCACGTTATATTTCCTAATGATGAGCCCTGCTAAATTCTTGGGAGAGAGATGTTAATCTAGAGAGAGATTAAGGGGTCTGGAAGAAGAGACTGCAAAATCCAATGATGAAAAATAAAAGTCAATATATATACGAGGCAATAATATCCCATGCTCATGACCAAAACTTTGACTACTACGGTTATATGGATATACAAAATGAATCTTATCAAGAATATTGAGAAAATAGTTGTTGCTCTAAAGTAGGTGATTGCTTTTCCCTCAGGGGCATCTCTGATTTCAAATGGAAATATTGATACATATTCCCCCACATACTAAGAACAATTGAGTGTTGATAACACTACTAGCGGGGGTGTTGACCTGGTAGATAGGTATTCGACCAAACTAAGAAATTTAATTGATGCATAGAGTGACACTTTTTGATGTGAAACAATGTTAATGCCAAACATTTTGGGTTTCAATGAAATCAATGGGAAATTATGAATCCTATTTTTTGATGCAAGGTCCACACTAAATTGGTGTGAAAATAAAAGTACTACTTTCCTAAAAAGTGAGAGATAAAGTCGACAGAAATGAAGGCACAACCATCTAGAAAAGAGGTTTTCTAGGACATCCACTTCAAACTTGATACAAATGGGAACCATGGAATGGTTACAAAGGAATGGTGATTGAGGTTGATATAATAACATGGAGACTACAAACTTCTCAAGGATGGAGCACTTATGTGAGTGGTGGCAGTGAAAACAAACTTAAGAAGGAAATCCCCTGAAGTTAGGAGGATATTTAGGAGTATGACATATGGTTTTTTTGACTAGGTGAGTTGGGTGTGAAACAATATGATATTATGTTTAGAAGTGGAAAATGGACACAACGTGAAATTTATATTGATTTGGCGGGATATAAAAGAGTTTTTCTCCAACCAAGGGAGACTATGGACTACCGTGAGGTAGTAGGTATCAAAATGTTTCAGATTCTTGCTTTGAGAAAGAATCTTTGTACACTTTACAAAATAAAATAAAGATTGTTTGGGATGTACAAACATGGATATGGGTGCCCCAACGTGTGATGTCTTATGTCATGGTGCATGGGAATGACTATGAATGGTGGGGGGCCCATTGGATAGTTTCAGAGTGAGGAAAATGAATGGGGGGTGATCACGCAAATGATCTACTACATTGTGAAGGTATGAGAGGCCAAGTTTCAATGCGATAGTGCATTCATGATGATCAATTTTATGTGTTCCCGAGAATAAGGAATATGGTCGTGCCTCAAGTCATGCAAACAAATGATTCCTGGGTGAGAAGTGATGGCGTGGATGTTAATAATGTAAAGGCTACTACTATATGAAGAAATCCATGAAGATTAAAATCTACCAACTTGTGTGGACATTCACCTATTGCAAGGGGAAGGTGTAGGTAAGTGCATACAGAGTATGGGGGGCCTATGGTGAACTCAGGGCAAGTGAGTTAGGTTATGAAATTTCCTAAGAAGAGAATCTTATCATGCGAGTTAGGAAATGATAACTAGATTGTGATTATGTTGCCTTGTAGCTGGGGAGTCATAGTGGGAATGGAAAATTATCCTACAATTATTAGCCAGACAACCCAAGTGAAAGTACCATAGATATACAAAAATTGAAAATGCATATCTCATACAAGAGAACAAAAATATGGCACACCTGAGGAAATTCTTGAGAGTTGCGAAGGCCCAAAAGTTGAAAATTTAGCATGTTAAGTTGAGGCTTCAAATGAAAATTGTGCATTGTGTTTATCTCAAAGGTGCAAGCGATTTAAAAAATTGAGGCCATGGGCTCCGACATGGTATGTCGAACGTTCTAAACTAGAGATTATAAAAGTGAGGTGGGGCCCACAATTCCCACTCATTTGGCTTTGATGAGGTGTGAAATAATGATTCATTGAGTGTTCCTAGTGCTATTTAGAGTTCTCCAAAAACGTTAATCAACATGGACTCAAAGCTAGGTCACTTCTGAGTCCTTACACATTATGATTTTCAACACTTAGCTTATGGTAGTCATATACAATATAGGGTAGTACAAATATTTTTATACCTTGGGGGCCATACGTAGGAGGGTGACTAAGGGAAGTCACATTGACCATGCGGGTGGGGAACACACAATTTAAAGGATGACTATGACTGTTAATTTCACAACCACATGAATGGTTGCACAACTAGGTCTTCCACAATTGCATGGATTTTTGCAACTATAGTTGGTAAGACATGTAGTGTTCCATGCTTGGGTGTCAAATAGTCAGTTATTGCCACAATTTTTCAAATTCTAGTCGTGTGATGACTCGCACAGCTAAGGTAGTTACAGTGGCGATGTTTTTGCAATTGTGCAAGACACAACTATGTGACACCACACACCATT